>PVNU02002828.1:82500-666943 GCA_003013855.2 Liriodendron chinense
AACCGTGACCTTTACATTTCACAACGAACGGGAAAACCCCTTTGGTTGCTCTTACCTTTGAGATAGAGGCCGCGGGACGAGGACAGAGGAACTTGCATGAAATGAGGCTGCTGGAGATGGCCGTTCCTACATATGTAATAAACAACTGATGCTTTTTGGTCCGTCGACTGCAGTTTCTGTTCTGTCCGTCCCTTCATTCGTTGCGGGCCGGTTTCATGATCTTTGCATTTGTTTAGATTGGCAAAGGAATTGATTTGCATTGAGCTGAAAATAAAAGGACATGGTATGAAATCTAGTATGAGAATTCATCACATCCGTCCGAATCTTTCTTGCCACTGTGTCACACATGAGCTGTCTATGGGAAAGTGGCCACACCATGATCTGCATCAAGTGAAAAAATCAGATCCATCCATTCATTGGGTGGGCCATATCATAGGCTGTCCATTGATTTTGTCGTTATATCCGCCTGATTTTTGCACCAGGTGATCATCATGGTGTGGGCACTTGGGCACTTGGATTGTCTGGTGACACCAAGAGTATCTTGAGTGACTGAGAAGTTAAAATTTGATAGAGCCATGTGCCGCTGTTATTTGGTTGGTGATCAAGGTAGCAAGATTTGATTGGAGCAATGTGTTATTGCCAGAGATGAGACCCACAGAAAGCATGTTTGAAAGTTGGATGATCGAGTGTGTACGCGACCAGTGCATCTCTGACAACATCACTTGGCCCAATCAAATGGCCACCGCAAGTCATCTGGGATATCCTTGGCAAATGGGTCATCGAGCAATCTGCTTCCACTACTTTCAAACATGTTCTGACAGCAGCATGTCTCCCCATCATTCAATCAAAATCCTACCAAAGTGTGAGTAAACATGTAGATATCTTAGCCATAGAAAAGGTGGATATTGGCATGAACATCAATTCGCACAGAAATCAGATTGGTTTATCATCAAGTGGACCACACCGTGGGAATCAATGGAAAGCCAGTGGTCTCACTCAACGAACAGGTGTGGCCTTCCTAATCAGTGGATTGGCTTGATTTTCATGCAAGTGGATGTAAAGTTGCAGTCCACCTTTTGAATGGCTCAGGTTTCCTGCACATGTGAAATTGATGGGAAAGATGGGGCTGTATGTGGTGCCATTTTAACCCAACTTGGCACACGTGTGCAAGATCTGAGCCATTCATCACATGGATGCAGAGAACATGTCCTGGCCTAGCAATCAAGAAGCTCGACTCATCAAGTGGGCCTACGACTGGCACCGGAATGGGTCTGGGCCCTATTACAAACCGGTCCCAGTTCACTTCGTAATCAGGCCTTTGGTTTCTGGCCAAATGGGACGCGCGCGGATTCCCTGCCAAAGCCTTTCGCAGGAACGGGAAGCTAGGTGGGGCCCACCGTGATGTTTTTGGAAAATCCACCCCGTCCATCCGTTTTTCTAGACCATGTTAGGACATGGGCTAAAAAATGATGCAAACTGAAAACTCAAGTGAGCCGAACAACGAGAAAACGTGGGTAGGTAAAATGCCTACCGTTGAAACCTCCGCAGGGTCTACCGTGATGTTTATATGCCATCCACACCATTCATAAGATCATTCCTATCTGGATGAACTGAAACACAAAAATTAGCCTGATCCAAAACTTCTGTGGCTCCACGAACGTTTCAATAGTGGACGTTCAATCCTCTGATGTTCGGCCCACTTGAGTTTTGAATTTGCATCATTTTTGGGACCATGTCCTAGCATGGTCTGAAAACGGATGGACGGGATAGATTTCTCACAAACATCACGGTGGGCCCCACCTAACTTCCCTTGTATGAAGTTCATGCAAAAGGCTTTCGCAGGCAATCCACCTCCTCCTGGCCAAAGAGGAGTTACTCAACGCTTTTATCGTACTGAGTAAACTCATTTGGGCGCACCGTTACTGTATATGGTTTATCCATACCGTCCATCCGTTTTTTCAGATAATTTTACACGTTGATCCAAATATTGGAGTATACCTAATGCTCAAGTGGACAATACCATAGGAAACAGTCGAAATAATGATTTCGACCGTTGAAACCTCGATAGGGCCTACACTTATCTTTGTTTATCATCCAACCTGTTCATAAGATCACAAAGACATGGATGAAAAATATCAGCTTGATCAAAACTTCCGTGGCCCCCAAGAATTTTTTCAACGGTAGACGTTCAATTTATACTATTTCCTATTTCCTGTCGTATGGTTTGCTTGACATATGTATATGCTTCATTTTTTGGCTCAAGCTATAAAATTATTTGATAAAAATGGATGGACGGAGTGGATAAAATACATAAATCACGGTGGACCCCACAGAGTTTGTGCACTGAGTTACTCAGTAGGGCTCTCAATGGGTCGGATCTGGATCGGATCCAGTTGGATCTGGCTCAAGTCCATATATCTGTAGATGGATTCGGATCGGATTCGGATCCAACTCGGATCCAAAAAGTGATATCCATATCCGATCCATTTATAAATTCTTAGATCCATTTTCGATCCAAAATCCATATAACCATCGGATTCGGGTCGGATCTAGATCCGAATCCACCCCATGACAAATCTAAAAAAATATATGATATAAAATATATAATATAATATATTTAATTTAGTAGAAAAATGACACAAATCCCACTATTTACTATGATATGGCCGACATGGCCTAAAATAAATTGTAAAACGGATGGTTAGCATGAATATAACGTATACAGTAAGTTGACAATGAGTCCCATCTTAACCGGATTTGGATCGAACTCGGATATGTTCCTGTGAATCCATAGCCGGTCCATTTAAGTAATCGGACCTATTTTAGGATCCAAATCCGGTCCATTTAACTAATCAGACCTATTTTAAGATCCAAATCCGCATTAAACGGATTCGGAGTGAATCGGATCTCGGATCTGACCCGCTCCATTGAGAGCCCTATTACTCAGTAAGCAATCCGCTTCCCCCAAAGCGAGCGCGCACCAGTAGCATCATACACGGGCCAGTTCTCGGGCTTGGGTAGGGCCGCCATGGGCCCGAACTGTTTACTATTCGGGTACATGCCAACCCATGGATTATTGCAGACCCGAGTCCAATTCCATATGCGTTTGGGACGCAAAACCCGGCCCATTGGGATCCGTCATATCCCGACCGTCCATCATTTCATCCACGAGTGGCCTACATGTAAAGATGGCCACAATGATTTTTAATAGTAGAGTATGTTCACTGTGGACACTACCTGATGAACGGCAGAGATGTCGTAGAAGTATCTGACTGGCACGTGTGCTCTCACGAGAATCGCCCAGCGCATGCGTAAGTGAAAAGGCAGAAGAAAATCGAGTAGAATGCGGAGGAAAATTACCGTTTTGGGTCAGGAAGAGAAGAAGAATCGATGGCTTGGGCGAGTAGAGACTAGAGAGAGAGAGAGAGGGGTAATGCTATTTATAATGGCGGGAGCGATTCGGAATAGCCCCGTGAAAGTTTACCACCACTTTAGAAAACGGTGGTGACTTCTCCTTCTTCCATATGGCTCACATGTACGCCCATCCGGACCGTCCAAATTGTGGGGTACAAATTTTTTTTTTTTTTTTTTTTTGGTACTATATGAATGCGTATAAATTTGAACATCGCAGTGAATATGCAATCTTAACCATCCAATTGGTGGCTATCAAATGAATCGTAAAAAAGCTAATAGTGTGTGGTCTAAATTCATTGGCTAAATTAGATCATTATACTGAATTATATTCCATTCACGATCTGGTCAGAGATTTGGACGGTCTAGATTGTTGTGGTAGATGAGAGACTGTTTTAAATTGGGATGTGTTTGTTCCAAAATCCGACAGATCAGATTAGCAGTGCAGGATGGGCAAGGTGGCATTCAGAATATTTGAAAAATAGGTGGTAAGCACTTTCTGATATTTACAAAGGAGGGGAATAATTATAAGAATGGAGGGGAATAGCTAATCTTCCTTCAAAATTGCCCATTTATTTTCTCACCCATATGCATAAAAAACATTTCCTTCCCAAGGATTTCTCCTAGTCAATTAAGTGCGGCTCTACCTCAACCAAGACGATGCAGCCTTTACCATAGCCCCACTTTGATGTATGTATCCTATATCCACACCGTCTATCTATCTTTTCAGATCATTTTAGTGCTAGAACCCAAAAAATAATGCAGATCCAAATCTCAGGTGGACCATATTATAAGAACAGTGGTGATTGAGCGCCCCACCACTGTAATGTTTATTTTCCATCTAAACTGTTGATAAGGTCATATAATATTGGGTGAAGGTAGAAACAAAAAATAACCATGATCCAAAACTTTTATGGCCCACAAGAAGTTTTTAATGATCAGTCACCATTGTTTCATATGGTATGGTCCACTTGAGATTTAGATCTGTATCATGTTTGGGATTATGCCCTAATATGATCTGAAAAAACAGATGGACTGCGTGGATATAGAACAACATTAAGGTGGGGCCCACGATGAAGGTTGTAACGTCTTGGGTGAGGCCATTGTGGCAACTAATTAACTCCCTGTTTTCTATAGGACATTATCATGGACGTGTTTTATCTATGCCGTTCATCCATTTTTCTAGCACATTTTAGCGCATGAGATCGAAAATGAGGTAGATCCAAATCTCAAGTGGACCACACCATTATAAACAGTGGTGATTGAATACCCACCATTAAAAACTCTTCGGGGCTACAAAGGTTTGGATCGAGCTGATATTTGAGGTTTCCATTTGTAATGGTTTGTGTGACCTAATTAACAAGTTGGATGACGATAGGCCTTAAAAAAGTTTTTAATGGTAGGTGCCACAATTTTTATGGTCCACCTAAGATTTGGAAAGGCTTCATTTTTGTGTTAATGCCCTAAAATGAGCTGAAAAAATGGATGGACGATATGGATAAAACACATACATCATCTTGGGCCCACATACCATTTCCAGCACCAACATGGAATTGGAAGGTTCACACTACCACTGAATCCCACTGAAATGGGGAGCAGATTAGGTGATGCTCCAACCTCACCCAAGACGGTGTAGCCCCTACAGTAGGGGTCGCCTTGATGTATGTATTCTGCATCCACATCGTCCATCTGTTTTCCTAGGTCATTTTTGGGCATTAGCATAAAAATGAAGTAGATCCAAATCTCAAGTGGACCGTACCATGGGAAACAATGGCGATTGAATGCCCCATCATTAAAAACTTCCTAGGGCCTACTCTAATGTCTCCATAATGTTTATTTTCCATCCTTTACAACGTCAAACAACCCCGATGAAGGGAAGAAATAAATATTAGCTTAATCCAAAACTTTTATGGCCCAAAAGAAGTTTTTAATGGTCGTTCACCATTGTTTCCTATGTTATGGTCCACCTACGATTTGGATTTGTTTCATTTTTACGTTCACGCCCTAAAATGATCTGGCACAATGGATGGACAGTATGGATATAGAATACATACATTAAGATGGCCCCACAGTAATCTTGAGTAGCTACTATTTGTTAAATGAGTTTTGCATAACCCCACCATGTTCTCCATGTCAAATCCACTCTGTACATTAGTCGTCCCCACCATGTTCTCTATTTCAAATCCACTATGTACATCAAGATCGTCCCTCAATGTTGGGTGTTCGCACAAAAAATCGGCTCTATGCACTACTTAAGTGGGCCTCTAATCTAGGATAAGAACCCCCTGATGAAGGGCATAGATCAAGCACCTTTCTATCACAGATGGACCGAAAAAGATCAAGGAAAGCTCGACAAAAATCGTCAATATTCGCATGGATGGACCAAAAGGTGGATCGTAAATCGGCCATAACTTTTTATCCAGGAGGAGTTACGGGACATATAGCATATTGATTTCTCCTGAAATTTCGTTTTAGGGTGAACAAACCCATATTAGTGGGTTACGTCCGTCCATTTCTTCAAAAAACGCGTGGTTACAGCAGAAAAAATGGAATTTTAGAAAAAGTTGCTATTTTTAGTAATTTTGAATTTTAATTTGTTTCTTTTTTTTTTTAGTTTTTGTTTATTTAGGAGTGTCTATTTTCGTTAAACAGTGAGTTTTAAAATCAGTCTACTTAGTAGTAGTGTTTAATTAGGATTTTACTATTTTTAGTAGCTTTCTATTTTGGGAAATTTACTATTTTTAGTAAGTACGAATTCTGGTTTATTTAGAATATATAAGAATGTTAAATTTATTTTTAATGTTAACTTTCTTATTATTATTCAATAAAATTTTGGGTTTTACCAATTTTCTCTCGTGGATTCGAGATTTTCCCTCGTGAATTCGAAGAAGCCTTGTTGAGGAGTCCAGGGAGCCTTATGGATTCAAGGTAGTTATCCTGTGAGGAAGACGGTGATCGACCTCACCACATCCCCTTGCGTCGATGGTATCTTGATGAAGGGCGTGGATTAGCCTCCAGGATGAACATAGGTTTGTATGTGGATAACAAATATTTCATCCAAACTATTAATTAAATGTCCTTAAAGTGATGCTTGCATTAATTGCTTTCTAAATCTTTAAGGCTTGAAATTGTAACCAAAAGAATTTTTCAAGAAAATTTTATTTTTCCAAACAAATGATTTAAAAATAAAACTTATTTTTCTCGTGAAAATATTGTTGATAAACAGATATGAGAAACAATATTTATTTTCCCACACTTTCTCGGAAATAAGGTTTCTCGAGAAATACAATTTCCTTTCCAACCTTATCTGTAAATCCAAACGGGCCCTTAATATTTAGGCTATCTTCGGATAAGAATGAATAACTGTTAGGTTTACATCAGCATTAAATTATCATTTAAGCAATCAACGAAAAAAAAGGACAATTGAGTAGGCATAATCGCTCTTTCCCAACTGGTTGCATGCAATAGTGATACATGGCTGATGCAGTTATTCTCATGACTCCATAGAGAAGGCTATAAATAGAAGTAGCAGATACGAAGCAAAAATCCTCGACAAACGACAAAATCAACCTAGCACAACGGTGAATATCTTAGATTAAATCCTCAACCGCTCATCAGCAATGGACCCTAGGCTAGCTTTAGTTCTCTGTAACACCTCGGATTTTCGCTAACTTGGGAATCGAAAGTCCTTAAGCGTTACCATTTGAATTTTCGATTTGTATGCATATCCGTGTGAGTATTCACTCGTGTTTTAGGACCAAGATGAGTGATTTTGCCCAATAAGGGGAATGCATTAGCTTAAGAGTGGAGAAGCTTATAGTTCGGAAGAGTTTTCCGACAACCGGTTCGACTCGAGTACGTCGCTGTCTGTAGAGACTAAGTAAAGAATCCTGAATTATCCATCTACTCGTAGATCGACAAGACCATCATAAATATTTTACCAGACTTTGGTGTTTTTGCCTATTTTTGGTATTTTTAATTTTTTTACGGTTTAGATTTAGCAAAAACCCCCTTTTTTAAAAGGCGCTACTTTTTGAAAATGCCAAAAAGTTGCGATTTGTACTTGGATTAAAAAATCAAAATCTTTATTATTGAAAATTTGATTTTTTAGTATTTTTTACTGAATTTAAATGGGGGGTACTTCCTTATTTACATAAAATAACTTAAAGTGAATGGAAACATAAAAATAAGCATGCCATTTACTTAAATGTTATTATATGTAAATAAGCAGACACTGTCCAGGGAGTCAGTGGAGCTATGAGCTTTTAAAAAACTAGGCAAGTAGAAGAATTTCTGAACAGCAGGCTTCGGTGTACCAAAGAAAGCTTCGGTGCACCAAAGAAGCCTTCGGCGCACCGAAGGAGGCCATTGGTCTGAGTCGACCAGCGGGATCATACCGAAGCGGGGTTTGAAACAATGGCTTTGGCGCACCGAAGGAGATCTTCAGCGCACCGAAGGTTTGTCCAGTGAGCTTTGGCCCGAGCTGAAGGAGCTTTGGTCCGATCCGAGGTACTCTGTCCATATGTGATTTTTTTAAAGTTTTAGGGCTTCGGCGCAACGAACCCGTTGGGAATTGTTTTTAAAACGAGGTTATAAATCCCATTCTCTCTCTCTCTCTCTCTCTCTCTCTCTCTCTCTCTTTCTAATTTCTTTCTCTCTTTCTTTCATTTCTCTCCTTCATCTTCTTCTCCCCTAAGCTTCTAAGCTCCCCTAGTTCCCTCTTCTCTTCTCAAACCTCCTTCCTCAAATCCTCTACCATGCTCATGGAAATTTTGGATTTTCGAGCTCTCTCCGGCCTCCACCTCCGTTCCTGCGTCTCCCAGCTAAGATCCATCGATCTTGGGTTGGAATAGTCACCTCTCCATTCTAGGTAAGGTGTTCCTTTACCTCTTCTTCAATCTCATCTCTCCATTTCTTCCTTTTTTTGTCATTAGGGTTAGAAACCCTTTTGTTTCTGTTGAAACCCTAACCTTAGGGTTTGTTCTTGCTAGGGTTTGGAACCTTGGCTATCATTAGGTGTGGCCCTCATTTTATAGAAGTCGTGATCGGGCGTGGCCCAGTGTGGATGCCGTCATACAACCTCAGGCCTTGATTCGTTAAATTGATTTATGATTTTCCTAAATTTGAGGTATATAAACCCTAAACTCTAATTAGACATTTAATTAGATTAAACCCTAATTGATTAACATTAGATTTGTGATTCATTGTAGGTAATTGAGGTATTCCCCAATTTTCGACATTCGGGCCTCATCCGAATCGCCGAATTTCAACCCTAAGGAGAAGATCTACCCTCAAGCTTTTCTCAGTAAATTTTAGTTAGTAATTGTTGTTTGGTTGTAACATTTTCGATGAAATGTCTCCTTTGTCGTTTGGTTGATAACATGCTTGATGAAATACCTGAATGATATAAATTTACAATATTGTAATATATCTTTGCTTGTGGATGTATGTGACGCCTTTTGTCATTCGCGCTGTGTCATCCGGGTCTGTTGGATTGGTCGGGCCAGTCGGTCGGGCCAGGTGCTTGTGTATGTTTATGATTAGGTATTTAATAACCTAAATTGTTGTTATAATAAGTTAAGTGTTGCTTTGGATTAAGCTTTAACAACCGTTTGATCTAGTGTACTACCTACCACTAGGTTGGCCATCACAAACTTATTCGATCGACCAAGCGGGACAGGGTCGACCGATAGTGGCCATTGTTGGTTTGTCGTCGTCCTCTTAAGTCCATCGAATAAGCCCCATTCAGAGTTAATCATTCCTGTATTTCATTGTTGAATCACACTATATGGAATCTGGAATACCATCGTTCTCACTGTGAATAGTCCACTAAAAATCATACTGCAACTCGATCCACCAAGTCTCATGAGCCAGGCATGGTGGTATGGGACACCGTGTCTGAATTGTCGGCCTACGCTGGGGTGGTGCCTCCCCGTAGTGACCAGTAAGCATTGATAAGGGTGACCGATTGTTGTTTGAACGACCCTTGTGACAAATGTGACCCTAGTCGATGTTTGAGTGCCTGTGCACCGTTCGAACAACCCGAGCGTGCATTGGGTTAATTCTGAGTGAAATTCCTGCACCTCTAAATTAAATTAAATCGTATTTGATATTTAGGAGATGGACCTTCCGCTTGATTTGGGTGTGGCTGATGAGTCACGGTCAAACCAGGCTTTCATGGTAGGATAACTCAACCTTGGATTGAGGGGTTACTGGCGATGATTGACGATGCATTGCAGGGAGCCAGATAGTCCCAGTTAGACTTTACGATACGATTTGGTATTCTGGCTTTACCAATTTACTAAATGAATTGGACTAATAAATACTTCAATAAAGCATGCATACATAACATTGCATTTGAAGGGGACTCATGTGGGTTGGTTACTTGATGTGGCGTTAGTGCTACCTTGAGCACTTCATGTCATTTCTCTGTGTCATCCGGGTTGTGTACTCAATTACGACTTACGACCTACTGGACAGGTAGACTGTGGATTCTGATACTAATCGGTTGGGCTAGGGCTTTGTCCGAAATATTCATTGTGTACGAAATCATGACATTCATGTATTTAATCAACTAGTTTAGGATGATGTATGATTTGTATGTGGTCGTTACCTAAATTTAGTTGATTTGATAACATGCTTAAGATTAATATACTTATATGAACATATTTATAATTTAAATATCCCGAATATAATCTTGGGGTTATTTCTTCATTATGTTGGCATTTTGACGCCTTCTGTTTGACATATGCAGATGTCTCAAGAATAAGACCAGATGGTGGTGCACTTGGGGCGCCTGAGTGGTCTTATAGTTTCATCCCATTGGTACTCATAATTTTTCTTTCTATTGCTTTAATTGTGATTTGTATAATTTTCATATAGGCTGACACTGCATTTGAATTGTACCTCAAGGGTGTTAGCCCTATATTTTTGAATTTAGTTACCTTCGTTTTGCTTATGATTCGCTAATTGAAATGTGTTACTCCGATTATTTGTGAATGGAATGAATGTAAATCTTATTGGGGACGCACGTGGGTGCATTTTCAACGGTGGTATTCCTAAACTAGCATTTTATTAAGTTAACACTCGGGAATTCGGGATCAGAGTCTCCGTACTCAGGTGCCGATTTTTCAGGGCGTTACATTCTCGTCCGTCTATGCACATATGTTAGACTGACCATTAGCTGTAGCCAATAGTATAATTTCCTTCCATCCATGCTTTTGCACCAGAACTAAAGGAAGATTATAGTCTTAAGATCAATTCGCCTACATTCGTATGCGGGGGCCGACCAATAGCATTAATTCCGACATTGCCTTTGCCTCACTCATCAACATGCTGTTCTAAGAAGCACTCTATGCTATTTTAGGAAAATAGTATAGAAAACACCCTATTGCTCTCAACAAGGCCAGTGAACTCGTTTTAGTGGTACTGGTAAGGGACGCACATTTACCCTTTCATTTTTTAATTTCCTTTCACTCTACCATGCAACTGATGTACCTTTGCAAATCTTTAATTATCAAGGCAAAAAGAGTTGATTCGAGGAAGAGCCTTAACTTCTGCAGGTCACCTGATTGACGAGCGCACTGTTGATGGTTAATCCGCGGGTCATTCGACCGAATGCCGTTCTGTCTATATGCTATGGGTCAATGGTGATCACTGTTTGAATCGGACCCAATCGATTCTGACAAGCCTAGGACTGTAGCACACGTACATCGTGTGGCCGAAAACTGCTCCAACACGATGAATTGTGACAAGAATGGTGTGATAGTGTTCCCTGATATTTTGATGTAGCTCTTTTTACTTTACACATAGGAGAAGGGATGGTGGTGGAATAGCACTGTCCAAATAGTGGGCCCTACCATGCAGGTGTCGTGGGTTGAACCGACTGTCCTTGCCATCAGTTTCGTGCACTTTGCAAATCTGAATATGGACAGTGATTGTTTATTCACCGTCTATTCGAAAGCAATTAGATGGACGACTATAATAATCCAAATAGTACGATTTTCAAGAAATGGAGCATCCACATCAGATCTCACTAGATGGACGAATCCAATCCGGGGGATGCGGATTGCGAAATAAAATCTATGCGGCCCACCGTGATGTATGTATCTTATCCACGCCGTCCATCCGTTTTATCATATGAGTCCAAAATTGAAGCGCATCAAAAACTCAAATGGACCACACAACAGGAAAGAGTGGGAATTGAATGCTGACTGTTGAAATCTTCTTGGGTCCACGTAAGTTTTGGATCAAGCTGATACATGTGTTTTCCCTTCATCCATGTGTCTGTGTAAGCTTATGAACAAATTGGATGACAAATAAACATCACTGTGGACCCAAGGAAGGTTTCAACAATTGACATCATTATCTCCGCTGTTTCCTGTGGTGTGGTCCACTTGAGATTTGGATGTGCTTCAATTTTGGGCCCATTCCCCTAAATGAGCTGATAAAATGGATGAACGGCATGGATAAGACATATACATCACCTATGAGCCCATATAGTTCACTTGGTACTCTGTAGCCATAAAATGAGCTGTCCACCTGAGATTTTTATCTGCTTCATTTTTGGCCCATGCTATAAAATGAGCTCGAGAAACGGGTGGACGGTGTAGATATACAACGTATACATCGAGGTGGCCCCATGGTCAGGGTACCGGATGTGGGTGGTACCAGCCAATTCTCTCCCACGTGGGAACAGAAAGAAGTTCATGATAACGGTTCGTTGAGGTGAATTTTTATTTATTCATCGCGGCTTAGGACTGCCCTATGATGTGCGGACGGTGAATCTGGATGGTCGATCTGATGTCCAAAGGTGAAGGCCTACTAATCTGATGGATTTGATCATTTAATTATCTGTGGTTTTTACTCTGAGATGTCCACACTAGGGCCCAAAAGTGAAGGGTGGAAACTGGCCTGGATGGCCTGTAAGGCTTCCTGGGGAGCGGATTAGGTGAGGCCGTCGTAACAGCTAACCAGGGCCACGTTGATGTATGTGTTTATATCCACACCGTACATCAGCCTTTCCAGCTCGTATCAGGGCATGGTCCCAAAAATTAAGCAGATTCAAGTCTCAAGTGGACCACACAGTAGGAATCGAATGCCCACCACTAAAAACTTCTTAGAGGCCACATAAGTTTTAGATCAAGCTGATATTTCTGTTTTCACTTCATCTATATCTGTGTGACCCTATGAACGGGTTGGATGGCAAATAAACATTATGGTGGGCCCTCTAAAAATTTTAATGGTTGGTGTTCAATGACCATTGTTTCCTTTGTTGTGGTCCACTTGAGACTTAGATCCTTTTTTTTTTTCTTTTTTTTTTCTTTTTTTTTTATGACCATTCCTTTAAATGGGCTGAAAAAACTGATGGTCGGCCTAGATATGCAATACATAAAACAATGTGGGTCCCACAGTCAGTGCCTCACCCACTAAGCTGTCACTCGGGGATCACCTAATCCGCTCCCTCCTGGCAGATCTGGATTCTGCAGGCCTGTGAAACCAGCAGGCTACAACCAACTGAACGGTTCAGATTCACAAGCCAAAAAATGGACTGGACTTGATGGTCAGCCTGAAAGGTCTGTCTGGATCTTTTAGGAGCTTTGCTATAATACATCCAAACGTATTGTCATAGACTCATAGGATAGGTTTGGGACTATAGCCTTTGGAAATTGGCATCACCTTCAAATGATCCAAACCGTTTATATGATAATCAAAGTCCAAAATTGAAATATTACAACATTTTGTATTTAACCTATTTACGATGAATATGAGCGGTCTACATAACTTTTGAAAAATCAAATGGTTGAAGTATCCCAATATGAGATTTTTTTTTCTTTTCTTTTCAGGATATCCGGAATCGACTGTGATGCTAATCGTATGAATGGTTTGGATCGTTACAAAGAACCCGATCGAACGGCTAAAGTTCTTGCGTATCTATTTCACTCCGTAGGGATGTATTCTAGCAAACCTCTATCATAAAAGAGAAAGAGACTCGCGCGAGGAGATAGGGACGCAACTTAGCTGCTACCCGGACCGGCTATGTGGGTTTGACCCTGACCGCGGGGCCCACCTAGGTGTATGCATTGTATATCCACGCCGTCCATCCATTTTTAAACATTATTTTTTTTCATGATTTTTAAAACGAAGCAGATACAAATCTCAAGTGGACCACACCACAGGAAACAGTGGTCATTGAATGACCTTCATTAAAAACTTCCTAGGGTCCGCCGTAATGTTTATTTGCTATCCAAAATGTTGATAAGCTCACAAAGAGCTAGATGAAGGGAAAACACAAAACTTTTGTGGCCCACAAAAAGTTTTTTAATGGTCTATCACTGTTTCCTGTCGTGTGGTCTGCCTGAAATTTATATATGCTCCATTTTTGTGACCATGAATTAAAATAATATGTAAAAATAAATGGACGGATAGGATATATAATTCATATATCTAGGTGGGCCTCACACCGCTGGTTCCAGGGTCGCAATTAAGTCGTGTCCGATTGTACGTATCCACCGCCCAGCACGATAGCGGATTAGGTGAGACCCCGGCCTTACCCAAGACGGTGCAGCCCTTACCGTGGGGCCCACCGTGATGTATGTATTATATATCCAAGCCGTCCATCCGTTTTTACATATCATTTAGTTACTTAGTCCAAAAGTGAAGCAGATCCAATTATCAGGTGGACCATACCGTAAGAAATAGTAGTGATTGACCGTCCTGCCATTAAAAACTTCTTTAGGGGCACCTTAATGTTTCCTTAGTGTTTATGTACCATCCAATCTGTTGATAAGGTCACATAACCCTGGATGAAGGTAAAAATAAATATTAGCTTGATCCAAAACTTTTGTGGCCTATTAATGGTCAATCAACATTGTTTCCTATGGTATGGTCCACCTGATAATTAGATTTGTTCCATTTTTTGAATAATGTCTTAAAAAGACATGAAATAACGGATGAACCGCATGGATATATATATATATATATATATATATATATATATATATATATATATATATATATATATATCAAGGTGGGCCCATGCTAAGGGCCGGACAGTCTTGGGTGAGGCCGGGATCTCACTTAATCCACCCTACAATGGGATTTTTACTATATTAGCCTCGAGGTGTGGCCATTTTAACTAAAAATTCAATTTCTCATACCATCTTGCCAAAGTGGCCTTTTCACAAGAATTTGAAATATTTGTGGTCGGTTTTGCCCCTCTGACCAGCTGTTGACGTACGAAGCTGCTTTTCGCACGGGGCTTTTTCTCAAGGGGATTGTGGGGCCCACAAAATCATCGATTTTGGCCATCGGATAGCCAATTTGATCCGCTCATATGAAATGGGGCATTTTCAAACCCACGCGAGAGGTTTTTGCATTCATTTTTAGGTGATGTGTGGTCAACAAAAGTCTTGACGTTTCTCCTTCTTTCTAAATTCTTTTCTAATGGTATGGTCCACCCATACTAAATTTTATCTTCATATTTTCAGATGATATAGTAGTTTAAAATCCTTCTTGTACGAACGGATTGGATTTCTTCTGCCACCATCTAATGGGCCCTACATACGAACGGTTTTTGGTTTGTAAATGGTGGGGCCGTTGGCTCGTAGCCATTTGCTCAGAAACAAGAAAGCTTCTCCAAGCCTTTGGTAGGGAACACCACCAGTCACGACATAGGGGACCACCACCTTTTCCTTCTAAGAAAACGACCTCCGGCCGTTGCTCCTTCTTCCGTGGGACCCACACCGACACCTCAAATCTTCTCTCAGTGCGACTGATATGGCGTGTAGAGGTAACAATGCGTATTATTTTAATTATTTCTCCTGCGTATTATTCGAAAGTCTTCCTTGGATCCCTCGAGCACTGTGGAATTCCCTTTGTAACTGTGGATTCCTACTGATCACTGTGGAATCCCCCTGAGCACTATGGTTTCCCACTGAGCAGTGTGGAATCCCCCAAGCACTGTGGATTCCCACTGAGCAGTCTTGAAACCCTTAGGTACTGTGTAATCCCCCTGAGCACTGTGGATTCCCACAGAGCAGTGTGGAATCCCCATGAGTTCTGCGGATTTCCACTGACCACCGTGGAATCCCCCAGGTACTGTGGAACCTCCCTGAGCACTGTGGATTCCCACAGAGCAGTGTGGAATCCCCATGAGTTCTGTGGATTCCCACTGATCACCATGGAATCCCCCAGGTACTGTGGAACCCCCGTGAGCACTGTGGATTCCCACTGAGCATTGTGGAATCCCCATGAGTTCTGTGGATTCGTATTGAGCACTGTGGAATCCCCCTGGCACTATGGAATCCCCCTGATAACTCTGGATTCGTACTGATCACTGTGGAATCCCCCTGGCACTGTGGAATCCCCCGTGAGCACTGTGGATTCCCACTAAGCACTGTGGAATCCTTAGGCATTGTGGATTCCCACTGAGCAATGTGGAGTCCCCCAGGCATAGTGGATTCCCAATGAGCATTGTGGAATTCGGCTTGCATTGTGGATTCCCCCTAAGCAGTATGTGTTACATCCATCAAGGTGAACCATTTGAAGGGCCCCGATAACCTTTGGTTGGATTCTAAAATAAACATTTCAATGGCGCCAATAGAGGTGGGCACAAACCAAGCCAGCTCGAAAACTAAACCAAGCCTCATAGTGAAGCTCCTTAAAAAAAAAAAACAAAAGCAAGCTCAAACTAGGGTAATACCGGGTCCATATGGCTGGAAGCTCTGTTCAATCCACCTTGGTTCAAATCAGCTTGGTTTGATTCGACTTAATTCTGTTCGTAGATCATAAGTTCATTGTTTCTTGTGGTGTGATCCACTTGAACTTTGTTTATGATTTCAAGATCATGTCCTAAAATGATATGTAAAGATGGATGGCATGGATAATACATATACATGATGACATGAATAATACATAATACATAATACATATAGAAGGCCACTTGATGTTCCCATGCAGTTGTAAAATTATGCTCCTGAACTTTTGTTTCGAACAGCCTCTTACATGGATAACATGAATAATACATAATACATAATACATATAATACACATACACAAACCAAGCCATTCCACAAACCGGGGAGGCATAAAAACAAGCCAAAGCAAAGTAGGGCTAACACCGCCCGGCTCGGATCGTTTCCCACCTCTATGCACCAATTACCCTCGAATGTGTATTTATTATATGTTTATGGTTAATTCATGTATTTCAACTTATTATACATTATTCATTGTACTAATTGTTTCAACACATATCCACAGGTGGCATGAATGAGAGGAAGCCGAGTCCTTGCCCAGATTATTTTGCTAAGAAGGTGGCAGCAAAATGTTCAGTTGAATTTTTAACTCCACTGAAGGCTGCATTTGATGGGTGTAAAAATTGCAGAGATTTATTCCGATCGACTTGCTTTGGATATTTGCTAGACTTTAATGAAAGCAAATTCATATTTCATGGACCAATCATCCATGCGTTGATGCAGAGACATCTCGGTGACCTACGGTTCAAAATCCATGATTCCATCATCCGTTTTGGTGAGATGAATTACACATTAATTATGGGATTGAAGTGGGTACCGTACGAGCCAAAAGAAGAGAAGCACGAGTTACGAGACCGGTACTTTCAGAATTACGATCATATTATAAAGAAAGACTTAATGGAAACTTTTGAAAGTCTCGTAGAGTCGAAAAGACATTCGCATGTCGTGAAATTAGCCCTACTATTATGCGTGGTGAATTTAATCGTTGGATTGCCGGGAAAGAATAAATGTGTGGAGGAATATATTAGTTTAGCAAATAGTATCGATGATTTTAATAACTATCCTTGGGGTCGAGTTGGCTACGAAATCTTGAAGTACCATGCCAACACGGCAATAATGACCCACTATCCAGATACGTACGTTTTTTGTGGCAACACATTTGCCCTTCAGGTAACTTCAGTATTGTATTCTATGAATTTGTACATTCCAAATACACGATATATTACCTTATATTATTCATTTCCTTTTGTATTCTTGACTCGACAGGTTTGGGCATACGAGTCCTTCCCACCTCTAACCGGCTCAAATCGTTGGGCTTCGAGAATGAGTGTTATACATATTCCGCGATTTCTCAATTGGAAAATGAACATGATAGTGCGGTCTGCGAGCGTTTCTAAAACCTTTGAAAAAGATTCGGTGATATGCATGGAACGTAGTGTGACGGTGAATTTTGTCCTTTTGAACATTACTTTTATGTTCTAATAATTGCACTCATGTTCATCGTGTAGTTTGTGAGCACCGGGCCCCTCATTCCCACAGCAGATGAGGAGGAACTTGATGCTGTTATAGATGTTCAAAGACTTCTTCGAAACACGACGTTAATAAGTGAGAAGATGTCAAAGAAGAACATGGATAGACGACAAGAAGCTATTGAGATTAAATCAGATGAAAAGTCTACATGGAATAAATTGTATAAGATATTATTGAATAAGGTAAGTAAATATGAGAACGAAGTAGCCAAAGTGAAGGAGGAAAATCAGAAATTAGGTGAAAAAGTTTCTCGTCTTGAGGCCGAATTGGAGGCGGTGAAGGTATTTTCAATTCTAATTGTGCCACACTGGTAATTTACAATGCGATTTAGATACTAACCAAGTATATATCGTGTGTCTTCAGGGAAAATGCACCGCCGATGAACGGGATGGAGAGGAAGTACAGCCTCATACAATTCAGCGTACTCCGGAGGCATATGGTTATCATAACTTGGATGATGTAGAGGTTTGCACTTCCCTTGTCCTGTATTCTGGGGGTCATTCAAAATTTGTGACACCTCCTGATTTCACGTGCGGGGTAGCGGGAGACGATAATATGAAGCCCGTTCGTGCCCGACAACCTTCAAGGTTCCAACGCAGCCCATTCACGGAACCTGGCACCAAGTCCGACTTCGGCTTCACAGACGTACCAGGATTTATGAACCCTTTGAGACAGCTATCGCCTAGTGAATACAGTATTGTCAAAGCCGCTTACGATTCCGGTGACCATTATTGGTTGCATTATATATGGGATAATGCATGGGTTGATGATGGGGTAAGCCGCAGTTCAATGTAGGTTTCATTGTCGATAACTCTTTCATTGACTGTCGATTTTTACTGATGAATAATTCTTTACACAGTGCATCAACGCGTGCATGGATTTTCTGACGGATCGCAGAGCACATTATCCTGCTGCGTACCCCCAGGATTGCTTATTTGTGTCCACTTGGTTCTGAGTAAATATTCCTAATAAGAAGAAGAATGATATGATCATATGCAGTAATAATTCTGTCTGAAATTTATAGTTTTCTCTTATCGTACTTAAACAGGTATTGTTCCAGAAAGATGTCAACAGCATATGTAAATATGCTGCAGGTGACCACAGTACTAGGGAGACGATGCTGAATGGACTTAATCCATCGGTTGTGGCCCTCGTTGCTCGGTCGGCAAAGCCCATGTGGCAATACGAGACGGTTTGTCTACAATTATGTATGTACTTTTCATGGAATGCGCACGGTAGAGATATGTGCTTATAATAGTTCTCATGTACTTTGTAGGTCTACTTTCCTGTCCACGTTCACGAATCGCACTGGACTTTAATAGTAGTTTATCCAATGAAGAGACAAGTTTGGTTGATCGACAGTATAGCCACCACTTGGAAGAAAATTTTCAAATCGTATGCACGTGGATTCACATATGGGCTTCGATGGTTATTTCATATATGTGATGACGGGAATCCTTTCTGGGAAGTTGAATGGCATTTTGATATAGTCGATGGGACCCCAAAACAAACAAATAGTGATGAATGTGGGGTATACGTCATGAAAGCTATGGACTTCCTATGCAGCGGGTTGGATGTACAGTTTACTCCGGTAAGGTTACATTGTCCGGAAGTCTAATCATCATGTCCTTCAACCGCTATTAACTCATTACGTTGTATTTTCAATCATAGGAAGAAGTCCCTAATTTCATGCAAACAATAGCCTTCGACTTACTTCAGTTCAAGTTGAAAGGAATGACAAGACCGGTACAATTATCTTTAGATGAAGATATTGTAGAAGTCATCGAAAGCGGTCTATCAACAACGAAGAATGGTATACCTGCAGCGAAAGATATTCCAAGGAAGCCGCGAACAAAAACATCTTACCATGGAAGAGAGCATGTGTAGGATTAAATATTCAACTAATACATATGTAATTCAATTTGTACATCACTATGTAATTCAATTTGTACAGCACTATTAAATATTCAATTATTTTTATTTTTTCAGGTGAAAAGTAATTCACTTTGTACTTTGAATAAATACATACTGAAGACTCGATTACTTGTAATCTGCACATGCATTTTTTTCCCGT
The DNA here is from genome assembly GCA_003013855.2 of Liriodendron chinense. Taxonomy (NCBI): domain Eukaryota; kingdom Viridiplantae; phylum Streptophyta; class Magnoliopsida; order Magnoliales; family Magnoliaceae; genus Liriodendron; species Liriodendron chinense. The sequence goes on from PVNU02002828.1 coordinate 102,270, forward strand.
ACAACATCCATTATCGATCCCCACAGAAGAATATGGATTCCCACAGAGCACTATGGAATCCCACAGACCAATATGGAATCCCGTAGAGCACTGTGGAATCCCACAGACCGATATTGAATCCCACAAAACAATATGGAATCCCACAGGGCACTATGGATTCCCACAGGGCATTATGGATTCTCACAGAGCACTCGGAATCCCACAGAGCACTATGGATTCCCACAGAGCACTTGGATTCCCACAGGGTATTATGGAATCCCTTAGAGCGCTATGGATTCCCACAGAGCACTATGGATTCCCACAGAGCACTATGAATCCCATAGGGCACTATGGAATCCCACAGACCAATATGGAATCCCAGAGAGCACTGTGGAATCCCACAGACCAATATTAAATCCCACAAAACAATATGGAATCCCACAGGGCACTATGGATTCCCACAGAGCACTATGGATTCCCACAGACCACTTGGATTCCCACAGGGCACTATGGATTCCCACAGACCGCTTTGGATTCCCACAGGGCACATTAGATTCCCACAGGGCACTATGGATTCCCACAGAGCACTATGGATTCCCACAGGGCACATTGGATTCCCACAGGGCACTATGGATTTCCACAGAGCACTATGGATTCCATAGGGCACTATGGATTCCCACAGAGCACTATGGATTCCCACAGATCACTATGATTCCCACAGGGCACTATTGATTCCCACAGGGCACTATGGATTCCCAAAGGGCAGTATGGATTCCCACAGGGCACTTTGGATTCCCACAAGGCACTATGGATTCCCACAGACCGCTTTGGATTCCCACAGGGCACTATGGATTCCCACAGATCACTATGATTCCCACAGGGCACTATGGATTCCCACAGGGCGCTATGGATTCCCACAGGGCAGTATGGATTCCCATAGGGCACTTCGGATTCCCACAAGGCACTATGGATTCCCACAGACCGCTTTGGATTCCCACAGGGCACTATGATTCCCACATGGCGCTATGGATTCTCACAGGGCACTCTGGATTCCCACAGGGCACTCTGGATTCCCACAGGGCACTCTGGATTCCCACAGACCGCTTTGGATTCCCACAGGGCACTATGGATTCCCACAGAGCACTTGGATTCCCACAGGGCACTATGGATTCCCACAGACCACTTGGATTCCCACAGGGCACTATGGATTCCCACGTAAAATTTGAAGTCTATTGTGTTGAATGCTTTTGTGTGATTGATTGCATCTTGTTACTCATTTGATTTTGCGTTGCTTCACGGTTTCGGCGTTCCGCTTACGCTGCCGGCTTTTTCCAACATATGGATCGTGGAGTTTTCCCAAATTGTCATTGACGGACACAGAAGGTCCTTGCACACGTGTCATATGTAAATGAGATCTATACTATTCATTTTTTGGGCCTTACCATGAAGGATCAATAGATTAACAGTTACGGTTATTAGACGATTCGAATGATTACGACCATTGGATATGAACCAATTACTTATCAATGGTCCATGTGTCATCCACCAAGTTAACAAGAGAGACGGAGAGGATTTAGTGGGTAGGTAGGTTTTGCATTGAAAATTGGGTTGGAAGCGAATATGATAGAGACATCTATCTACGGCACATGTTGGGGGGAAAGTAACTGCTAATCGGTGCTGTGTGAGCTCCACCGTGATGTATGTGATTCATCCATGTTATTCATCCATTTTCTCAGACTGCTTTGGATTCCCACAGGGCACTTTGGATTCCCACAGGGCACTATGAATTCCTACAGAGCACTTGGGATTCCCACAGGGCACTTCGGATTCCCACAGGGCACTATGGATTCCCACAGGGCACTTCGGATTCCCACAGGGCACTATGGATTCCCACAGGGCACTTCGATTCCCACAGGGCACTTCGGATTCCCACAGGGCACTCTGGATTCCCACAGGGCACTATGGATTCCCACAGGGCACTATGAATTCCCACAGAGCACTTGGGATTCCCACAGATCACTATGAATCCCATAGGGCACTTGGGATTCCCACAGGGCACTATGGATTCCCATAGGGCACTTGGGATTCCCACAGGGCACTATGGATTCCCACAGGGCACTTGGGATTCCCACAGGGCACTATGGATTCCCACAGGGCACTTTGGATTCCCATAGGACACTTGGGATTCCCACAGATCTTCGTACCCTTCACCGTCAGTTATTCTACAGACAATTGCATGTGGACTGCAGGCAGTACTCTGTTCCCCACCTTATCTCATAGGACTGAGGCACGCGTATATAGATTGCACACATGTGGAGACTCCATTGGCAAGCATAAACGTGCGCATTGACGTGAGATGGGACATGTTCTAAAGCCAGGTCTTGACCTATGTCTAATTTCCTCGCACGGATTGTGATGGTCCATACGTATGCATTCCAAATTTGTAAACGTGCGTGCATCTAAATTATAACAAACCGTATGTGTGGAAGCAGATTGCTTACTGAGTAAACTCTATTAGACCCACCGTGATTTACTTATTTTATCCTATCTGTCTATCTAATATTTGTGTTTTGCCTTCATCCATGTCTTTGTGATCCTATGGAGAAGTTGGATGACAAATAAGCATTAGTACATTACACCCATTGTTCCCCGTGGTAGACACGTGATATATGACATGCATTCACAGTGGGCCCAATGTATTTTACTCAGTATAATAAAAGTTTACTAAGTTACTCAGTGCCTAATCCGTTTTGAAACCGTTTATTTGATGGGACCCACTTCAGATGAGTCAAAAACCAATGGTCACAATGAGTTGGTCTTCAAACTGGCTGGTTGGTGGAGTTGTTAGACAAGTGAACACATGAGGTTATCTTCACTCAATTTGAACTTGGCCCGGCCTGCTTCGAAATTTCCAACGAAACCGATCCCAATTCGAACCACATTTTACTGGAGCAAACCAAACTCGGATTCCCACGGGGCACTATAGATTCCTACAGGCCTCTGTAGATTCCCACAGAGCACAATGGATTCCCACAGGCCAGTGTGGATTCCCACAGGCCACTTTGGATTCTCACTGAGCATTTTCGATTCCCACAGAGCAATATGGATTCCCACAGAGCAATATTGCTTCTCATAGGGCACTATGAATTTCCACAGAGCTGCCTTTTGGGTTTGACATGTGTTAAAATGCATGACAACCAAAATCGTTTTGCACAATGAGGGGAGCAGTCGTCGGTCAACCGACGGACACCTTCGGCCCGCCGAAGTAGGCCATCGGTTCCAACCGACAAGACGAGATCGCGCCGAAGATTAAGTACATGTACTTAGTCGGCTAACCGAAGAAGATAGTCGGTCCGCCGACAATTCGTCCAGTGTACATCGGTTTTGACCGAAGGTCTTCGATTTTTTCATAAGTTCAGTGCTTTTATTTTCGGCACGCCGATGAATTTTTCGGTCCACCGAGTGATTGTCCAGCGTACTTCGGTTCCCGCCGAAGGTCTTCGGTATGTAGCATAGTTCAAGATATACTTTCCTTCGGCTCGTCGATCACGACTTCAGTCCACCGACGGACACGAAGTACCTTTTTAAAAAAGGTTAAGAAAGGATCCGACCCCACATTCCAACGGTTTTTCGTTCTCCCTCTCAAAGTACCTATCTCCCCTACACGACGTACACCTCTTCCAACCGTTCTTCTCCACTAGAGTGGCTCTGAACAGCACTTGACGGCTACAACTCTCGAAGCTCTGCACGGATTTTAGGTAAAATCAGATCTCGTTTTGGGTTCCCCATTAAGATTGGTGAGTTGCAAAGAAGAGAAGAAGCTACTATGGCCGGTTTCCTTTCTTCAGTTGCATCTTTTGTTCTTCTTCCTTTCTTCGTTGCTATAATGGCCAAACGAAAGGCTTCTTCGAGAGGGGTAGGCCCTAGCCGCCCTGTACGCAAGAAGAAGAACGATGACGCTGGTGCGTCGTCCTCTCATGGGCCTCGAAGAGGTGAGGCAACTTCCGAGCGTGGCCCTCGTACAAAAGGTTGGAATAAGTATTCACGCAGGAAGATAACATTTGAGGCTAGGGTTGACATTCCGGGCATTTTTTAGGATTCAACGATGGGGGAATGGCTTACAACCCTGGGATGGGCCCCCATATTCCATCCCACCTCGGTCGCCAACGACATAACGGTGGAGGAATTCTATTCCGCTTGTAGGAATCCACGATCAGATCCTCCGATGTTTGATGTAGAGGTTAACGGGATATTACGCCGAGTTGACGTTAATGTTATTGCTAAAGCCATCGGGGTGTCATGTGGTCGAGTTGTGGTGAAGGAGGGTGACCCGGACCGTCGGAATATGAGAGGCACACATACGAAGTTTCAATGTGGCAATTACATGGAGTGGGAGAAAGGAAATTATTTGAGGTCGTCCAATCTGTTGCCAGTGTTCCGTAGGCTGCATCACATTTTTGTCCACAATGTTTATCCGCGAGCGGGGAACCACATTGAGTTGACACCTTACATGGTTGAGGTGTTGTATAGAGTGGGTAAGCAGGAGATGGTATGCCTACCCTCTATTGTTCTGACCCAAATGCTGAAGCCCATTTCCACATCACGACCCCTGAATTTGCCATTTGGGCGCTTGGCATGTCAGTTGGCGAAGCAGTTTGGACTTGCTACTGCTACTTCGCACCTAGTTGACTTTAATGAGATCAATACGAAGAATGTGGGACGGTTGAAGGATAATGTCCCACAAGGTCCTAGGGCAGGACCTTCGAATGTCAGACTTTTAGATGAGTCAGAGAGCGAAGAAGAACATGAATCAGAGGAGGGAGAGGATGTGGCAGAAGATGAAGATGAAGACTACCGGCCCACTGCCGGCTTAGAAGAACGTATTGTAGCCTTAGAGCGAGCGGTGGCGGCTGGGGCAGAGCGTCAGGAGCGTTGGAATAAGCGACTCTACAGGAAGATGCAGCAGATCCTTTGCTGCATTGAGAAGGAGAACGCGCCACCTCCATCCCCGGCTTCTTTGGATCATTAGGATCCTAGTTCAGTTTTCCTTTTTTTGCTGGGTTTGTTATATTCTAAGTGTTGGATAAATGCTTTTGTTTTCTGATGTGTTTTAGCTGAGGGAACAATTTAACGACATGGGATGAAATGTTTAAATGAATTGTTCCTATTTTGGGATCTTCGTATATTGATTTATGTAATGACGAATGAGTGCATGTGTGGGCTACAACAGCGGATTTTTGCGAAGGCCTGACTTTTTGCTGTTGGCGAAGGTCGGAGTAGATGCCATGCTTTCATCTACCCAGCTCCTTTTACATGACATGGATTTGATCGCGTTCATTGAATAGGCCATCTCATTTTAGGCGACGAGCCGGGAAATGAGGCAGATCGAAGGTGTAGGTGGACCACATCAAATGAAAAAGTGGGAATATTGGCCATGATCCAAGAAATGGGGCAGATCAATGGCGTACGTGGACCGTAGTAGATGAAACAATGGGGATATTGATGACCATAGTGCCCTGTGGGAATCCATAGTGCTCTGTGGGAATCCAAAGTGTCCTGTGGGAATCCATAGTACCCTATGGGATTCATAGTGCCCTGTGGGAATCCATAGTGCCCTGTGGGAATCCGAAGTGCCCTGTGGGAATCCAAGTGCCCTGTGGGAATCCATAGTGGCCTGTGGGAATCCAAAGTGCCCTGTGGGAATCCATAGTGCCCTATGGGATTCATAGTGCCCTATGGGAATCCATAGTGCCTTGTGGGAATCCAAAGTGCCCTGTGGGAATCCATAGTGCCCTATGGGATTCATAGTGCCCTGTGGGAATCATAGTGCTCTGTGGGAATTCATAGTGCCCTGTGGGAATCCAAAGTGCCCTGTGGGAATCCATAGTGCCCTGTGGGAATCCAAAGTGGTCTGTGGGAATCCATATTGCTCTGTGGGAATCCAAAGTGCCCTGTGGGAATCCATAGTGCCCTATGGGGTTCATAGTGCCCTGTGGGAATTCATAGTGCCCTGTGGGAATTCATAGTGCCCTGTGGGAAACCGAAGTGCCCTGTGGGAATCCATAGTGCTCTGTGGGAATCCAAAGTGCCCTGTGGGAATCCATAGTGCCCTATGGGATTCATAGTGCTCTGTGGGAATCCATAGTGCTCTGTGGGAATCCAAAGTGCCCTGTGGGAATCCATAGTGCCCTGTGGGAATCCAAAGTGGTATGTGGGAATCCATAGTGCCTTGTGGGAATCTAAAGTGCCCTGTGGGAATCCATACTGCCCTTTGGGATTCATAGTGCCCTGTGGGAATCCATAATGCCCTGTGGGAATCCAAGTGCCCTGTGGGAATCCATAGTGCCCGGTAGAAATCATAGTAATCTGTGGGAATCCATAGTGCCCTGTGGGAATCCATAGTGCCCTGTGGGAATCCATAGTGCCCTATGGGATTCATAGTGCTCTGTGGGAATCCATAGTGCCCTGTGGAAAACACAAATATCAGCTTGATCAGAAACGTCCGTAGCCCCATCACATGTCTTCAATGGTAGCCGTTCAATCACCATTATTTCTTCTGGTGTGGTACACCTGGTATTCAAATCTTCCCCTTTTGTTTTTGGTTGTGACCTAAAACGAAATGGCAAAATATATGGACAGCATCGATCTCATAGGTAGTGTCTGTGGGCCCCATCACATCTTACGCACGCCCAACCCCTTTGAATGGGGTATGATTGTGAAATTACAACGAAAGAGGGGCAATTTGGACCTTTTCTACATGCTAACGGCGTCATCAATCGTTAGTCAAAGTTGGTGGAGCGGTTTTTCCTCCAAACTTTAAAAAAATTCTGAAAAAAAAGAAGCCCAGATACAATAAATACTCAAGAACAGATGATTGTCCAAATACACATATGATAGCAACTTACCGAAGAACAAGCACGAGTTTAAAAAGCTATCTAAAGGAAAACGATGACTATTTATCTTCAAAATCCGATAAATCCCCGTCACTTTCATTTGAAATATCCAATTCGGATGCATTCTGGAGATCCGTCGTCACACCATCCATCCACACTCTCGACACACGACGTACCATCCTTCTGATCTCCCTTCTCAGCCTTCCCAATGCCGTATCAATTTCTGTCAACGTATCACGCCTCATGTTCACTGACTATCGTCTAGGCACTGGAAGATTGTATCTCCTACAAATAGTCGTCCATTGTTCTAGCTTGCATATTTCACGATCCCACTCGGCCCTCCTTTCCTGCATACGGTAGGAGTCTCCAGGAGGTGGACGTAGGTTGGGATGATGCCGGCCATCATCATTTCGTGACATTTTTTAAACAATTGGAGGATTCGAAAATGGTAGGGACTGGATAAAGGGGTCATGGAATCCCATGTGATCATACATCTTCTTCACCCGTGACTGTAATTACCTGTACCCTACTAATCTAATTTTCACCAGTCACATCTCATCTTCACATGTCACTGCAGTCGGATGTATTCTGTGAATCCCGTGATCCGACCCCACAAATTTTATCCTTCAACGCAAGTAAATACATTTGTTTCATTATGGGCCTGTTTGATTTTTCGTGATCCAGGTAAATACTTGGTAAATGGGTAATTATTACTTTTTCACCTTGATTGAATATAGGTGAGTAATTCCACCTCGAGAATCGGTCCAAAAGTGTTGACTTAAATCCGTGGGGCCCATCATAATGTATATGATATATCAGCGCCGTTCATATGTTTTATTAGCACATTTTGGGGCATGAGCCGAAAAATGAGGCAAATCTAATACTCAAATGGCCCGCACGAAAGGAAACAGTGGCCTTAATTCGTCCACCGTTGAAAGTTGTTTCTTTCATTGGGCCCGTATTGAGGTTTAGTCATCATCTAACTGGTTCATAGGGTCAGACAGACATGTATAAAGGGAAAACATAAATATCAGCTTGATCCAAATCTTTTAGAGACCCCAAGAAGTTTTTAATGGTTGACGCTCAATTCCCACTGTTTCTTGTGGTGTGGTCCACTTGAGCTTTGGATCTGCTTCAATTTTTGGCTCACGCCCTAAATTCAACGGGCATAAAGAAATGGGTGGTGTGGATAAGCCACATAAATCACGGTGGGCCCCATATTTATTGCACAAAATTTTCAATTTTAGCGTTAAGAAAAGTAAGTGTCACTGTCTTCATTGGGAAAGATGCAGTAATTACCTAGGTAAATAATCATTATCCATTTACAAGATAATTAGAGCTGAGCCAAAAAATCAAACAGGCCCTATGTGTTTTGGCACGGGAAACTATGATAACGACAAGCGTTAAATATACATACACATACACAACCACATGCCTTTCTCCATTCAAGTAGTAAATTACGTAGACAAAATGTTTATATGACATAGTGTGGATTTACAAAAAGATACGTACAAAATTAAATACAAAGTGAGGCTTTGCGTATGCAAAAAGTAACCAGCGCAACACGTAGTAATAAATTCTAGCTAATGGCCGGAAGGTAGGTGCATATCATCCGATTGTGACCCGTTCGTCTACACCTGGAACACTTGACGGTTGGTCTCTCCTCACCTAGGCTTGTAATTCTCATTTTCTTTCGTCTTCCTAGAATTTTCCTTTCATTCGGGTGACGAATTTTATCGCATATCACCCTTACATCTTCAGGTGTGTCCCATTGACTCACATCAGGGACTGGGTATATGGAATCGCGATACATCACTTTGTAAACTGCTGTTGAGTAGAAGGGGGAACAATAATTGTAACGATCGAGCTCATACTTGTCACATGCGGTGATTGCATGTAGACAAGGTAACATTAGCACGCTGAACTCGCCACATCCACACTTCGCTTCACTTAGTTTCACTATGTCGGTATACTTACCCCCATTAACTTCATATTCATCCAAGATATCGCTGTACAGCTTGTCATCCTCGCCTGGTCTAATAACTCTCTCATATGTGTTTCCGCCCAGGGTGTTGTTTTTCCTAAAAACACTTTCGCATCTTCTCGCCTTTTCAAGAAGAATTTTTGAATCTTGCTCCTGACACTATCGAGAACTTTCACGATCAGGTATTCTCTTGGTTTTTTCCATAGTGCATTTCCACTCTCAGCAATGTTTGTCGTTATCATGTTGTATCTCTTGCCCGGGAAAAATACAGAAGCCCATCTTTCTTTATCTACACTATTGAGCCATTCAAATGCGGCAGGGTTGGCCTTTGATATGATGTGCATCAGATCATTAAAACTGCTTTTTGGGCATGTTTTAGCAGCCGCCCAAAAGTACTTCTTCAAATACTCATCCTTGTGGTGATGCATCATATTTGAGAGGAGATGGTGTGCACAATAACCATGAGCTGCGTTAGGGAATACTGATTTCACCCCGTTGATTATACCTGCATGACGATCCGATATAATTACTATCTCCTCTGGGAGATGCTCAATTGCCCGCTTCAAGTTTTGAAGGAACCAAAGCCAATTACTGTTATTCTCTGACTCACCAACCCCATATGCTACCGTGAGAATGCGATTATTTCCGTCTAACGCTGTTGCGGTGAACAGTACACCTTTATACCTCCATTTCAAGTGAGCCCCATTCAAGCATAAAACTTTTCGAAAATACAACCGGAAGCTTCGAATACATTGTCCTAGCGCAATGAAGCATCTCTCGAAGCAATTCGTTTCGCTGTCTAGTTGTAAGTCCGTTACCGTACCCTGATTTGCCTTCATCAATTCATGGAGATAGGCAGGGAGTACTTTGTATGAATCTTCAAATGATCCCATAATCACACTACTTGCAGCTACGATACCTTTATACGCTTTCATATAACTGACCTCAACATTGAATCTTTCTCCATTCCAAATTGTACATCTTGTGGCCTACATGTTATGCCTTTCCTCATACACTCTGTAGCAATCTTCGTACATATCTTAATCGTTGCTTGACGATGATGTCTTCCTGTACCTTCATAAGCTGCATTACGTTTACCACGACTACCATCCGCAAAACTTGCATAGAGATAACTGATTGCATCGGAGGATTGGCTACATGTGTGTTCTGATCGATATGTCTTTATTTTAAAAGCACCACCATTGTCCAACAACGATGCATGCAACCTCCAACCACAACTATCAATTAGACATTTAATCGTGTACCTCTGTTTGTTTGATTTCAATATCTTATATTGGAAATGATTTCGCATCGCAAACTTACAAAGCGTGAACTGTAGCCGAGCCTTGTCTCTGTACATTTGTCCAACGGCTAACTCACTTGGGTCATCAACAAAATCATGATATATCGGACAATTCACGTACATTGATGCCGCATCGAGGTCAAGTATCTCCTGTGGAGTTATTTCATCTCGCTCAAACATGACATCCATTGGAGTCTCAAGAACCTTTAAAAGGCGATTACGGTCACTGGTGGTTGGACATGGGATGTCAGCATGAGCCCTGGAAGGAACGTGCTCATAGTCTTCCCTATTAATGAGTCGGAACGATGGCGCATCAAAATTGTTCAAACTCGGATCTTCCCGAAGTGCATCAGTCGATGGACTCGGGATATCTCACTAGCCGATGAAGGAACGTGCGCGTAATCTTGGCTATGAATATGTTGGAACAATGTCGCATCGAAACTGCTGAAGGGAGGATCATCTTGATGTGCATCACTCGATGGAGTATGGACATCTGCACTAGCCGCTGAAGGAATGTGCGGGTAGTCTTGGCTATGAATGAGTCGGAACGATGGCGCTTCGAAACTGTCCAACCTTGGATCTTCTTGAATTGCATAAGTCGATGGTCGATGACGAATATCTGTAGTAGCCGGTGAAGGAATGTGCGCGTTGCCTTCGCTATGAATGATTTGGAACGATGGCGCATCGAAACTGTCCAAACTCGGATCTTCGTGATATGCCCCACTCGGTGAAGTACGTATAACTGCACATGCTGTTGGCTCCGGTGTCTCGAAACTGCCCGTACGCGGAAGTTCTGAACGTGCCCCACGTAATGAACTAATGACGTCTTCACGGACTGTTGAATGGATGTCAGTGCAGTCTTCTCTATATACGGCCGTATCAACTATTGGTATAGGCTCATTTAAATGCACCGCCACAGGATCATGAAATACACGTTTATGTCTGACTTTCTCCACAAACATAGGTATATGAATTTTCGGGTTCTGAGCGGAGATAAACATATATGCCGCCACATCGTCATCATATCTGATCGGTTGTGGACGAAGTGATATGGAGTTAGGCGATGGGTAGACGAACTTGATTCTAAGCTCATATTCCGAATGTGTCGTGCCGATAACATTGTGAATTTTAGATACAAGATCCTCATATCTTATTTCATTGCTCACCATGATAAACTGAGAATCGCCACCGTTGTATCTCCACCTTCCTCGTTCATTTACTAGCTCACCATCATAATGACAGCATATGGGCTGCGTAACTGTCATATTTAACGATTCTTGTGCCTGATACGAGAAAGCTTGGTTGTAAGCCTTAAAAGATACTTTTATGAATTGAGTGTTGTAGAGATGAAGATGTTGAGATACATTCCGTGGTCGAACTAAGAACTATACAATTGAAACAATGGATTCCTAATGCCAATGTGGATGCCCAATGTAGAGTATCATTCTTGTTATAGCACCCATTAGGGCCTTGTTTTGACAGCTAAGAAAAGAGCATGTCATAACTAAAAGAGCATGTCATAAAGTCAAATGGCGGTGGACCTTGTGCGTTTGGATTTACCTTTCTCAGTGGGAATCCACATTGCTCGGTGGGAATCCCCTGAGCCCAGGGGGAAACCACTATGCCCAGTGGGAATCCCTAATGCCCAAGGGGAATCCACAATGCCCAGTACGATTCCATAGTGCTCAGTGGGAATCCACAGTGGCCAGTAGGAATCCGCAATGCCACGTGGGAAACCACATTGTTCGGTGGAAATCCACTATGCCCAGGGAAATTTACAATGCTCAGCGGGAATCCTGAGTGGCCAGTGGGAATCAGCGGTGCCAGGTTAAATACAAAGTGTTCAATGGGAATCACTATGCCCAGTGGGAATCCCCAATGCCTAGTGGGAATCCACAGGGGCCAATAGGAATCGCAGTGCCATGGGGGATTCCACGTTGTTCGGTGGGAATCCACGTTGTTCGGTGGGAATCCACTATGCCCAGGGGAATCAACGGTGTTCAGCGGGAATCCACAATGGCCAGTGGGAATCCGCAGTGCCAGGAAAAATCCACAGTGTTCAGTGGGAATCCACTATGCCCAGTGGGAATCCCCAGTTCCAGGGGGGATTCCACAATACTCAGTGGGAATCCAGTTAGCACATGGAGTTTTGAGTACTCAGTGGAAATCCAACCCACATTTGAGCCTCCACCCATTACACTTTTCCATTTCACCATGCACATTACCATCCACATTAACATTTACATAGAGAATCAGTTAAAGAGATGGTTTACCTATTTTCATTTAGCGGACTATTTTTGTGGGCCCAACCTTTCTTCTCTGTTACAATCTACTATAGCCATTATCTTAGACGTGCATCATGAAAAATCGGATGATAACCACCAAAGTCAGACGAAGAGGGAAGGAGAACAGTCCATCGACGTCGTTGATGAACGGATAGCATGCATTGCCTTAGTGGGACCTCCAAACCCAACTTTTTCACTTTCTTCGTACGAAGAATGTGGTGGATCCCATACAACGTGTTTCACTGGAAGGTTTATGGATCCATTTCACCATGCATTGCGTCAATGGCCCCACCATTTACAAACGTGATCTTATGTGGGGCAATTTGGATGTGAGAAGACAAATCGAATTTATTCATATAAAAAGTTTTTTAATTACGAGTCATTGTCAAAAATTTCAAAGAAAGTGTCAATACCGGTGGCCCACGCCGGTGCAAATAATAATTTGTACTAATGAGAATCCTTAACGCTATTCTGGGTCACATACAGCCTCTGTCGGATTTGCAAAAACCTCTCGCGTGGGTTTGAAAATGCCCCATTTCATATGAGCGGATCAGATTGGCCATCCGATGGCCAAAATCGATGATTTTGTGGGCCCCACAATCCCCTTGAGAAAAAGCCCCATGCGAAAAGCAGCTCCGTACGTCAACAGCTGGTCAGAGGGGCAAAACCGACCACAAATATTTCAAATTCTCGTGAAAAGGCCACTTTGGCAAGATGGTATGAGAAATTGAATTTTTAGTTTAAATGGCCACACCTCGGGGCTAATATAGTAAAAATCCCCCTACAATGCGATTTTTACTACAATAGCCCCAAGTGTGGTTATTTTTACGAAAAGCCCAATTTTTCAAAAGACTTTTTTTTTTTTTTTTTTTTTTAATCTTTTTCAAGAGAAATTGTAAAACTTTCGGTCAAAATGCCCCTATGAGTCTCTAACCACCGTACATCCACGAATAGGTGGAAGCCCTCTTAGGCGTTACAAAGGAGCTCCATCGTGGTTCCCACTATAATGCATATGTTACATCCATGCCACCTATCAATTTGGAGACACCATTCTAGGGGATGAGCCAAAGAATGAAGTAGATCCAAACCTCAAATGGACCTCACCAAAGAAAAAAGTGGGGATTAATGTCCTACCATTAAAAACTTCTCGGGGTCACAGAAGTTTTCAATCAAGCTAGTATTTGTGTTTTCCCTTCTTCCATGTTTGTGTGAACTTATGAACAGGTTGGATCCCAAATAAACATCATAGTGGGCCCTAGGTAGGTTTCAGCGGTCACAACATTGTCCCCACTGTTTTCTTTAGTGGGGTCCACTTGAGAATTGAATTTGTCTCATTCTTAAGATCATGCCCTAAAATGATCTCTCCAAATGGATGAACGGTATGGATACAACACATATATCATGGTGGGGCCGACAAAAGTTGGTGACATCATTTTGAGTAGGAAGTCCTTTGACTTTGAAGAGGTAAAGCCCTCCTTGGCATTACAAAGGGGCTCCACAATGAGCCCCACCATGATCATATGTTACATCCAAGCCATCCATTCTTTTTGCTGGATCATTTTAGGCCATGGGCCCAACTTTAAGACAGATCTAAATCACAGGTGAGCCACACCATAGGGAATAGTTGGGACAATGACGTCCATTGTTGACTCTCTGGACACTATGGATTCCCCCCAAGCACTGCAAATTCCCCCTAAGCACTGTGGGTTCCCCCCTTGGGCACTATAGGTTCCCCCTGAGCCTAAGGAAGGCTTCAATGGTAGACATCACTGTCCTCACTATTTTCTGGTAGTGGGGCTCACAAGGCCTTTAAATCAAGCTGATATTTCTGTGGTCCCTTTATACAAGTTTATATGACCATATCAATAGGATTGGGTGAAAAATAAAAATCAAGATGAGCCTGAAAAAGTTTCAACAGTGGACATTCATGTCCCAACTGTTTGTTGTGGTATGGCGTACCTGATATTTAGATCTAGCCCAAAATGGGGCCCAAAGCCTAAAATGATATGAAAAAAAGAATAGAAGATATGAATGAAACATATACAACATAATAGGTCCCATGAGTGGATCACTAGTCTCAAGAGGGCTTCGTCTTTTCATGGCCGTATGCAGTAGCAGGTGATCAAGAGCATGAGATCAAATGGCCATTTTCGAGGTGGTCAAAGGGACATTTTGGATATAAAGGTATGCAATTTCTCGTGAAAAAGCTAAAAAAAAATGAGCCTCAGTAAAAATCCCTCTCCAGAGATGCAGGTACAGCGTGCCATTCAAAATTAAGAAAAACCTTTGATAGTCGGGCAAGGTACGATGGATAATACACAGGCACTTAAAATTTACTATTGCCTACGTGGACTTTTTGGGACGCGGTACATATCCAACGGAGCACTCGTGTACGGGGCCCAGGTGCAGGTACACCGTGCAGGACTATTGGAAGATTCCCTTCGAAATCAAGAAAAACCTTTCATCCTCTGGCAGGGTACGATGGATGGTACACAGGCGCTTGAAAATTGCTAAGAAATTGCTTACGTGGACTACAGTTAATTCAGATGAATCCGGTACGCGGATGGCCTGCGAACACCCAAAAGAAGTTCCTGACTCCAGAAGCTAGTGGGGCCCACCGTGATGATTGTTAGAAATCCACTCCCTTCATCCATTTTCTCATATCATGTCACCACATGAACCTTATTTTCAAAACTCAAGTGGGCCGAAATAATGAGGATTGAATGCTCACCTCTGAAACTTTTGTGGGGCCATGAAAGTTCTTAATCGGACTTATATTTTTGTGTTTTCAGTTCATTCTGATAAGAATTCCCAATTTAGTCGGTTTCGATTTTTGTTACCGTATGCCATGTAATCAATTTCCGAATGCCTGCGTATTGAGCGTCATGCGCTGGCAGAGTAACAAATTCTAGCGGCAATGTACGCCACAGAAGTACGTTGATTTTCTGTCGCCGTCCGATTTCCTGCTCTAATTTGGAGTCGGGACTGTATGTTGGCTTGGAAGCAAAAAAATTCTTTCTTGGAGTCCTTTCATCAGTCCACATCATCATACTCAATGCAACCTGGTCACACCTCATTGCAACCTGGTCACATGATGTCATGCAATGTGAGGTAAACCAATGAAAAGGCTGGAAGCAGGTTTCCTGGAAGCAAACACAGGATCCAGACTCTGTAATTTTAGCACCAAAAGATAAGTGGATCCAGTTTGTTTATGGACTATTAGATCTTTTATGATTAGTCCAACTTACTGGCTTTACTCACGTTTGCTACTTTAGTACGTGCTACACGATTCGGCTCTTAATTATCTACTCGCGCGAATCTCCGTACCTTTTGGACTGGCTTGAATCGACACACGTGTGCTACTTTAGTGCTTGCTATGCGATTCGGCTTTTCGTTTTCTACTCAGTCCCTTCTTGTCTTATGGAAAGGATTCCGGACTGTGGGGCCCACCTTGATGTATTTTTTATTATATCTACTCCATCCATCCATTTCTCCAGCTTATTTTAAGTTATGAGCAAAAAACTGAAGCAGATATAAATCTCATGTTGACCACACCACAGGAAACAGTGGTGATTGGATGCAAACCATTAAAAACTTCTCAGGGGCACAAAAGTTTTGGATCAACCCATGTCGGAGGGAAAATAAACATTTCAGTGGTCCCCAAGAAGCTTTTAATGGTGGGCATTTCATCACAGCTGTTTCTTGTGATATGGTCCACGTAAGATTTGAATCTGCTTCATTTTTGGGATTGTTGTCCAAAATGAGCTTTCAAAATGGATGGACAGAGTAGATATAAGGCACATACATCACAGTGGCCCACCAAGGATCCACCGACCTATGGAGAACCTATCGCATATTGAGTAACTTTGTGGGGCCCACAGATGATGGATGTGTCTTATCCATTCTGTCCATCCATTTTATCAGATCATTTGAGGTAAGGATCCCAAAATTTAAGCACATCCAAATCTCAAATGGACCACACCACAGAAAAGTGGAGAAAATGAATTCCACCGTAGAAACCTACCTAAGTCCCATAGTGATGTTTATTTATCATCCAACCTGTTCATGATGTAAAACAGACATGGATGCAGGAAAACACAAATAAAAGCTTGATCGAAAACTTCTGTAATCCTTTATAAGTTTCCAACCTCAAGCATTTAGTTCTCACTATTTCCTATGGTGTGGTCCACTTGAGGTTTAGGTATGCTTTGATTTTAGGGTTATCTTATAAAATGAGCTAGAAAAAACTGATGTACAGCGTGGATGAGACACAGAAATGACGGTGGGCCCCATAGAGTTTACTATGTGGGATAGTGCCCTAAAATGACCGTATCCTATGGTATACTCCACCTGATAATTGGATCTACTTCATTTTTGAGGGTAATGCCCTAAAATGATCTGCAAAATCGGATGGACAGCGTGGATACAGAATACATAAATCAAGGTGGGCCCCAGGGAGGCACCATCTTGGTTGAGTCGGTGGTCTCCACCTAATCCGCTCCTCGAGAGCGAAGGGACTGATGTCAGTTGGTACACATGGCACGGCAGAACCGGATGCCGATCGTCAATGCTCTGGCAGAGTGTGATGATTCATGCACATGCAATCAGAAATTGTACACTTTTCATCTATTTCACTTAAAATCAACCGTACAAATCGTAGCCCTTAGTTTTGGATGGGCTATGAACCAAATATCTCACTGTTATGATGGCTTACAAAAAAGATTGGTGTAACATCCATTCCGTCCATCAGGTGAGATCCTTGATGTTAGGCCCTGGGGCAAAAAATCAACCAAATCAAGAACTCATCTGGGCCACACCATGGGTAAAGAAGGGGATTTAACATGTGGAGCTTGGATGATTTATGCAGCTTAAAACTGGTGGTGTAGATGGACGCGGATTGTTTCGTGCCCTGTGAAGATTCTGTGGGGCCCACATTGATATATTTGTTTTATCCACGCCGTCCATCCATTTTTTAAGCTCATTTAGGGTATGAGAACAAAATGAAAGTACATTCAAAGTTCAAGAGGACCACACCACAATAAACGGTGCGATTGAACGGCTAGTGTTGAAAATTTCTTGGGGGCCACGGTAGCTTTGAATCAAGCTGATATTTGAGTTTTCCAACCACCCAAGTCCTAGTGACCTTAGGATGGTCGGACCACCATGGTAAAGTGGATTGCGTACTGAGTGAACTCAGTGGGGCTCACTGTAGATGTATGTGTCTTATCTTTGCCGTCCATCCGTTTCAAAATCCCAAAATTGAAGCATATTCAAGCCTCAAGTGGACCACACCACAGGAAATAGTGGAGATAATGATGTCTACCGATGAAACCTCTATAGAAACCATGCTGATGTTTATTTGTGGTTCACAGTCTTGTATCAAGGGAAAACAAAAATATCTGTTTGATCCAAAACTTCCGTGACCCAAGAAGCTTTTGACTGTAAGTGTTCAATTCACACTGTTTTCTATAGTGTGGTCTACTGAAGCTTTAGATATGCTTTGATTTTTATCTCATGCCTTGAAATGATCTGGTGAAACATAGTTAAGTCATGTAAATCAAGGTGAGGCCCAAAGAATTTACTAAGTATGCTCTATGACTCATTACGCAATTGACTACCCTTCAGCATGCCCTTTGATAGAGCCAAGCTATGCCCTGTTCAAGCTAGGCTCAGCCTTCGAGCTAGATTGACATGATTGAGCTGGCTAGACCAAGCTTTTGAGCTGAGTTCAAGCTTGGAAGAAAAAAAAAAATTTAAATAAACTCAGTCCAAAAGCCTAACTTAAAATTGTTTAAAATTCGAGCCCAAAAACAACCCAAAGCCCGTTGACACTCCTTACTTTTATAGATGATTTCACATCTCATTTCTTTGCTATCTTTCAGCGTGGGAGTAAACAACGTACCTTTTCAGCTAGTCGAGTTTCAACCAAGTTAATTGAGTTGAACTAAATCCAGCTATGATTGATCTGAACTTCGAGTTGAGCTGAATCAAACTTGGGCTCAGCTCAAAAATCCTTTGGAGCTTGGAAAAATGGCTAGACTTGATTGGAACCCAACCATCTAATCAAGCTGATTTGAACCAAGTTGAGCAAGCTAACCGAGCTAGCTTGGCTCGTGTACAGCTTTAGTCTTGCTCGGGATTTTGAACTGTTTCGGTCCGGCCGGCTCAAAATTCTGATTTTCCGGGCCGAGGACGGGCCCATTGACACCCCACCCCCGGTAGCATGATATGCGGACTCGCCTAGCACAATGAGCGTGCCCACTAGAAACCGATTGGCAAGTGGAAGTCAACGTACATGAGATCCACCCCATCCATCAGGTGTTTTGTCTCATGCTCATCCTGGAATCCAAAATTCAGGCTGGTCCACAGCTCACGTAGGCTACACTGTAGGGAAGAGACTCACCATTAGTTGAGTGTGGGGCCTAGGGTGATTTATATATGCCATCCAATCCGTTCATCTGTAGCGAATTATCGGTATAAATAGAATTCCCAAAGATCACGCTGTTACGAAACTCACCATAACAGGTTTCAGAGGCACGATTTAACATCATGGTGTATCTAGGTGGCCCACCTGATGGACGGTGTAGATCTCATGCGCATGAAGTTGTTAGCCCCACAGAAGTGGTAGGCACGCCCTGCACGCGTACACGTAGCTTTCCATATACGCTTTCACTGTCTGAATTTATTACGGTACAATAGGGTGTCAATGGGCCGGGCTTGAGCTTGTAAAATCGAAATTTTGAATAGGGTTGGGACCGTCGGCCCGGCCCGAAACAGTGCAAAATCCGGACTGAGACAGTGAGACCTACTCCAGGCCCGGCCCATTAACAGCCCTAAATGTCATGCCTCAAGCCTATAAATGGGCTGGGTCTGGACCAGAGACCAAATTGCTAATTGGGCCTGAAAATCAGGGCCAGTCGTTAGCATTTAGTCACTGGGTCTCCTATTTTAGGTTCAATCATAGCCGTTAAAATTTATAGGGTTGGGCCTAAATACCAAAGTCCAGATCTGTTCTGTTTATTAGTCAGGCTTCGAAATCAATCCCATACTCTTGGGTACTATGTTTACATAGGGGTGTCGAGTGACAACCTAGACACTGTCAGGTTAGGGGGCATTTGGCATCTCTACAAATAAGAGTTTATTAGCTTATTTAAAAAAAAAAAAAAACTTTTATACTATTTGGTAAAATTCTAATTAGAGTACTTCTTTGTTTAGAAAGTCGCTAATAAACTTTGATTTTATAAGTTATAGAGGGGTTGTTTTCTCAAACGGAGCTTATTTGCTCAAGCGGGTAGACATTTTGGACTAAAGTTTGGATAAGCTTATCTTTAAACTTTTTAAGTAATTCCCATCTTACCCTCATCTCTTCTCTTTACAATCTTTTCGAGGTTGGCCCACATGACGAACGAACCATATTGAAGGTGGGTCCCACATGATGAATGGTCCATATCAAAGGTGGGCCCATATAATGCACAATTACATCAAAGGTGAGCCCCACATGATGGATGCCTGCATCAAAGTGTGACCCAACATGATGGACAATCCATATTAAGTAGGCCCTACCTGATGGATGGTCCGCATCAAAGGTGGGACCCACATGATGGATGGTGGACATTGAATGTGGGACCACATAATGGAAGGTTGACATTAAAGGTGGGCCCACATGATGAATGACCCATATTGAAGGTTGGGCCCCACATGATGGACCGTCCACAACAAAGGTGGGACCTACATGATGGATGGTGGACATCAAAGGTGGGTCACACATGATGGACTATGCACATCAAGTGGGCTCCACATGATAGATGGTTTGCAACAAAGGTGGGACCCACATGATGGATGCTGGACATCAAAGGTGGGCCTCGCATGATGGATGACTTGCATCAAAGAGTGGCCTAGCATGTCGAAATATGCACATCAAGTGGGTCCCATTCGATGGGCAGTCCACATCAAAGTTGGGACCCACATGATGGATGATGGTCATTGAAAGTTGGCTCACATGATGGTCAGTTGACATTAAAGGTGGGTCCACATGATGAACAACCCATATTAAAGGTGGGCCCCAAAAAATGAATGGTCTACATCAAGGTGAGTCCACATAATGGACGGAGTGGACTTCGCATGATGGATGGCCCACATCAAAGTGTGGGCCCTCATAATAGGGTCCACATCAAGTGGGCCCCACCAAATGGACGGTTCACATCCAAATTCTCGCATGATAGATGACCCATATGGAAAGTGGGCCACATGATGGATGATCCACATAGAAGGTGCGCCCACTCGATGAATGGTGGATATTAAGAGTGGGTCCCATGTGATAGACCATCCACTTCGAAGGTAGGGCCCACACTATGGACACATCAAATGTGGACTCCACGTGATGGGTAATGGGTAGTGGACATTGAGGGGACCCACATAAAGGACAATTAGCATTGATGGTGGGCCCCCACATGATGGATGATCCACATCAAGGTGGGTCCCTAATGATGAATGGTCCACATCCAAGATCGGCCTTGTATGATGGACACCTACTTTGAAGGCTTGGCTCACACAATGGACGGTCCACATCAAAGGTGGGCTTCATAAGATGGTTGATCTACATCTAATGTACGAGATAATGGATAGCCCAAATATCTTAAAATATGAAGATCATAGTTGTTTATTCTTTTGCTATTTAGGGCATAGTTCATTTATTATAAGATCTAAAAAAACAACCATTTATAATGCTCTTATAATAGAGTTGTTGTAATCTTTAAAAATGATATCAGTTATCTCTAGAGAAAAACTCTTATGGGAAGGTTTGACCAAATGTGCTAATTTCAAAGAGAGCTTTTTTCATGCTTGAAAACTTAACTTTACCAAGCCAGCCTATTTAAAACAAGAGTTATAACAAAAGAGCTCACTGGAGTACCCGTTATTGAATTAGAGTGGAGATGCCAAACGAACCCTTAGTGTGTTACCGGGAAGGTATGGGTCCATGTGATGTATGAATGCCATCCAACCCGTCCATAAGATGAGTAACCTCATATCAGCCCTAGCTGCCTAAAGTAGGCCTGATCTAACACTCAGGTGGGCCATGGCATAGGGAACAATAGGCAAGGGGATGCCCACTGTTGATTTGCATAGGGGCTCATATGAATTTTAAAATAGTCTTATTTTCGGCTTCACCCTTCATCCATACCAGATTAAGGGTCTGAATGGTGTGGATTTCATATACTCAACACGGTGGGCGCTCCATGTAAATCAAGGGTGGATGTTCACTCCCAAATTGGTCCTTATAGAGTGCCCCCCCCCCCCGATTCACGAATCAGCCTGATTTTTGGGCCTTGGAGGAAGCATGAGCTAACGCATATGGTAGACAAGTTGGATTTTTATGCTTGAATCACATGGACCCCTGCTCGATGGTACCACCGTAGCTTATCCAGCGGTCGTACCAGTACCGGTGCCACTAGATCACGCCCGTTTATAGATGTCATGAAATTTAGTGGAAGATGCTGGTGGGGCCCACCGTGGTATGTGTATCTCATTATCAACTCTGTACATCTGGCGTGCCCCTCCAATTTCAACCCATTTCCCAAGGATAAGGCAGTGGAACCCAAGCTGTGCCGAGGGCCGGCTTGTGTGCCTGTTTTGATACAATGAGCTACGTTTGTTTTCGAGTCGCCACTAGCCAAATTTAGCTTAAGGTTTATATTTGGTTAGAAATCATGAAGTTACTTATAAAAGGAAGAATTCACAATTCTCTTGATTCAAATGACTCTTATGATTGTTTTGCAGTGAAAAATTTTAAGGGCTTCGATGACAGAAAATGTAGAAATTATTCATCATTTTTATGTCTGCATTGAGTGTGCGGTCTCTATTTCATAGAATTTAGAATTTTTTAAAAATTTATAAAATTAAAAAAGTAACTAAGTCAAGGGTGTAAGTGAACAAACATTGAAAAAAAAAAGGGGGAAGAAAATAAACAAAGATGTGAGTGTATTATTGATGTGTTATATATGGGATGTTGAACTTGTCGAGATATGAAAATAGGAGGGAAACTAAGAACTCTTATGTGAAAATAGATAATCGAGTGTCCCTAATTTTAGCTCTGCTGTTCATTGAATTATTTGGAAACTGGCACCCTATCAATGTGAAGAAGATTGCTCTGAGAAGGAGAACTTCCCAAGCCTACTGAACCCTTCCAAGCCTCGCAAAACTCTCTCAGACCTCACTTTCAGCCTTCAGGCAAGGCAAGAGTTCTCTTCTCGAACGTGGTTCTTCATAGCTCTTCAACGAGGGAGGATGGTCTGATATTTATAAAGGTGATTGGCAGGAATTGGATTTCTATTTGTGCTCGTGTGGCCTGTTAGCATGTTTTTGAAGGCCCGTGGGATGATACAAGCTAATATGGGCTGATAAGTAGACTTTCTACTACGAGGCCCCATCTGACAGATCGGATCATTGACATGTGGTTGGCAGGAATTGGATTCCTGCCGGTCACATTTGGCTAATCCAAACCATTAATTAGATTAGGATGGGCCTAGGTATACCTTTTGTACATTTCGTTTGTAGGTGCAATGTTTTGTTGAGTCGATTGAATGCTGGTTTTGAGAATTCGTTGCGATCAAGCGAAGTATTATCTACAATTTTGAGTGGGGAGTCTACATGGGCCCATTGGGGCCCACCATGAAAAATCATGCCTGAAACCTCTAAAATCATATGGTTGGCCCACCTGAGTTCTGAAATGACCTAATTTTTTTTTTTTTTTTTGTCCCTCACGAAAATAGGCCCACTAATTTCATCGTTGTCATCATCACCATCGATGTGAAAAAAGGGTGATACACTCTTAAATTGAGATTTGAAAATGTCCTTTAAGATATGTGATCCATATTGATAATTGGCCATTTTAAAGCATGCCGAGAATTTACTTTTCTAACATGTAGAGTATTTACATCAAAACCCTAGTTTCAAAGCTCGATGAGACAATTGGAACTCTTGTAGGTTGACTTGAGTCGATTCAACTTGGAGACAGCTCTATAAGAAACTCTCCACTTCAACTCAAGTCTAGTTGAATCAAGTACTTTTTTCTTGATTTTTGGGTTTCCATTAAAATTTCATATTTATTAATTTATACATTCTAATAATATAATAGTTAGAAAGCGATTATTGATTATCGAGTCTTTGGCTAAGTCTCGGAGTCGAATGGACAGAGTTTTTGGGTTTTACAAACAGTGATTCAATCTGGAAAATGAATGATGTTTACTAGGTTCTGTTCAGAAATGTACAAATGCAGAGAATAGAAGCCCTCTGTTGAATTTGATTTGAATGGGCACTTGATTTCCAAGGTTACAGTAGTTTCAGATCCAACATACAATAATTAGCAAAGATGCCCAATCAAGACTAACAAACTAAAACATGTGGGGCCCACCTTCTAGTGATCCAAACTTCATTTGGAGACCTATGAAATCTCCACCATGATGTCAGCCATCTGATTTTTCCACTGTTAAGTGTGGACCACAGGTTGTAGCTGTCTACATAACAGATGGCTAGGATCATCTGAAGGAGATATAAGAGGTATATTCCATGATGGTCGTCGGTCCCATCTATATCTGGATCCGACCACCATATAATAACTCTTAATGAAATTGGCGGTGCTACACTGATTGTATATCAGATGGCTAAGATCATCTGATGGGGGAAGATATTTGCACATTCCAAGGATGGTGGGTCCCACCATAGATCATTTCTCTCGATCGAGGATCATACAACTTCTCATAATGAAAATGGTAGTTCTACACCCACCTTTTCTTTTTCCACGGTAACAATCACATTGTCTATTATCTAATGATGAGAATTCATGCTCATGTATTTGAATGAGAGCCATTGACTCTCTGATCTACTTAAAAAGAAAAGAAAGGAATCTAAACTCATTATCAACACTCGATGAGCGAGTCGCATCATCGCTGCTTTTATGCTAATTGATGTCATGATGATTGCAAGGATCGATCACTGCTGCTGCTTTGCCTTTCTAGATCAGTCGACGGCCGTGAGAGAACTAAAATCTAGCCATTGATCATGTGCCCACTTTCATTGTTTGAATTCATTGTTGTTTTTGTGCCATTTGATATCATACATATGCTGCACTGCCTTTCAATCAATTGATGGCGGTGAGAGGGGATCTAGGCGATGGTAAACATGCCTGCTGCTGCTGCTTGAGTTCCACATTCCCCCCTTTCAAAGATCTGTTTGCCGATCTCATCGTCATCACCAGATTATCGAATGAAGGTGTCCTCATTTCTTCAATGGATGCTAAGCTAGGAACTGTAACTGCTCGTCTTTCGGGGGTTGTATTGGTCGGATGGTCCATCTATTCATTAAACAAATTCAATATCAGCAGTATAGAAAAAACTACAATGGTCTATTTGCAAGTCGAACTAGTCATTGGAACGTAATTCCAGAAAAACTCATGCTTGCATGTAAATCAATCTTTTCTGGCACTCGTGCTGCTGTGGGTTGTTCATCAGATGGGCCTCACAGTGTATGGCTAAAAAGCTGACCAACAGTGCACATTAAACACTGTGTAATCGAACATTAGATGGGCCCCACTGTGGTCTGATTTCAAGTTTTCAACTTGCAAGTCAGACTAGTAGGAATACAATATCAGAAAAAATCAGTGCTTGCATGTAATCAATCTTTTGTGGCATTCATGCCACTCTGGGATATTGTTCATCAGATGGGCCTCACTGTGTATGGCTAAAAAGCTGAACATTAGGTGTGGCCCACATGATGAAAACACCACCTTGGCACATACATGCATGGGAACCATCCGATTTGAGACATTGTGTCATGTGTGCCACTGGCATCTGTCATACTAATGCAAGTAGACTAATGCATTTCTGATCACATTTTTGAAAAACTAAAATCATGTGCATGAGATGTTCGGGTGATTTTTTTCTATAATCCTTAAGAGGAGCTTCTTTAAGGCATACCAAGTAGTCTTTTCTAAGGCAATGGTCAGCCTGGTTTCTCATCTCCGTTATGCTCTCTGTGTGGTTTTCTTGCATTATTTTCAACTGATCCGAGCATGCACTTGACATGGACTCCATTTCCTTTGTAGCTTCTTCATCCAGCAGTAGTGAATCTGCATCCCCCGAAAAAAAGAAGAAGAAGAAGAAGAAATTTCATAAAGACGTCTGCAAAAGCACACTTCTTGCACGAATTACCTCAAACTAAAAGATAAAAAGAATGAAGATAAAATTACTTTTAGCAGTGGTCAGCAGATCGGAGACTCTGGAATCAAATTCCGCATTGGTAGAGAAGCATACGGATACGAAGTTTTCATGTGCATTGTGATTTTCGCAAATGCTTTCTCTGTTAAACGAAAGATCAACAGAAGCAAGAGGGTGAGAAAATTTTAAAAAGAGCATTCTTTACTCATCAATCAGATGGATGGGAAAAGCTTACTCTGCGGCAGAGTCTATCTCTGCAATGCCTTTCTTGTTAAGATGATCAATGGATAGCTGAACATTCTCCCACTGTTGCCTAGAATGGTCGACTTCCTTTGAGCTGTATATATCAAGAACAAGCACCACTGTTATGAGAAAGAATATATTACGAGAAAAGTTGTTAGGACGTGCACTTCACAGAAGTTCCATGATGCAAAAGCATGTAAGTCGATTGGGACAGCAGATCTGGTGTCTCAAGTTGATGGGCCATAGCCTCAAAACGGCAGCAATTGGACAAAAGCCTAACCATCTGATGGCCAGGAGTTTTGAGAATGCAACCATTTTATTTTCTTGTTTTTGGCTCAACTTTATGTTAATTGTCCACCTGTGCATGATCAGACGGTTAAGTGTAAAGGTCTGCTTCCAGTCAGATGGCTCCCATATCCCAGTTGCTTGGGTTGTCACCAACTGCATGATGACCCAGCCAAATTGATGGTTCCAATCGCCAGAAATGCAATGTGGTATGGTGGAGATGTTTTGTCCGGTGCATCACACACGTGAAAATCCATGGACGACTTACCATTCTTGAAGATTGTTTTCCATATTAGTCCTGGTGTGAGCTGCTGAGTATGTATCTTCCTGGAACTGGCTTTCCACCTTCTCTATATATGCATTCCACTCCTTTTTAGCATTGGTAGAAACTTGCTGCATGTCAGACATCTCTTGCTGTAATATCTTTTTCTCTTGAATGCTTGTGGCATTCATGTTTCCCAATGCCTCTGAGACCTGTCACAGAAAAAAACAGAGAAGTATGAATGCACATCTTTTTCTACATGGCCCAATGTTCAATCGAGCGTTTGCTTGGCTCAACAACGCTAAAATGGTGTAATGGTGGATGCTGGATATCCCGAAAATCATTCAACTTAGGCCCTATTATATGTGGACCACTCATTGTAATTATCCATTTTCATCGGATGGCTATGATCATGTTGTCTGATACAGGAGCTACTGGGAGCACGGCCTATCCGTTTATCAACCCATGATAGAGATACCCCACAAATCCCCCTTCAGCTGAACCCGCCCCAAATGTGGACCACTCGCAATTTTCTCAAATATTCATTGGATGGATATCTCTATCATGGGTTATATTCATTTGATAGGGAGATATTGGGGCATGGCTCATCCAATGATTGGGTCATCTCAATCAATGGTATATACTACCTAGAGGTGGGCCCTAAAAGAGGGCTCTGCTAGATCCTAATCATTCAACTTAGCCCCCATTATATGGGGATCATTTGTTGGAATTGTTCATTTCCATTGTACAGCTATAGCTGATACAGGGGATAATGGGAGGCACGGCCCATCCATGATAGATACCCAAAACTCTTCCATTTGGCTGATCCTTGGCATCCGACCGAGGCCCCGTTAAATATGAACCATTTGCTGTAATTTGATCACTTTTCTTTGGATGACTACAATCCGATGGTCCATCCATGATAGAGATATCCCCACAAATCCCCCTTCAGCTGTATACTTTTTATCAATTTTCGTCAGATGACTACAATCATCTGATAGATGTTGCGGCATGGCTCATTCCATGATCGGGTCAACCAGATAGATCATTGTTGGGGTGAGCTTGTCAACAATCAGACTGACCATATTTCTCTTGGTAGACGTCAAATTTGCTAATATCACAGCAATCTTTTCAAGTGCCAATTTCTCCTCTTTAGCAGATGCTTCCTGCGTTAACAAAACGGAATTGATCAGATCGTTGATGTCCCAATGTAGGACATCTGAGTGTCATTGAAATTAGCACTGACCTGAAATGTCTTCTCAAAATCTGCTAACTGGCGGGATTTTTCTGTTTGATTTTCTTCAAGGATTGATGCTAGTTTAGAAGCACGGCCATAAAGGTCACTGAAGAAGTCGACCGTTGCCTTTGATATTGCCTGTGTTGACACCAGAGTCCTTTGCAGTCCCTACACAGTTTTTTTGCCAGAAAACATAAGATTTCCTTGAAACGTTCGAGTTATAACTTGTGTTCAAGCTCAAATGGAAGTAACTAAGGTAGCATTTGGGTGCACCACCAAAAAGTTTGGGAAATTGCAACTTGTATCATTTAAGAACCTTCTCACTCCAGGTCTTGATTCAACACCGATTGATACTAATACATCCATTGGCCTCAGAACAATGAACACTTCTATGTAGCCCTAAACAGTGTGGGATCCTATTCGAGAACTAGACTTGCATATAAAGAAAAGGTAAATGTATATACATACCTCCTCTTGTTGTTGAGCAGAAAAAGCCAGTAGCTGTTTTTGTTCGGCAAGGGAACGACGGATTTCATGGAGAACCAGCTCAGCCTCTGAAACTGCAGTGACCAAGAACTGAAAATGGCACAGATTTCACACCATTAAATCCCTACGTTTCTCTTAAAGTGGCATAGGCATTTCACAAAGAACTTTCCTATTCCTTACATTCTCAACAGCCATTGCCTGAGCAGATACTGTTAATTTCAGCTCCTCCATGTTTGAGGAAGCTTTCTGTTCTAATGCACTGACAAGCTCCTTCATGGTGCCAATTCTTGAAGTGTGTGTATCTTTCATTTTCTCAATCTGTTGTTCCAAGAGTTTTGTTGCCTGAAAATTACAAAGGTAAGGGAACCATGTTAATATACAGAATCTAGCAGAACTTTTATGAGAGCCAGTAGGAGTTCAAAACCATTCTCCCAAGACGGGATTTGTGTGCAAGAGACCCATGCTTTCCGTGATCATATACATTGAGGTCCTAATCCATATACACCAGGTGAGTTCACACACATTCTTTTCAAGTATCTTTATGATGTGGACACAAGATCGTTTCAAGTTTACCTACGAAGAAAGCGCCCACCACAAACACCTTCTTTGTGGTTAGGCGATGATTGAGGAGCATTGAAGACCCTACGCACGTGATTTGGCACATAGAAGACACGTGTGTAGGATGGAAGAAGACCTGACTGAAGGAATGGAAGAATGCCTGACTAAAGGTGGCCAGGCACCCGGCCAAATTTGTCACCGGGCGCCCGAAATTCTGAGATTTTTAAGATTTTATTGCTGGACGTTTTTTGTCCTGGCCAGGCGCCCGGCCAAATTGGTCACCGGGAGCCCGACCCCCACACGAACTGTTTTTTTTATATTTGTTTTTACTTGATTTTTAGGGGTATTTTGGTACTTTTAAGTTTTCTTATTGCTTATTTAAGTGGGCTAAGCCCTAAAAACAAGATTAGTTGATTATTAATGAAAAAGCAAACCTCTTCGATGGCTTCTCTCTTCTCTCTCTCTCATGGTGCTTCTTCTCTTTCCTTGATCTTCTTCTTCTAACTTCTTCTTGTGCCTCTCTAAATTCTTCAAGGTAATTATTTTCTTCTTTTTATTTTTCAGTTTTTACTAATCCTTCCTCGATCAAACCTTGAGAATCGATCTAAACCCTAAACCTCCAAATTCTCAAATCCCTAATCCGAGAAATTTTCTGATTCTTCGGACTAGTGATCTTCACTGATCGATTGGGTATGACCATGCAAGATCGGGAGGTCTCATCCCTCGCTAGATCCAACCTAAGTAATAATTGAATTCCATACTTCATGGTTGTGATGATGGCCCGCTCCATTGCATGTTTCCTTTATGATTTTCTCAATTATGATGATTAATGCTAGAATTTTAGATTATTATTGCATTTTATTTCCGCTGAATAATTGTGTT
Organism: Liriodendron chinense; assembly: GCA_003013855.2. Taxonomy (NCBI): domain Eukaryota; kingdom Viridiplantae; phylum Streptophyta; class Magnoliopsida; order Magnoliales; family Magnoliaceae; genus Liriodendron; species Liriodendron chinense. Next base: position 131,878 of record PVNU02002828.1, read on the forward strand.
TATAAACATGCATCATAATTAGGTCATCCTGCATCAAATTTGATATCAGAGAATAGGCTTGCATGGTTTTGTCTAGATCGAGTTATCAAATTAGGGTTTTGATTTTTAGGTCTAATTTAGGAAAGTTCCAGATTTAGAAAGTTTCCGATTTTAGAAACTTTTCAATTTTAGAAAGTTTCCTAATTTGGAAAATTTCTAGATTTGAATTGTTTCCTGTCTTAACTTAATTGTGTCAGTTCATATTAGTTTTGCATTCATCGCATTCATCTTGTAAGTCGTAACACCTAGTAGTCTAGTTGGGTAGAGTTTGGTTCAAGTCTTAGTTGTATGCCCATGAGAAAAGGTAGAGGTTTCGGACTTCAACCAATCATGAACAACGAGCAGTTATTTGAGCAACTTGCTCAATTGATGCAAAAGATAACTACAATGGAAACGAGACAAAAGAATGAATTCGCCCATTTAAGTACTCAGATCACCACCACCATAAATAAAGTCGAGCAATTAGAGACATCTCAAAGGAAGAACCTCACTCTTGGGGAAGACACACACTCTCAAACAGGAGAAATCATTGAGGAGTGTGTTCCCATACGTGGAGGACATGGTGGCAGGGGATGTGGAGCTGGTCGTGGTGTTGTGCGGGAGGCACAAGCTGCATATGACTACCCAGACTACTACGATCCCGATGAGCGTGCGATGAAGAATGTGAAGGTGGAGGCCCCAAGTTTTGATGGGCGTCTGGATGCCAAGGCATTCCTTGACTGGATTGCTGACATGGACCACTACTTTGAGTGGTATGGCATGTCAGAAAACCGTCAAATACGATTTGCAAAGATGAAACTTGTGGGCTAAGCCAAGTTGTTTTGGACCAATACTGAGCGTAAGATAGAAAGAGTTGGTAGAGCCCCTATCACACATTGGTATGAGATAAAAGAGAGTTGAAGGAGAATACCTTCCTCTCTCATACCGTCAGAAGCTCCTTGACCAATGGCAATCCTTATGCCAAGGGTCAATGTCTGCCGCTGACTACATCGCTAAATTTGAAGAATATATGATGCGATGTGATATCCAAGAAGACTCTTTAGTAACGCTCTCGCGTTTCAAGACGGGCCTTCGTGTGGATCTTCAGCGCGAGCTTATGACTCGGCCCTTAACGGACTTGGATGAAGCATATCAAGTTGTGCAGGAACTAGAGCAATACCTGAAAGCTCCTGTCATTAGACGTTTTGAGTCCCGAGACTCTAGTGCCAGATTGGGTTCCCAGGGAGCTAGACCTAATGTTGGTAGTCAACCTAGAGTGCAGGCGACTGTTCCGCCTAGGCCTAGGGAGGACAAGGGCAAAGGAGTTCTTGGTGTAGGTCCTAGTGGAGGTAGTCATCAAGTGAGATGCTACGAATGTGGGAATCTCGGTCACATGTCCAATCAGTGTCCCACGAAGAACCGTGGGAAAGCCTTAGTTATAGGCGAGTCTCACGAGGGTGTTGATAGCCAGGGTGTTGATTATGAAGTAGAAGAATATCACCTTAAAGGAGGTCTTACTGACGAAGATGGCGTAGATGAAGAAGCAACGCTTGCAGTAGTCAGGCGTGTGCTAGCTCAGTCTAGGAGTAGTGTTGATTGGCGTCGGAACACTATCTTCATTACTCTTGCCAAGTGTGGAGAGAAAAATTATAAGGTGATAGTGGACAGTGGAAGTTGCCAGAATGTGATTTTCGCTAACACCTTAGATTGTTTGAAGCTGAAATCCACACCTCATCCTGACCCATACAAAGTTTCTTGGATTGACTACTGCAGGGTGTTGATTATGAAGTAGAAGAATATCACCCTAAAGGAGGTCTTACTGACGAAGATGGCGTAGATGAAGAAGCAACGCTTGCAGTAGTCAGGCGTGTGCTAGCTCAGTCTAGGAGTAGTGTTGATTGGCGTCGGAACACTATCTTCATTACTCTTGCCAAGTGTGGAGAGAAAAATTGTAAGGTGATAGTGGACAGTGGAAGTTGCCAGAATGTGATTTTCGCTAACACCTTAGATTGTTTGAAGCTGAAATCCACACCTCATCCTGACCCATACAAAGTTTCTTGGATTGACAAAACTTCCCTTCCAGTCACCCATTAGTGTTTAGTTCTCATCGAGTTTGGGTCATACAAGGAGTCCCTCTGGTGTGATGTGATACCTATGGATGTTGGACATATTATCCTAGGTAGGCCGTGGCTATTCGACAATGACATCACGATCTTTGGCCGTTCGAATGTGTGTACCTTCATGCATAACGGTAAAAAGATCAAGCTTAATCCTATGCCACCTGACAGCACACTAGGGAAGAAGAAGGATGAGAAGGTGAGTGAGCCTAAGGAAGTGAGGAAATCCAAACCTAAGTCTCTTCATATAATCAATGCGAGAGAATTTGAGAAAGAGACTAAGGAGGATTCCATGGTATATGCCCTTGTGGCAAGAAAGACTACACCTGAGATTCTATCAGAGTTACCCCATGAGGTAACATCGGTTTTAAAGGAATATAGTGATGTATTTCCTGAGGATTTACCGAAATAATTACCACCTATGAGGGACATTCAGCATGCCATTGACCTCGTCCCAGGGTCGACTCTACCGAACCTTCCTTACTACAGGATGAACCCTGCAGAACATGCAGAGTTGAAGAGGCAAATTGATGAGCTTCTGCAAAAGGGTTTTATCCAAGAGAGTATGAGCCCGTGTGCCGTGCCAGCATTGTTAACACCAAAGAAAGACGGCACCTGGCGCATGTGTGTGGACAGCTGTGCCATAAACAAAATTACCGTTAAGTATAGGTTTCTCATACCTAGACTTGATGATATACTTGACATGATGGCGAGGTCCACCATATTCTCCAAAATTGATCTCAAGAGTGGATATCACCAAATCCGCATACGCCCAGGAGATGAGTGGAAAACGACGTTTAAAACCAAAGATGGGATGTACGAATGGATGGTCATGCCCTTTGGCTTGACTAACGCGCCCAGTACTTTTATGCGGGTGATGACACAAGTCTTGAGGCCGTTCATGGGAAAATTCCTAGTGGTGTACTTTGATGGCATTCTTATTTACAGTACCACTAAGGAATCACACCTTGAACATCTGAAGCAGATCTGTAGCGTCCTTAGGAATGAAAAGTTGTACGCTAATCTTAAGAAATGCGCGTTCATGTCTAGTCAAGTCGTGTTCTTAGGATTTATAGTGTCTTCAGAAGGAATGCGCGTAGACCCTGAAAAGGTCAGGGCCATAGTTGAGTGGCCTGAACCGAGGAACATTCATGAGATGCGAAGCTTTCACGGCTTAGCGACTTTTTATCGTCGGTTCATTAGGGGTTTTAGCACGATCATGGCTCCCATTACTGAGTGCATGAAAAAAGGAGAGTTCGTGTGGTCTAAAGCCGCAGTCAAGGCTTTCAAGGAAATTAAGGGTAAGATGGTAGAAGCTCCTGTCATGCGTCTACCTGACTTTTCTAAAGTCTTTGAAGTAGCGTGTGATGCATCTGGTGTCGGTATAGGTGGAGTGTTAAGTCAAGAAGGATACCCAGTAGCCTATTTCAGTGAAAAACTGAATGAGGTAAAACAAAAGTATTCCACTTACGATAAAGAATTTTATGCGGTAATGCAATCCCTGAGACATTGGCGACATTATCTCCTACCGCAGGAATTTGTTATGTTTTCTGACCATGAGGCTTTGAGATATTTACACTCTCAGAAGAAACTCAACCCAAGGCATGCTAAGTGGGTAGCGTTTCTTCAGGAATATTCGTTTGTTTTGAAACACAAGGCCGGGGTTGAAAACAAACTAGTAGATGCCCTTAGTAGAAGAGTGGCGTTGCTCAGCTCCTTGAGTGTAGTGGTAATCGGATTTGAGCAACTGAAAGATGAATACCCCACATGTCCCGATTTTGGGGGTACTTACGCGTCGCTCTCTAGTGACCAGCGTATTATGGGTGAGTATGTCCTTAAAGATAGCTTCCTTTTGAAGGGAGACAGACTTTGTATTCCCCGTATGTCCCTTCGTGAATTCCTTATCTGGGAGCTTCATTCAGGAGGGATAGCTGGCCATTTTGGTCGTGATAAGACTATTGCCCTTGTGGAAGATCGTTTCTATTGGCCAAGTCTCAAGCGAGACGTAGCCAAAGTTTTAGGGCAGTGTCGTACATGTCGACTGGCAAAGCAAAGAAAGCAAAATACCGGGCTGTATACGCCATTGCCAGTGCCACATGTTCCGTGGCAGGAGATTAGTATGGATTTCATGCTTGGACTTCCCAAGACAATCAAGAAGCACGATTCTGTTTTTGTCGTTGTGGACCGTTTTTCTAAGATGGCACATTTCCTCCCATGTTCGAAAACGTCGGATGCGTCTCATGTTGCTCGCATCTTTTTTGATGGTGTGGTGCATCTCCATGGGTTACCTAAAACCATAGTATCTAATCGTGACGTTAGATTTACTAGTTATTTTTGGAAAACACTGTGGCACATTATGGGAACTCGTTTGCAATTTTCTACCGCTTACCACCCACAAACAGATGGTCAAACTGAAGTGGTAAACCGTAGTCTTGGAAATCTTCTACGTTGCCTAGTGGGTGAACATGTTAAGACTTGGGACCTAATTTTACCAATTGCTGAGTTTGCTTATAATGGGTCAGTTAATAGATCTACAGGGTTTAGTCCTTTTGAAATTGTAAGTGGTTATAAACCTAGAATGCCCATAGATCTCATACCTATGTCTGTTACCCAACGATCTTTTAAATCAGCCGATGCATTCGTACGCCATATTCATGATTTGCATACACATATTGGACAGCGGATAAATAAGAGCAATGATGATTATAAAATCTCAGCTGATTCTCATCGTAGATTGCAAGAATTTCAGGAAGGAGACTATCTAATGGTGAGGATAAGGCCAGAGCGGTTTTCACAGGGTTCCGCTAAGAAATTACAAACGCGTAGTGCTGGACCATTCAAGATATTGCAGAAAATTGGGTTTAACGCGTATCAGATCGACCTTCCATTTGAAATGGGCATGAACCCAACTTTTAATGTGGAAGATCTAGTCCGTTCCCACCATCCCATCATTGATCCATCATCGTAGATTGCAAGAATTTCAGGAAGGAGACTATCTAATGGTGAGGATAAGGCCAGAGCGGTTCTCACAGGGTTCCGCTAAGAAATTACAAACGCGTAGTGCTGGACCATTCAAGATATTGCAGAAAATTGGGTTTAACGCGTATCGGATCGACCTTCCATTTGAAATGGGCATGAACCCAACTTTTAACGTGGAAGATCTAGTCCGTTCCCACCATCCCATCATTGATCCATCATCTCTCTCATGGCCCTTTTTTTATTTTGCTTCACAACCCCTTCCACCCCTTCCTCCAACTATTGTCCATAAAGAAGAAATCGAGGAAATCTTGGATGAGGAAATAGTGTCTACGAGAGACGGAGGTTTCTAAAGATACCTTGTCAAGTGGAGGCGTAAACCACCGTCTGAATCTACATGGTTGACTGAAGTGGAATTGCAGCGTGTTGATCCAGATTTACTAGAGCGCCACAAGAGTTTTAACTCGTCGGAGTCGAGTTTTTCTTACCCGAGGGGAGTTGATGCGGACACAAGATCGTTTCAAGTTTACCAACGAAGAAAGCGCCCACCACAAACACCTTCTTTGTGGTTAGGCGATGATTGAGGAGCATTGAAGACCCTATGTAAGTGATTTGGCACATAGAAGACACATGTGCAGGATGGAAGAATGCCTGACTGAAGGTGGCCGGGCGCCCGGCCAAATTTGTCACCGGGCGCCCGAAATTCTGAGATTTTTAAGATTTTATTACTGGATGTTTTTGGTCCTGGCCGGGTGCCCGACCCCCGCACAAACTGTTTTTTTTTTTTTGGATTTGTTTTTACTTGATTTTTAGGGGTATTTTGGTACTTTTAAGTTTTCTTATTGCTTATTTAAGTGGACTAAGCCCTAAAAACGAGATTAGTTGATTATTAATAAAAAAGCAAACCTTTTTGGTGGCTTCTCTCTTCTCTCTCTCTCTCATGGTGCTTCTTCTCTTTCCTTGATCTTCTTCTTCTAACTTCTTCTTGTGCCTTTCCAAATTCTTCAAGGTAATTATTTTCTTCTTTCTATTTTCCAGTTTTTGCTAATCCTTCCTCGATCAAACCTTGAGAATCGATCTAAACCCTAAACCTCCAAATTCTCAAAACCCTAATCCGAGAAATTTCCTGATTCTTCGGACTAGTGATCTTCATTGATCGATTGGGTATGACCATGCAAGATCGGGAGGTCTCATCCCTTGCCGGATCCAACCTAAGTAATAATTGAATTCCATACTTCATGGTTGTGATGATGGCCCGCTCCATTGCATGTTTCCTTTATGATTTTCTCAGTTATGATGATTAATGCTAGAATTTTATATTATTATTGCCGTTTATTTCCGCTGAATCATTGTGTTTATAAACATGCATCATAATTAGGTCATCCTGCATCACTTTATCTGTGATTTGTACACATAGAGGTCCCACCAGATTAGGTCACCTTGATGATATGATTGCCAAAGGCTTGATCCACTCATTGGGCATTTGGGTGAGCCGTGGTAGTACACTGAGTCATACCATCAGCTGTCCATTGACTTTGATGTTGTACCCTGCCCAATGAGTGGATAGGATCAGATTCTCATACCACTTACTGAACGGTTCAGAATTTCCACACACGTCACACTTTGGTGGGAAAGAAATGTTTGTATGTGATCATTTCTCCCCAAAAATAGGCCCCCATGTTGCAAACTGACATGTGTGGAGATTAGGTTGGCTCACAGCCTACATGCCATGGCCTGGTTAGACACAACATGCACACAATGGATCAGTTTGATTTTCATACCAGCCGATCGTCATGGTGTGGCCCACCCTTTGCATGGACTAGAGTTGTATGTGATCATTTCTCCCAAAATATGGATCCCATGTTCCACATTGGTACGTTTGTGACATTGCCTAATTAGCCATACACACAAACAATGGGCCCCAACTGTATACATGTCATGGCCCACAATTAGGCCCAAAAATTGTGTTCCACATTGGCACATGTGGGGGAGATTCAGGCCACAACGCGTACATTGTAGAATCCACCTGATGAGTGGCCAAGATCTCAGGCACACTTGTTACATTGGCACATGTAGATCCTTATCTCATAAGTGGATTTCACATTTCTCAACTTATAATAATAATAAGAACACTATGATTTCTCCTTTTTACCTCGCATTTACTTGCAATGAACGAGCCTACACACTCTTCCATGCACCTCAGCTGTTGATGCTGTTGGGAAACCGTTCCTACAACTGCCTTGTGCAAACCTTTTAAGCTCTGTTCAAGCTGCGATCCAAACGTCAAAACCAATGTTTGGTTTTCTGTTTCCATCTTGTTTTTGCAATCTGTATCAAAAATGTCATATTCTCATTTAAAAAAGAAGAAGAAGAAGAAGAAGAAGATATTGCAAACTGATTGGTAGTACTCTACCTATTTTTGCAAACAGAGTAGTTATATCCTCAGATGCAGTTTGTAAATCAGTACACAGCTCCTTTGCCCGTTCAAGTATAGAATTCTCTGTTTTCATGCCAGAAGATTAGCACACATTCGATGATAAGCTTCAGATAATGATTTCATTATCTTAGTTTGCTTACCTGAATGGAGTAGATTTGAGATGATGAACTCCTTTTCCTCCAATGTCAAGATCATTCTCCGGTGATTCTCTTGAAGATCTTCCAAGGCCTTGTTAGTGTTCTTCAGATTCATCTGATAAGATTCCGACCCCAAAAGTTAAATTCAAGCAGATGGAAATTGTAATAAACCATAAGCTTTTCTTAACCCCTATACACATCTAGTGTGTGGAGCAACTGAGTCATGCATCTGGTGGGCCCCACTGTGTAGATGTCCTGGCAGACACTGCGATCATGAAAATAGTTTGGCAATGTGTTCCTACTTTTGCATGTGCCTCACCTGATGTGTTGGCTTGATTTCTGGGCCATGCCATCTGCACACTGGGTCATCTGATGCATGGCTCAAATGTCCCACAAAATTCCAGATTTGGCATGTCAGCCACGTATGGGCATTATAAAACTCAATAAACCATATACAACAACCATCATACCTTGCATTCCCTCAGCTCAGTTTGCAACTCTAGATTCCGTTCTTGCTCGGTATTGTAGAAATTTTTATATGTATCAACTTGCTGCCGAACGAGAACATGTCAGTCTATCTATACAATGCTTAGAAATACAAATAACAGACTGCAACCAATACCTTTCCTTTGAGCTCCAGATCAAACTCCAAGTGTTCTATCTTCTCACTCATTGTCTGTGCGTCAACCATACAATTAAAAAAGGCCTCCAGATGCAAGAAAAATAAAAATAAAACAAAGTGAATTCATTAAAACCCCTCAAATGCTTTCCAAGTCTAACAAGGAAGTAATGTAACTACATTCTGGAGCTTAATCTCAATAAAAATGTACAGTCTTCTTATTTTGTTAAAAACTACAGCATTTCAATACAACAGATGCAGTCATCAATAGAAAGTGGAAGTTTGCTAACAAACAAACCTTCTTCTCAGCCTCGTCTTGGGCAAATCTTTCATGTGGTATGTAAACACCATTCTTTTCCCTTGCAGCTCGCACGTCTGTTCACAGATTTTAATTGGAAAATCTTTTAGGTTATTTTTCAATTGGAACTTGGAAACATACAAACACTGAGAAATGCATTGGCTACAAATAGATGTAGTATCTCCAATCCTCTTCTTCTCTCACATGCTAAATTTCATGTGTGGCAGCAAAATTCAGGTGCAACTCAATCAGTCTTTAAGTGGGCCACATGTGTATGAAAAAAAAAATGGATGGTTTAAAAAAAATCGACCAATGGTATCACTTCAACATAAAAAAATCACCCACTTGATGACCATAATAACCTGATTTTGGAGCCATGTCACATACAGTGGGGGCCCATCTGATAAATAGTCCAAAGCTTGCACATATATGTGGGGAAAGTGGGACATGGAATCTACTCTCCCAAGTAGTTACATTTTACAGTTTTTAATTGGACAGTCTTTTAGGTTACTTTTCAAGTAGAGCTTGGATACATACTGTAAAATGGTCCCACGAGTGGGCTCTTTGGACTATTGAGTGTAAATGTACATGTTTGGGTATAGTTTAGGCAGATGGGATTTCTCTCTTTTTCCATTACTTAAGCAATGGGTATTTTTGTAATTTCTCCTTTTTAAGTGAGTAGCCCCAGGGGGTGTTGGATACATACCGTTAAATGTTAAATGGTCCCATGAGTGGGCTCTTTGGACTATTGAGTGTAAATGTACATGTTTGGGTACAGTAGGCCAATGGGATTTGTCTCTTTTTCCATTACTTAAGCAAGGGGGTATTTTTGTAATTTCTCCTTTTTAAGTGAGTAGCCTTAATGGGGGAGCATGTGAAGGCTAGTCACCTTTCCTCTCATTTCTTCTTTTCTATTTTCTTTTCTTTATTTTTGTTAAGCTCACGAATCAACATGGTATCAGAGCAAATCCATGTGTGATTTGGGTCTCAAATCTTTTCCATTCAAAACCTTCGTCTTTATTTCAAGTCTTGGAGACCTAAAAAACCCTAACATCCTGATCGGACCTTAAGAAAAGAATTTTCTCTTTGTTTTGTTGATGCAGCCACTTGCAAGGGCATAGAAGCTTGTAGCCCTAAATAAAGTGGGGGGACGTGTGAAGGCTAGTCTAGAGCAGTTGTTCCACCTTTCCTCTCATCTTCTCCCATCTTCTTTTCTTTATTTCTGTTAAGCTCACGAATCTACATGGCATCAGAGCAAATCTGTGTGTGATTTGGGTCTCAAATCTCTTCCATTCAAAATCTTAATCTTTATAACAAGTCTTGGAGACCTCAAAAACACTAACATCCTGATCAGACATTAAGAAAAGAGCTTTTCTCTTCATTTGGTTGATGCAGTCACTTGCAAAGGGAGCGTAAAAGCTTGGCCTAGAAGATGAAGGCTTGCTGATTTTCTCATTAAGGTGATGTTTAAATTAGTTTTCTTCTATTATTTTTCATTGAAAGCCATTTTTTGGAAGATCTTTCCTATCTAGGACATAGTATTGAGATGCATAGTTAATATTTGGGGTGTCCCAGATAATGAAGGGCTGGAAAATCTTATTTCTTATTGTCGTGGGGTGTAGTTGTGTGTGAATCTAATCATAGACCAGCATTTTCTGTATAAGTTGAATTAAATTAGTTACAACCGGGTTAGGATCCAAAAGGTGTGGTTATTGGTCCTTCATCATTGGGAGAAATTCTTGATTCTTCACATTTAATGCATCAATACATCCATGTAAGTTGAATTAAAACGGTTACAATTGGGTTATGGATCCAAAAGGTGTGGTTATTGGTCCTTCATCATTGAGAGAAATTCTTGATGAGGAGATGAACGCGATGCATTCCAATGGCACATGAGAGTTAATTGATCTTCCATTGGGTAAGACACCAACTAAATGTACATGGGTCTACACCATTAAGTTTTTGCCCGATGGATCAAGTGACAGTTACAAAGCCATGTGCATCAAGTGGCCTTGTCACTGGTGTAAACCCATGTACATCAAGTGACCCAAGTTTTTGGAGCAGATTATCTGGATACCTTTTCACCGGTGGCCATACTCAATTTGATTCGAGCTATTTTTATAGTTGTCAATTGTCATTGGCCACACTTTCAGCTTAGATGTGAGGAACGCATTTCTCCATTGAGAATTATAAGAAGAGGTATATATGGAGCAACCTCCTGGGGTATGTTGCTCAGAGGGAGTCTTCCAAGATGTGCAAAGTAAATGAGTCTATATCTACGGGCTAAAACAATCACTAAGAGCCTAGTTGGAGATATCATTAGTGTGTTGATATCATATGGGTAGAGTAAAGTAGATCATTTGGTTCTCTCTTAACATACTGCATTCAGTTATATTGTGCTAGCTGTATACTACATTTAGTTATATTGTGCTAGCTGTATATGTGGATGACATAATTAGTTTTAGGTGATGACCTGGAGGCTATTGAGACATTGAAGTCATATCTTTAATCTCAGTTCCAACTTAAAAACCTTGTTTTTCTTTCATATTTTCTTGGTATCAAAGTGGTAAAATCTAAAATTGGGCTGAATCAGTCACTAAGAGCCTACTTGGAGAAATTCATTAGTGTGTTGATATCATATGGGTAGAGTAAAGTAGATCATTTGGTTCTCTCATGACATACTACATTTAGTTATATTGTGCTAGTTGTATATGTGGATGACATCATTAGTTATAGGTGATGACCTGGAGGCTATTTGACGCAGGGAGGGACGTGATGAGGTCAATCACCGTCTTCCTCAAGGGATAACTACTCCGAATCCACAGAGCTCTCCGGGAGCTTCCTCGAACCCACGGGGGAAATCTCGAATCCACAAGAAGTTTCTCATATCCACGAGAATAAGATCGAATAAAATTGAAATTTGATTGATAATATAAAAGATTGAATGTCTAACAACGAGTTTAAGGCGACTATAAATAGATAAACTAAACCCTAGAATCGTAATCAAAAGACTCCTAGCAAAATAGGAAAGAAATCTGACGAATCGCGCAGAAATGCGGAACCCGTCGACCTGTCGACCTGATCAGTCAACCGGTTGACCGATCGGTCGATCGGTCGAAATAGACCAAAATTGTTCAGAGGGTTCAGCCGGATAAATCTTTGGGCAACGGACCAGATCCGTCAGGTAATCCGTCGGGCCTCTAAATTCTGCTGAATTTTTACCACTTTCCTTAAATCGTCTCCAGTCCATGTGAGATAGGAACGTGCTTGAACCTTGTTCTTCATTAGGGGGCTTTTGCTCTACATCACTATTGAGATATTGAAGTCGTGTCTTCACACTCAGTTCCAAATTAAAAACCTTGTTTTTCTTCTATATTTTCTTGGTATCAAAGTGGTAAATCTAAAATTGGCATAAATTATCTAGATAGAGTAAAGTAGGTCATTTGGTTCTCTCGTGACATACTACATTTAGTTATATTGTGCTAGCTATATATGTGGATGACATTATTAGTTATAGGTGATAACCTGGAGGCTATTGAGATATTGAAGTTGTATCCTCACTCTCAGTTCCAAATTAAAGACTTTGTTTTTTTTCCATATTTTCTTGGTATCAGAGTGGTAAAATTTAAGATTGGGATGAATTATCTGGATACATAGGAGGAGATGAACGATGTGTATTCCAATGATACATAGAAGTTAATTGATCTTCCATCGGTAAGACACCAGTTAAATGTAGATGGGGTTACACCATTAAGTTTTTGCCTGATGGATTAATTGATTGTTACAGAGCCAGGTTGGTAATCAAGGGATACACCCAAGTTTATGGAGTAGATTATCTAGATACCTTTTCACTGGTGGCCAACTCAATTTAGTTTGAGTTGTTATTTTTATAGCTGCTAATTGTGATTTGCTTCTCTTTCAGTTAGACGTGAAGAATGCATTTCTATGTGGAGACTTACAATAAGAGGTCTAGACCAACCTCCTGGTAGATATGATGTTGCGTATTCTCCAAGGTGTGCAAATTAAATGCCTGTTAGGCTGAAATAGTCACCAAAAAGCTTGGTTTGAGAAATTCAACAGTGTAATGATATCATATGGATTGAGAGTAAAGTAGAACATTTAGTTTTGTCGTGAATACTAAATCTGGTTATATTAGTTTTCTTGTGAATGTTAAGTTTTTGCCTGATGGATTAATTGATTGTTACAGAGCCAGGTTGGTAACCAAGGGATTCACCCAAGTTTATGGAGTAGATTATCTAGATACCTTTTCATTGGTGGCCAACTCAATTCAGTTTGAGTTGTTATTTTTAAAGCTGCTAATTGTGATTTGCTTCTCTTTCAGTTAGACGTGAAGAATGCATTTCTATGTGGAGACTTACAATAAGAGGTCTAGACCAACCTCCTGGTAGATATGATGTTGCGTATTCTCCAAGGTGTGCAAATTAAATGCCTATTAGGCTGAAATAGTCACCAAAAAGCTTGGTTTGAGAAATTCAACAGTGTAATGATATCATATGGATTGAGAGCAAAGTAGAACATTTAGTTTTCTCGTGAATAATAAATCTGGTTGTATTATTTATAGGCTGAAATAGTCACCAAAAGCTTGGTTTGAGAAATTCAACAGTGTAATGATATCATATAGATTGAGAGTAAAATAGAACATTTAGTTTTCTCGTGAATACTAAATCTGCTTATATTGTGCTCGTTGTATATGTGGATGACATTGTATAGGTGATGACTTATAGGGTATTAAAAAACTAAAGTAGTATCTTTACTCCTAGTTCCAAATTAAAGGCCTTGGTTTTCTTTGGTATTTTTTGAATATCAAAGTTGTGAGATCAAAAGTTGGGATAAATTTGTGCAAGAGAAAATATGTTGGTAATTTGTTAAAAGAGACAAATATGCTAGGTGCCAAACAAGCAAATACACCAATAACCCTCATCTCAAACTTGATCCTCAAGAAGGGTCTATTTATGGGCTGAAATAGTCACCAAGAGCTTAGTTTGAGAAATTCAGCAGTATAGTGATATCATATGGATTGAGAGTAAAGTAGCTCATTCGATTTTCTCACAATATAGTACATCTAGTTATATTGTGCTCGTTGTATATGTTGATGATAAATTAGTTATAGGTGATGACTTGGAGGGTATTGAGAAACTAACCTAGTTCCAAATTAACCTTGGTTTTCTTTGATATTTTATGGGTGTCGAAATAGCAAGATCAAAAGTTAGGATAAATTTGTGCCAAAAAAATATGTTTGTAATTTGTTGAAAGATATAGATATGCTAGGTGCAAAACCTGCGAATACCCTCTAAGTAATCTCAAATTTGTAGGCAAAGTCATCTATTTAACTATCTTCAGACTTGATATTGCTCTTTCTGTGAGCGTGGTTAGTAAGTTTATGCAAAATCCTAGAGCTCCACATTTAGCGGTAGTTATGAGAATCTTAGATACTTGAAGTGTGCACTTGAGAAAGGTACCTTTGTATAGATCTCATTGCCATCTTGAGGTAGCCAGATATTAAAATGTGAATTATTCAAGATCGAGATATGATAGGCGGTTGACTATAGGTTATTGTACCTTTCTTGGTGGTAATGTGGTTACCTGGAAAAGTGAGAACCAGAATGTTGTTGCTAGGTCAAGTAAAATAGATCTGGCTAAAATCACTATAGTTATGAGAATCTTAGATACTTAAAGTGTGCAACTAAGAAAGGTACCTTTGTATAGATCTCATTGCCATCTTAAGGTAGCCAAATATTTTAAATGTGGATTATGCAGGATCAAGATATAATAGGCGACTATAGCCTACTACTATACCTTTCTTGGTGGTAATGTGGTTACCTGAAAAAGCAAGAACTAGAATGTTGTTGCTAGGCAAAGTAAAATAGATATGGATGAAATCACTTTAGAGAGAATTGGGATTTGTGGTTCAAGTTCCAATACTTTACACTACGATAATCAAGCTCTTGGTTAGTTAGTTTATGCAAATCTCAGAGCTACACATTTAGCTGCAATTATGAGGATTCTTCGATACTTGAAGTGTGCACCCAAGAAAGGTACCTTTGTATAGATTTCATTGCCATCTCAAGGTAGTAAGATATTCTAATGCAAATTACGTACGATCAAGATATGATAGGTGGTCGACTACAGGTTACTACACCTTTTCTTGTGGTCAAGTTATTCCGCTTCTTTCTTTTCCAGGTAACATTGTTGCTAGGTCTAGTCTTGAAGCAGAATAGATCTATGGCACACATTACTTGTGAACTTGTTTGGCTGAAATCACTTCGGAGAGAATTGGGATTTGTGGTTGAAGTCCAATAATCAAGTTGTACAATCTGCCAAGGACAAGTTGCTAAAGGGAAGAATAGGAGTGACTACTGGCAAGAGAGTAAAGAAGCTAACCGGGAAGCAGACCCTAGAAGAAAGCGGCTCTCTCACCCTTAGAAGGCGCAGTCCAATAATCAAGTTGTACAATCCGCCCAGGACAAGGTGCTGAAGGGAAGAATAGGAGTGACTACTGGCAAGAAAGCAAAGAAGCTAACCGGGAAGCAGACCCTAGAAGAAAGCGGCTCCCTCGCCCTTACTTAGAAGGTGCATCGGTTTGCCTAGCTAGGCCTGACAAGGAGGTGCAAGTGAAGATTCAGATAGGTGAAACACTTGACTTTACAGAGGATGATGGTGGACAGAGGGTCTAGAGAGACCTTACAGAGGAGACATGGTAGGCAATTGGTAAGCCGATGATAGAACAACGTTTTTGTCTTCATATTGGCAACAATCCAGTGTTGTATATGAGAACAAAAGCACATCATAGAGGTCGACTGTCACTTCATTCAGGATAAGATCTCTTAGAAAGAAAATTTCACTCTAAATATTCTGTCCCACGATCAGATTCCAGATTTATTTACCAAAGCACATAAAGGTTCGAGTTCTAATACTTGTTCACTGTGATAATCAAGTTGTTATGCATACTGCCAACAATCTAGTGTTTCATTTAAGAACGAAGCACATCGACTGTCACTCCATCCAGGATAAGATCTCCCAGAATGAAATTTTCACTCTATATATTCTTTCACATGATCAGATTGTTGGCAGTATGCATAAAGATTCTTTTCACTCTCTCAGAAAGAAAATTTCACTCTAAATATTCTGTCCCATAATCAGATTCCAGATTTATTTACCAAAGCACATAAAGGTTCGAGTTCTAATACTTGTTCATTGCAACAATCAAGTTGTTATGCATACTGCCAACAATCTAGTGTTTCATTTAATAATGAAGCACATCGATTGTCACTTCATCCGGGATAAGATCTCCCAGAATGAAATTTTCACTCTATATATTCTTTCAACTGATTAGATTCTAGATTTGAAAGCACATAGAGGTTCGAATTCTAATACCTTTTCACTAAGATAATCAAGTTGCTATGCATAATGCCAGCAATCTAGTGTTTTATTTAAGAACAAAGCACATAGAAGTCGATTGTCACTTCATTAGGGATAAGATCTCCAGCAAGAATTTTTCACTCTATATTTTGTCCCATGATCAAATTCCATAATTGTTCACCAAAACAAATAGAGGTTCAATTTCCAATGCTTTTACAATGCGATAATCATCAAGCTGTTATGCATATTGCCAAACAATCCAGTGTTCCATGAGAAAACAAAGCACATAAAAGTCGACTGTCACTTCATTCGGGATAAGATATCTTAGAAAAAAAATTTGACTCCATATATTCTGTCCGATGATCAGATTATGGAATTGTTTACCAAAGCACTTGTGAAACCTCAGTTCGAAAAAGGTTATATATCCCAAGCTGGACATATATGATAAGATCTCTTAGAAAGAAATTTTCACTCCATATATTCTGTCCCATGATTAAATTGCAAAATAGTTTTACCAAAGCAGTTGGGAAGTCTCTGTTTGAAAACTTTATATTCCAAGATGGACATGTATGATATCTATGTTCCAGCTTGAGGGGGAGTGTTAAACATTAAATTATCTCATGAGTGGGTTCTTTGGACTATTTGGCTTAAATGCACATGTTTTTTCTCTTTTTTACATTACGCAAGGGGGCATGTTTATAAAATCTACAAACAACTGTTCCACTCGCCTCTCCTTTCATAAAATAAGAGGTTGGAGATGTGTGAAGGCTAGTTTAGAGCAATTGTTCCACTCTCTTCTCCTCTCTTCTTCTTTTTTCTTTTCTGTTCTTTAAAATCTTTAAAATCTACAAATACAAGTATAGAGATACAAATGGGAGTAGGATCACCTATTTTACTCTCCCCTCACATGCCAAATTTCATGTGTGGTAAGATTCAAGTCCACTTGATCTATCCTTAGGTGGGACACATGTATGAAAAAATGGACAGTTAAAAGATATTGATCAATGGTTTTAATTCAACATACACAAGTAGCCCACTTGATAGCCTGATTTTGGGAGCCATGTTACATACGGTGGTGGCAACCTTATATAAATGGTTCAAACCTCACACACACATGTGGGGAAAGTGGACATGGAATCCTACTCTCCCAGGTGGTAGTCACAATCGTGCTCAAACACAAAAGTATCATCAAACCTTGTTTCATCCTTTCTATTTCTATATACAGATCCTTGAGAAGCACAGACTTGGACATTCTTTGGTTCGCCTGCAAACATGAGACTGAATAGTTTGAACAAAAGGAAAGAAGGATGAGTTGCATAAGATGCCTAGAAGTAAAAGAGCAAATCCAAACCTCTGGTTTGTTTTTGATGTTCTTTGCACGAGATGCATAATCTAGCGTGCTTAAAGTTTCTTCCAAACAATGGGCGGATGGAGATACTGTTGCTATGATGCAAGTTTTTGTTTTTCCGCCCAAGGAGTCTCTTAATAATCTTGTCAGCTTACTATCCCTGCTCAAGGTTTTATAGGATGTAAGGATAGGAAGAATCATAATAATAGTAAGATGGAGACACACAAGTAAGGAACTATGATGAAATGATCGGTGATGAAGTGAGTATATGGTACAAACCTATAAGGTATATGACCGGAATGTTCCACAAGTGCAGTTATGACACGCCCCAAGGTCAGTAGGCTCTTGTTTATCTCCCCCGCCTCCCTTGCTCGGCCCTGCAATTCAATCACATGGCATGATATTAATGGAAACCATGGCAAAGAAAATGTTATTTCATTTGAAATTTCAATAACCGCTCAAGATATTTACAGTTGGTTTATCGACAACAATTACATAGTTCACGCATGTGATGTGATCATATATCGTGAAAGAGTGTGGTAACCATGGATATGAATATTGGTATCATATTCGCTAATACGGCCGCATCATACCAATATTGGCATGAGACGATATGTGATACGGGGTCATATCAGTCCTTTACAAAAAATGATCCCTATTAGTCTGTATTGGTCCATATTGGCCGATACGCCTATAAAGTGAAGGTTTACCAACCTCCTTTTCGATTTTTCCCAGAATGGTTTACTTCACTTCGGTTTGTCGAATTCTATTCAAATCATTTATTTTGATCCCAAAATAGGTTTAGATCTAGTCTAGAATGTGTTTTTAAGCTTCTTCCATAGTTTAAATGAAAAAAGAAGAGGACACATGAGTAAAATTTTGAAAAAAAAAAAAATCAAAATTGGGTTTTTATGGGCGCATCAATGATCAACCCCCCCATATAAAGCCCAATTTTATTTTATTTTTTCCAAAATTTTACTCATGTTTCCTCTTCTTTTTGCATTTAAACTATGGAAGAAGCTTAAAAACACATTTTAGACTACATCTAGACCTATTTTGGAATCAAAATAAATGATTTGAATGGAATTTGACAAATCGAAGCAAAGTGGACCATTATGGGAAAAATTGGAAAGAAGGCTAGTAACCTTCACTTTCTTTTTTATATTTTCATCGTCTTTTTGTTGTATTTCAATGTAATGGGCCCTAATTCATCAAATCATACTTGATTTGTGTTCAATTAGGGCCCATTTAGTTGACATTCAACAAGTCAAATCAACAGGCAACATTCTCATCAAAGAATGGTCCAATACACCATAGAAATCTCATTTTTCCTATTTTTCTAATATTTTTCCTATTTTTTTGCTTTAAAAAAAATTATGACCGATATTGATACGCAACACCGTATTGTACTATTTTTCTGCTGGCCAATATGCTGACCGATATCGACATTCAGAACTATGGTGGAAATTCATAATCTGGAGAAGGACAAATATATATATATACATATATATATATATATATATATATATATATATATATATATATATATATATATATATATATATATATATATATATATATAAAGAAAGAAAGAAAACATAAATCAAATGTACAACTGGATCCCTGTGTATTATAGTTGGTATGACAATCTTACATACAATTGCATCCCTATATATTGTAGTTGGCATGACAATCTTACGTATTATTGTCATTTATTTGAGGTGATTGTAGGTAGAGAAAGAATGAAATGATCGCAAGTCCACAGTCCAAAGGACTAGATCCAAACGAAAACAAAGAAATAAAGATCAAACCATCAAAACAAACACCTCAATCATTCTCTAGAGATTCTGATAAGATAGCTTTGATCATATATGGGCTTGGATCACAAGTCTCAAGTGATACTTCCATCCAAGTAACTGACAGTCATGATGTATTACTTTCTTCCATATGTGATAGCTGATACCGATAGCTATGTTATGAATGATGCCCTTCTACGTGATGTGATCATAGTAAGATGCAAAAGAATATAAGTATTCAAAAGTTCGAGTTCTTCCGCCCTTTTCCCACATAAGGTTGTCAAATGTACAATTGCATCCCTGTGTACTATAGTTGGTATGACAATCTTATGTACAATTGCATCCCAATGTATTGTAGTTGGCATGACAATCTTATGTATTATTGTCATTTATTTGATGTGACTGTAGGTAGAGAAAGAATATTTCACAAATCCACAGTCCAAAGGACTAGATCCAAACAAAAACAAAGAAATAAATATTAAACCATCAAATCAAATACCTCAGTCATTCTCTAGAGATTCTGATCAGATAGCTTGATCATAGATGGGCTTGCATCGCAAGTCTCAAGCAAGAGGGGTTAATAAAAACAAATAGAATATCCAATTAGATTATAGAAACCTTGATGAAGAATGTTCGTTCCAAATTTGTGCTCAAATGAACTCATGAATTGGGAGATCTAATCGATTCAAATTACCATATCACCGATGGTGAACAGTGAATCCATGATTGATTGGGGCACATGGGGATTGTTTGTGTTTTCTTCTTTGTCATCATGTGGTATATTGTGTGGTGATGTTGGGCTTAGATTATTTTAATGGTGATGTTTAATGGTTTAGTTAGAAAGATGAAAGTAATTGATTCAATCATCTTCCATTATCCAAATCAATGGTTGTAATTTTTTTATCCTCTTTCAGATCTAATCATATATAGCATCTAGATGGCTATATTAGATTAGCCAAGATCTCAATGTAATTTGTTAGAGGGTTTTAGGTGACACTATCAATGAAGATCTAAGGACACATGACAAATCATTTGGCGAAAGATTCACCCAACATTGGCTTGGTGAGTGAGAGCTCTAAGATGGATGGAGTCGATCTTTCAGGAATCGCCCAAATGGCGGACCATCCTTGGGTAACCATATGGACACACACAAAGGAGGGGGCATCTATATGAGAGAAGGACAGAGACATTCTCTCTCCTCCTCACACTCTACTACCACTTTTCTCTCCTCCTTGTTTTGGTGTGAATCTTCCGCCAAATTTTCAATTGGAAAGTCTTTTTCTTCCCTTCTTCAATGGGTAAGTCATATGTAGAGAAGATCATGGGAATTTCTAATACTCGAAATTTGTGGAACCCTAGCCCCATGTGTTTTAAAAAATAGATCATGCTTGTTTCTCTTATCATGTGGATGATGATGTTGGTGTCTATATTAGGAAAATATGCTTAGCCATGGATGTCCATGCGTGTGGGGTTGGGCAAGGGCACCACATGTCTAGACATATCAGATTATGTGTGGGACCAAAGGTGGATGATGATGTTGGTATCTATATTAGGAAAGTATTCTTAGCCAAAGGTACTATGGTAATGGCCCACACGATCATGAAATATAGACTAGTGACATGGTCAACACAACTTTGGGATGGTCAAGGGGCCTATTGGACCGATTTGATCTTGCGAGAGGAGTGTCAAGCCCACTCAAAATAATAAAGTAATTTGGATGTTCACGTTGCACAACAGACGGATTTGAAAATTGGTCAGTTTGTACACATTTCAGTGAGCTCCAAGAGATGGTTGGCTTGGATCTGATAGAGCATGTTTAGATCTAGATTAGATTTGACTTGAAACTTAAATCCTAGCCCAATTTAGGTGTTCTGTATCCGTTACAATACGACCATAAGGTCGACACGTATAAGCAAGTAACGGTTGTGATCGTTACATGATACAGGGGTAAAATGGGGCAGTTGGTTTTTTTAGACGACCGTTACGAGGCATAATGATCGTTACCCCTGTAATGGTTGAAAAATGACCACTTCTTTTTCTTTTATGTAAATCCATTTCTTTCCTCGTTTTTCCACTTTTCTCATTCGAAAAACTTTCCCAAATCATTCTACAACAGATCTAGATTAGATTTGACTTGAAACTTAAATCCTAGCCCAATTAAGGTGTTCTGTATCTGTTACGATACGACCGTAAATGCTTACACGTATGGGCCCGCCGTAGTCCCCTACTTGATGTATGTATTACGCCCTTGCCATGCATCCAGTTCGCTAGATCATTTTAATGCACGAGCCCGATTTTTGGGGCATATTCAAATCTCAAGTGGGCCATACCACATAGATGACTTACACCCAGGACAAGGTGTCCCATAATGGTAACGGTGGCCGTAACGGCCACCACCGTTACTGTTACGATACGGGCCGTATTGGCCGTTACAGCCCTCTTTTATTTTTTGAAAAATACCGTTACAGGACCGTTACGGTCCGATACAGGGCTGTATCGGTTCGATACGGGGCTGTATCAGGGCTGATACGTGGCCGTATCGGTCTGATACGGGGTCGTTATGACCTGTTTTTTCTGTAACGGCCGTTACGGCCGTTTTGACTCCGTAACGCGTAACGGTCATGACTGTTTCCGTTATGTATCGGCTGATACGGCCGAGACGTAACCGTTTGGGATACCTTGCCCCAAGTTGCAGCGATGACCGACTCCCACACTTCAGTAACATGTTTAGTACATTAATGAAATGCCCATCCACATGTCATGCGCATCATTGTATGCTTGGCTTTGAATTTTGATTGATCATGATAGTGTATGCCTGGCCGTGGGGCCGAGGTTGGAACTCATGTTATTGTATTAGTTGCCTAATGCATGGAAAACTGACAGTTTTACGCCCTATGTCTTTAAGGCACTTAGGGGACTCGCATGAGATAGGGCTGCCCCGCATGATTGTGCAGTAAGTGTAGGTTTGGTGCATGACTTGGATAGGATTGTGCATTATGTATGTCACAATTGCATCTACAGCGTAGCAGCATTAGGGTTGTAGCTTACACACTAACGACATCATAGTTATAGCCACCGCAGCTTTGTCGTGGCTGGTGTTTAGGTATTTAGGTATGTAGGATGTCCTTGGATGAAAGTATGATGCATGCATTGTGTATAATACATATCACGATTGCATGTACACCCTAGTAGCACCAGGGTTGTAACTTACACACTAATGACATCAGGGTTGTAGCCACCGTGGCTTTGCCGTGGCTGGCGTATATGAGTATGGACACCAGAAATATGTTCTAAGTACTTGGGCACGTAGGATGTCCTTGGGTGAAAGTCCCTAAACGTTGTGGTACCAATAGGATGCTACCTAGCACCTATTGGTACCACCACTATGATGCCACTCGTTTTCCTCTTTAGCTCATATACCCTAGGTTTTAAATTGTTGGATTGCAACTTTAGTTTATCACTACTGCTTATAAAATGTGACTATAACATAGCGTTTTTTCCTAGTTAATTTTTTTTCCTAGTTAATTGCTAGATGACATGTCAAAGACATAGTTTAAGTGTAATACAACAATTCAAAAGCTACGAATGGGCACTTGTCAAGAAGAAGAAGAAGAAGATACAACAAGTTAATGGCTATGGTGCGATACTTGTCAAGAAGATGACCAACCCATGCCCAAAATTTTAGATCAAAGAAGAAACCAAAAGATTCGGATTCCCAAAAATTTAGATTGGAGAAGAAACCAAAAGATCCAAACTTGAGAAGGAAGAGGAGAAGACCAATAAAAAATATACCTATATAATGATGCATTACAGAGAATCATGAAAGCTATGGTGCAACACTTGTCAAGAAGAAGATGACCAACCCACACCCAAAATTTTAAATTAGAGAAGAAACCTGTCAAACAACTACTTGCTCTATAAGCTCGAGCCGTTAGAGGAAGTGGTTGTTTGACATGGTATCAAAGCGGAAGGTCAAGTGTTTTAATCTCGAGAGTAGCAAATATGCCTCCATTAATATATTCTTCCACAAGGGGCAAGCGCGGGCTGTTTATGGTGTGAGTGTGAGTGTCCCTCCACCCGGATTGTTTATGGTGTGAATTGTTCCTCCACCCTTGCCCAGTATGTTCCCGTGTGAGGGAGTGTTGGAGTGTTAAAATCCCTTAATATACATTGATACACCATCCTCTAACGGCTCGAGCCTTTAGATCAAGTGGTGATTCGACATGTATACTACCAAATCTTAAAAGATATACACCTATGCAATTCCCAAAAGATTCAGATTTCAAAAAAATTTAGATTAGATAAGAAACCAAAAGATACTACCATTAAAAGATATACACTCATGTAATGGTGCATTACAGAGAATCAAGAAACCATGCTCACTCATAGGTAACTCACAAGACCGTGTACTTAAGACTGACAATTCATTTCAACTCATTGCAAACCCATCCTCATTATTGACACACTATTGATCGTCATCGTCTTTATCATGTTCAAGTCCCAAACAGGCCTATGGATGTAGTTTAACATTTTATTATTGATAGGCACCAACTTCAACAACAAAATATACTAATGGAAGGGAAAAAAAACTTTGTAACAAAATCTATAGGTGAGTTCTAAGATCAATGAGCCATTAATTGCTTCAAGAGTGTAAGGCATCTATAATTATAGTTATTGACTTCAGCCAGACTCTCACTGATTAAGAAAATTGTTGTTTCCTCCTGAAGGGTCCTCAATTTGAATGCTTGACTACATAAGGAAATCATGATTTCCTTTTTATTTTTCCTTTACATCAAATCAAGTGTTCGTAGAAATTTAATTGTTTTCCAAGGGCACGTCAAGATTTGCATAATTGTCATAGTGGCTACTTCTATATGTGTGTTGAAATAATAGGTGTCTAGTTATAAATCTTAAAAGATAATGACATGCTAACCAAGAAATATTCTTAGGCATTTGACCAATTAATGAAATTATGATTTGCTTAGGCTGGGTCCTCCATAATATTACTTCTTTATGAAGGGGTGTCTCCAAATCCCCTCTATTTGAATGTTTGACTACATAAGGAAATCATGATTTCCGTTTTAATTTTTCCTTCTTATCAACTATCAAGTGTTCTTAGGGATTTAAGTGTTTTCCAAGGGCACATCATGATTTGCACAATTATCATAACATGCTGGCTGGGTCCTCCATAATATTCCTAGGTGTCTAGTTATAAATCTTATAAGATAATGACATGCTAACCAAGAAATATTCTTAGGCATTTGACCAATTAATGAAATTATGTTGGGTCCTCCATAATATTACTTCTATATGAAGGGGTGTCTTCAAATCCCTTCTATTTGAATGTTTGACTACATAAGGAAATCATGATTTCCTTTTTAATTTTTATTTCTTATCAACTATCAAGTGTTCCTAGGGATTTAAGTGTTTTCCAAGTGCACATCATTATTTGCACAATTATCATAGCATGCAGGCTGGGTCCTCCATAATATTCCTTCAATATGAAGGGGTCCTCTTCATATCCCTTCTATTTGAATGTTTGGCTACATAAGGAAATCATGATTTCCTTTTTAATTTTTCCTCCATATCAACTATCAAGTGTTCCTAGGGATTCAATTGTTTTCCAAGGGCTCATCATGATTTGCACAATTATCATAGCATGCGGGTTGGGTCCTCCATAATATTCCTTCTATATGAAGGGGTCCTCTTCATATCCCTTCTATTTGAATGTTTGACTACATAAGGAAATCATGATTTCCTTTTTAATTTTTCCTTCTTATCAACTATCAAGTGTTCCTAGGGATTTAAGTGTTTTCCAAGGGCACATCATGATTTGCACAATTATCATAGCATGCATAACTCTAACAACCATTTATGGTTAGTGCAGAGATCCTAGTTCGTACTTCTACATGTATGTTGCAATGATAGGGGTCTAGTTATAAACCTTGCAAGATAAGGAAATGCCTAACCAAGAAGTATTCATAGGTGATTGACCAATTAATGAAAATATGATTTGCTTAAGATGGATCCTCCATAATATTCCTTTTATTTGAACAAAAAAGAAATTGTATCCATGTTCGTTCTCTTATAAACTATCAACTATTCTTGTGGCATAGCAACTGTAAGACATAAAAGGCTCATATATTCTAGCATCCAAGACATATTTTAAGACTTTAACTCCTGCAATAACTATTTACAATTGTAGTGATCTTAGATGGCACATGTACATTGTAATAATACTTATTTAAGTGTCAAGCAATAAATGCTAGCATATAATTGCACATACCTCTCGTGCACCTGACCGAGAAATATTCTCTGAGCCTGCCAAATCTACAAGATTTAGTTTCCCACATTTTATGAGCTCCTCATCTCCTATGCTTGATTCCTTTATATAGATGGTTATGGAAAAGATAGAATGGGAACGACTGCATTAGAAAAAAAAGTTTGTTTAGTTAAATACGCTTCCATAATCTTTAAGATTGAACATAGGTATAGTTAATAACCATTACCTGCTATGCTTGTTTAGTAGGGTTTCTACCGTGCGTCTTTTAGCTGATCCTCGTTCCAAGAGATTATAAATCTCATTTGCACTGTACACGACCTCTTCTTCAAGACCTCTTACAATAACGCCACCCTTCCCATCCTCCATAAGAGAAATAGGCTTCCTTTGCTTACTATCTTCCCCAAATTTAGTACAATCTTCAGGAGCTAATAGGTCGGTGATCTCTTCATTGTAGAGCTCTAAGAAAGTAACTTTCATACTATAATCAGCCTTTTGTGCTTCTAGAGCATCAAATATTTGGCGGACTGCTCTTGGAATTACCCCAGCATCAACAGGCAATTCTCCACCCTAAATTGAATAAATGTGTCGCAATCGAATGAATCCTTCCCACTACAGCTATAGATTTTATAATTCAAACATAATGAAATGAAACAAAAATCATTTCATACCTTATTCTTTATTCCTCCCTCCATTGTATACGTTTTACCGGTGCCTGTTTGTCCATAGGCAAAAACAGTGCAGTTGAAGCCTTCAAGGACTTCATTAACAATGGGTGAAATGGCTTGGTCATATATGGATCTTTGTTGGGCCTTTGGCCCAAAGACCTGTCAAATATTCCAAAAGAAGATGTAACAGAATTTCAGTTTGCTGACCAAGAAAAGCTATCGTAGTCGGCGGCAAAGGAAGTAGCATACCTTATCAAAGGTGAAAGCCCTATCAACTTGCTTATTAGCTATACTTTGCAAAACTGTGACTTCTCGTCTCTGCTCATTGCATGATATCGCTTTAGGAACATTCAACCTTTGCTCATCATCGGTTAATGGTCTGGTATCAGATAGAATGATTATGCACTAGTCAATCATTTTTTCAAGCCAGCAAAAGAAAAAGGATACGGCTTTGCCCTTTTTAATTAGGCCATGGGTTCATTTTCAGCTTTCCCAGGAAAATCATATATGGGAAATTTAATATGGGCAATGATCTGGGGTGAATAACACCAGCTGATCAAGATCAGAAAGAGATGGGAGATTACTTTCTTCGATCTTTTAAGTACATGGTGGGATCAAGTTTACCATGCTTAGCATGACAGGCCCATAATCAGACAATGGGATAATGGACCACATTTCACTATGGGTGGTTCAGATCGAGTGGTTCCCCGGTTGATAATACCAAATCCATGGCCTCTCAAATAATTTCGTTTACTTTCTTTGATTTTTTAAGTACGTGGTGGGATCAAGTTTACCACGCTTAGCATGACAGGCCCATAATCAGACAACAGGATAATGGACTACATTTCACTATGGGTGGTTCAGATCAAGTGGCTCCCCAGTTGATAATACCAAATCCATGGCCTCTCAAATAATTTTGTTTGGTCTACAATTTTTTCCGGTATTTTTTGTGCTGAAATCAGGTGTTCTCAACCACAAACAAGAAAACACTCTTCAAACAAACAGCTAAGATCCTAATAATCATAGAAAAGGAGGGATGTGGAAAACCCACCTGCACCTAAGCAGCACCTGCACATTAACCTCTCGATCTCTATCCTGCCGGTTCCCATCCGTCCATCTTGGATCCAGCCGCCGCCTTTCAGTGCGAGGCGTCTGAACTGTAGAAGGAGATGGAGATGGGGATGGGGATGCTGCGGCAGATCCCAATTTCCTATGCTGATCTGGCGTGAAAGACATGATCGATACCCAACAGATTTGAATCGGATTTTCAGACCTATAAAAGTGTCAAAAGCAATCAGATCAACGAAACAACTCATTTACCAATCCAAAGCAGGAAAAGAAAACACAAAAATGAAATTCTAATCTCAGCCCTTGATCAGCAGTCAAAGCCATAAACCAGAATCAATCCAGTAAAGCTACTAATCCTTCAATCCGACATCAAAAGGAAAACCCACCCAGGAATCAAATCCCAGTCTGAATCCTTATTGATCAAATGAAAAAAAAAAAAATGGAGAAACGGTTTTGAAGATTCCGAGTAACGACAATCGTATAGACAAAACAACTAAAATTTCAATCAATCAAAAGAGAAAGAAAACTCCAAAAAAAAAAAAAAAAAAAAAAATTCAAGGACAAAACCCTATTCCAGAAACTAATTCGAAGATTCCAAGCAAGAAATGGAATAAATTAGATGAAAATAAACGGAATTTCTTAATTATTTTTGGGTACCTGAAAGAAAGGAGAATCTGGATTGAAAAGTGGAACTTGATCTGAAGAATCTGAGAAAAGATTATGAATTTTTGCTTCCTATTTCTCGGATTCTTCTTGTCTGATGTTCTTGAAACGGTGGTTCTGTGTTTTGAAAAAATGAGGAAATGAGATCGTCCACGTCTCTTCTAACGGCTATCAGAATTTGAAATTTAACAGCCGTTGAGCTGACGTGTCACTAAATATTCTTTTCTTTATATTGGGTTTGAAAAGAGGCGAGCGGCCTTTTCCGATGTGGCCTGTTTTTCAAAAATCTAGGGTTTTTAACTTGAGTTGGAGGAGTTATTCGATACTCTGGCCGAAGATGACGCTTGGTACACAGGCACCCAGAAATTGTACACGTGTCATTCATTAACTCAAATTAACCGGATCAAAATTGTAAGAACCCACTATCGATAAGGAAGGTCACAGAATCAGGTTGGTGGAGAAATCCTAACCTATGATTCGTCCACACTTGTATGTTCAAATAGGACCATTGGATTTTTTTTTTTCTTAATTTTTGGCCGTCGAATAAATGTCCACCAGCTCGATGGTCCGATAATTAAATAACCTTAGTTTCTGGTTCATGATACATCGAAACTAGGAACCATAATAGGATGGTTGAATTTGAATTATTTATATGCCACGTTCGCAATTTCTAGTGTCCGTGTATCATCCGTCAGACTCTCCAGAGTAACAAAGTTTTTCTCGACACACGCGGGCTTTGCTGGACGCGAATTGCCTGCCCCCACACCGCCCACAGGAAGTTCCTGTGGTCGGAAGCTATGTGGGGCCCACATAGATTTTCTTGATAAATCCTCTCCGTCCATCACTTTAACAAAATCATAATAGGAGAAGAGTTCAAAAATCAGGCAGATCCAAAGTTCAGGTGGACCACAATACATAAAAAAGCAGGGATTGAACGCCCACCATGGAAACTGTGGGGGCCACAGAAGTTTTGTATCAGGATGATATTTCTATCTACAGTTTATCTGAACGGCAATAATCCTACCCTATGACCGGTTTGGATGGAATACGAACATCATGATCGGCTACTATAAGGTTTTAACGGTGAACTTTTTCTGTTCTTACTGTTTGTTGGTGTGGCCTACCTGAGTTTTGGATGTGTCTGTTTTTCAATTCCTCTCCTAATGTGAACTTGAGAAACTGATTAACGGAATGGATTTCTCTCAGGAACCTCTATGGCCCCACATAACTTCCAACCACACAGGGTCGCAGGCCGAGCGGATTAGGGGCGGCCCGACCTCACCCAAGACGGTGCTTTTACTGTAATAGCCCTGAGGTGTGGCTATTTTTACTAAAACTTCAATTTCTCATCTGCTTCATCTTTTTAGACTTCTTGACGAGAAATTAGAAATTTATGGTTGAAAATGCCCCTATGATGGATTCCCCCTAGGCACTATAGATTCCCCGGAGCACATGGTGGTCAAAGGGGCATTCTTGACTATAAAATTTTAATTTCTCATCAAAAGGCCAAAAAAATGAGCTGAATAAGAAATTGAACTTTTAATAAATATAATCACACCTGAAGGCTATTGCAGTAAAAATCTCCTAAGACGTACGGGGAGCGGATTAGGTGAGACCCTGGATCCACCGAGGTGGGTGGGACCCTGACTGTGGGGCTCACAGTAATGTATGTGTCTTAAATCCACACCGTCCAACCATTTTGAAAGCTCATGTTAGGGTATGATACCAAAAATGAAGCTGACTTAAATCTTAGGTGGACCACATCACAGAAATAGTCGTGATTGAATATCTACCATTGAGAACTTAATGAATTTTTAATGGATTCCTTCGGAATGTTTATTTTCCTTCCAACCTGTTGGAAAGGTCACAAACACCTTGATGAAGAGACCACATAAATATCATCATAATCCAAATCTTTTGTGGCCCACAGGAAGTTTTTAATGATCAATCACCATCATTTCCTATACTATGGCCCATATGAGATTTGGAATTGCTTCATTTTTTAGATCATGTCCTAAATTAACCTTTCAATGCGGATGTATGGCCTGGATTTAGTTACGTACATCACACTAGCTCTATAGTCAAGGTCCCACACACCTCAATGGAGCTGGGTCTCACCTAATCTGCTCCCAAGGGATATTTAATGCAATAACCTTGAGGTGTGACTATATTTACTAAAAGTTCAATTTCTCGTTTGGTTCATTCTTCTTGGTCTTTTGACAGGAAATTAAAAATTTATGGTAAAAAATGCCCCTCCAACCTATTTCTCTTGAGCACTATAGATTCCCCTTGGGGCAGGGTGGATTTCCCTGAGCACGTGGTGGTCAGATGGCATTTTCGTCGACAAAATGTTCAATTTCTCGTCAAAAGGCCAAAAAGATGATCAGGACAAGAAATTGAACTTTTAGTAAATGCAGCCACACCTAAGGGCTATTGTAGTAAAAATCCCTACCGACGGTGCGAGCCCTACCGTTCGGCTCACCTTGATGCGCGTGTTATATGTCCACGGAGCTCCCATCGTTTTTCATATTATTTGAAGGCATGAGCCCAAAAATGAAGCAGATCCAAATACCCTATGAGCGGTTTGGATCAAGTGGTCCATAATTGATCAAGTGGTCCACACATGACAAAATAGAGAAATGAAAACCACAGTCTACATGCGCGATGCATGTGTTTCCTAAAATATGAATGGAATGGCTTATTTATAGGATAGAACAAAGTACTGGGCCATGCTAATAGGTCCAAGCCTGGTCCAATTAGCATGCTGGCTTTGGAATGGACCAGATGGCCCAGATGACCAGATCTACTACTAGACGAGCGGACCAGATGTCCGCAGCCTGATCTGACCTGGCATGCTTAGATCTGGCCCGTTCAGTAACTGATCCGGGTCATCAGCTCTCATTGGATGGGCTAACTGGGCCCATACATGCCTTGGCCCATGAGTCTGGACATTGTATGTTAGTGGGCCCACCCCATGTACTGCAGAGCCGTTGGTATATTCTGTTCAAGATCCTTTCTGTTCACCAGGTGGGGTCCACCATCTACTGAAAATTCCCTGGCCCAGAAATCAGGATGGCCTACTCATCAGGTGGGTCGCACATGTGAGTATTGGCCATGTTTTCTAGCCATCCATTTTCTTTCATATGCGTGTGGCCCAACTAATGAGCGGACAGTAGTGCCTTCCACGTGTTTTTCTTTTTGAACGGGCACAGCTGATGGATAGCAATAAAAGAGAGAAGTATGATGTATCCTCTACAATGAGATGGATGGTCCAGATTGGTGTATAACCCAGCCACGTGTATGGTGGAGAGAAGTCTTCACCATATTCCGGTTCTTGCGACTCTATCCTTTCATTTCCACTTCAAAAAATGCGGACTTTTTAGTGCATTGAGTTGGCTTCAACTCATTGGGTCAGTGCGTCAGCATGTTGAGAGACGGGACCACACGCACCGCTACACGTAGATGTTACCCCTACCGTGTGGGGGCCACATTGATGTATTTTTTGTATATCCACACCGTCCATCTGTTTTTCCATCTTATTTTAGGACGAGATCATCCCAAATAATAAGAATATCCAAGTATCGAGTGGCCCGCACCAATAGAAGCAGTGATTAATAACCATTAAAAACTTTCTGTGGGCGACAAAAGTTTTGGATAAATCTGATATTTCTAATTTACTTTCAACCAGATCTTATTGACATTATAAACAGGTTGGATTTAAAATAACGATAATAAAACATTAAGATGGGCCATTTGAAAATTTGAATTGTGTGGCACTCAATCACCATTGTTTCCTGTGGTGTGGTCCACCTGAGATTTGGATTTGTATGAGTTTTGGTACCCCATTCTAGAATAGTATGTAGAAATATATCGACGGCGTGGATATACACAAAATCATCCAGGTGGGCCCCACGGTAGGGGTAACGTCCACTAAGCTGTTACCCCGGTGACACCTAATTCGCTCCGTGAGAAATCCAATCAGTTCATAAGGTGGGCCCGCTATTTAAATGACATGGTCCATGAATGAGGGCCGTCAAGGACGCGGATTGCCTATAGCGTACCGAGTAAACACTGTGGGGCCCACCTTGATGTATGTGCCTTATCCAGTCGGCCCATCCTTTCTACCAGCTCGTTTAGGGCCCAAAGTTGAAGCATAAATACCCACAATTCAAATGAGCCACACTACGGGGAAAAGTGGGTAGAGCTGGACACGAGCTGAGCCAACTCGGTTAACTCGACTCGACTCACCTCGAAAGAACTCAGGTTGATTTAACTCGTTGCTGAGTTCAAATTGAGTTAAGCTAGGCAGGTGTGGTTAAAAAAATAACCAAGTAATGTTTGAGTTTGGCAGGACTCGACTTGACTCGAACCAGCTCAGCCCGACTCGTATGTATAGTATAAATAAAAAAAAATTAAAATATTATTTAATTATTTTCTTTTTTCACTTTACCCACACTCGATCCTACTCCCTTCCAAAGCCTAACCCCTTCTAAACCCTAACCTCCTCCAAACTCCCCCTCCCCGGCCCATCCTACCTGGCCTGCGGCCAAGCTATAAGACATTTCTCCTCTTCCAAACCCCTCCCTTACTCAGTCCTGTCCCTGTCCAGCTGTTCGACAGTCTTGTCTGACCGTCCAATTCAACTCAACGCTACCTAGCTCGGCTCGTGTGACCTCGATTCGATTCGACAACATTGATTCAACTCAGAATTAGGTTTTTTTTTTTTTTTTTTTTGAGTTTTTTTTTTGTGGATTTATTGATCTGGGTTGAGCTCGACTCGACTCAACTCGACTCGGTTCGGACCAATCAAATTTTGTACCGAACCAAGTTCGAGCTGACTGGTCCGAGTTCAAGACCGAGCTGAACCGGGTCGAGTTGGGTAGAGTTCGACCCGGTCCAGCTTGATGTCCAGCTCTAAAAGTGGGGATAATGGCCTCCACCATTGAAACTTCCTAGGGCCTGCAGTGATGCTTATTTGTCATTTAACCTATTTATGAAGTCACACACTTACATAAGTGAAGAGAAAACACAAACATCAGCTTTGATCCAAAACTTTTGAGGCCTCCAAAAAGTTTTTCAAAGCAAGCATTCCATTCTTACTATTTCCTGTGTTGTGGTCTACTTAAGCTTTGGTTATGCTTCAATTTTCGGCTCATGCCCTAAAATAAGCTAGAAAATGAATGAACGGTGTTGATAAGATAAATACATCATGGTGGGCCTCAAGAGTTAGTATGCAAGATGCGTTAACAGTCTAATTCAAGTGGGGTGGTAAAGTACGGTGACTGGGCTGATGGCATCCAGGCAACAGTTAAGTGCCCAATCGATCTTTGGAGCTTTTTACACTCGACCTATCATAACTAGGACTGATGAGTAGGATGTCATCACATGTTGATACACTCCTAAGGAGGCATAGAAAGGCATTTCCTAAACATGAAAGGAGATCATGAGGATCCCAAATAGCTCTTTCTTGAATATGCATACATGTAGAGACATAAACATGACCGAAAACCTAGAGCAACCATTCTTTTAGTGATATGTGGGAAGCAAGCATGAGAAGAGCGAGCACATTATACTTCTAGAGATGTATTTGATGCCATGGTGACATCGAATGACATAGGGTCAAATATGCCATGCATGCCCGAAGATCATGAAGCGGTGTGTTAAGGGAAGGAAATCGTTTGGAAAAGAGATACACCGGTATATAGAGGAATATTGTGTGGTATGGAAAAGAGATACACTAGTATACAAGGAATATTTTGTAGTAATTAGCCTCGTCTTAGAGGAATATTGCGTAGTTGGTCTCGTCTAACTAAAGAAATGTATCAAGCTAAGGCGCTAACTTGTTGAACGCTGATTCTAAAAGCTCAAAAACCTTATGCCATCATCTCTCTAAGTTTATAAAAGTAGCACAAAATGAAGAGCTCCGGACACTCACCAATCCCAATCAAACAGCTAAAAAAATCAAACAACTATTTTTAGCTTAACGCTGCCTATAAATTTTTTATCGCTCATGGATATTTATCTTAATATGATCTAGTTTTAGCCTCTCTACTTTTGTCTATCACATTGCTGTTATAAGTTTGGATTAGTTAATTTAGCTCATTCAGTTTCCTATTACCTTGCTGTAGTAAGTTTGGATTAATTAATTTAGCTTATTTAGTTTTCGCTTTTATCTAGTGTATCGCTGTAGCAAGCTGGTTTAGTTTTACGTAAATATTTATAACTCTATGGTCGAATCCTCTCCAAATCCTTAAGTCTTTAGTGATTTCTCGGTCATATTTTGCTAACCAAAATCATGATCAATTGGGTTATTCCACAATTGTCTCACGATGGTTAAGATCGTCCAGTTCACGATAGTCTCGCCCATTTGAATTTTCACTTGTAATCTTTTTTGCTTTATTTACTTTTATATGTCGATTATAATAAATCTTCATTCATATTAACAAAATCGCAATTCATCCTTTAAATTCTTGTTTTACTCTCTTTATATTATTTTTGTAGACAAACATAATCAAGTTATTATCACAGTAATAAAAATTCTTATATTCAAAGCAAAAGGAATTCATTTGAAGGACTTTCCTTCATAAATTGTCTGATCTTGGTTGAGTAGTTAGACAAATTTTCACAATTTGGCTCTAATTCGATCATTTTAGGGTCACAAGGTGTTTGATTTGATTCCAGTCGACCATGACTCTAGCTTGCCTAACATATATATACTGACATACATATAGCGAAATTGAACCATTCATTACACGTGTGGCTGTGTTCAAATTGAATAGCAACAAGACCGTGGTTTTAAACCGGGCTCATGTTGGGTCCATGTCAAATAAAGGCATTTGCATGGTTGGGATAGCCCAATGGATGTTTTAGATTGCAGACAAGTGCCCTTTTCACACACACAGGTGGTGTACAATCAGGCTATCTTACATGATTATGGCTTCACAAACCTCATTTGGATAATATATAACTAAGGTTTTGACATATAGCACCCAAAGAAAGATAGCATCCTCATTAACATAACATATATAATACAATTCTGTGTTGGATTTACTATAATTGACTTTGGCCCACAATAAAAAGACCTTTTTACCCCTAGTTTGGGAGAGGGTAAGGTTTAAGTTTTAAGCATGGGAGAAGAGAAAAGAAAGGTAAGCACAGGCTTGAGGTTAACAACAGTAATATTTGATTATTTTTGAAAAACAGAAGATGTAATTTGTTGAAATATTGCATAAGGGAGGGATTTATTTGTCTTTATGCCAAAGGCCAACATAGCTAGGCCAAAACCTCTACTTAATATGAAGTACCCCAACCGACCAGACCCGTATTTTAAGCGGGTCCAAAATAGCGGGCCCAAACCTAACCTTGATTTCTAAACAGGTCCAAAAAGTTAGACCCAGACCCACAAAAACTGGGTCTTAGATCCATTCGTTGCCTGTAGGTCCACAAAAGCGGTCCACCAGATGGGCCACACATTCGGTCCACATTGGAAGCACATTCATTGTCCATGGTTGCAAAAACAGGTACAAGCTCAAAGCCACGACCCCAAATAGTGGATCACATGTCTCAATGTACCAATGTCGTTTTCCAATCATCCACAATGGCCCACCAACGTCAATCACTCATTTCAACCCTCCATTCTTCAGCTGATTCTCTCAGAGCTGTCCCTGTCCCCATGATTTTGGGAGTTTCCTATTAGCACACACACATGGGGTGTGACAAAGGCAGGCAACAACAAGACCTTTGTTTGAAGCACATTTTCATGTGGCATAGGAGCCTCCCTCCCTTTGAAATGGTCTCCTCACATTACCATAAAGGGCACTCCCCACCCATATATGGAAAATCTAGTGAAACGGAAACCATGCCTTGTGATTTGACAAAAAGGTCCACCAAAATAATGGGCCCCACCAACTTGGATTCATCAGATCATTCACCATTCACCACACATCATCATGCATTTGTTGTGACAGCACTCCATAGTTCTACATGGTATTGATTATAAAAAACAAAGGAATTGCACTGGATTCAAAAAATAAAAAAATAGAAATAATGGAAGGACTGAGAGAGAGAGAGAGAGAGAGAGAGAGAGATAAAAAAGCTAAGTGGGGTGGCCACAAAATGGTGGCATCCATGTCACATTGCTTAGGCTTTCGGCAACTTACTCCGCACTTTTCTCCATCAATCCCAAACGACACAACACATCATCCTTTCCTTCATTTTCATCCCCCCTCTCTCTCTCTCTCATTGAGTTTTTTTTTTTCCTTCAATTTTCAGTCCATTTGAGTATGGATGGAACACCATCCATTCTCTCCACTCCCTCCTATACTTGACAATGTACATGGATCTAGACCATCCATCCAGTGGGCCCATTTTAATGTCCCACAAACAAAGAATCTCAACGATCAGATTAGCAGCTTGTGATTCATCATTGTGAGTCACTTTCCGGCCACTTGTAAACATACACGTGGTCACATGATCGGTGAATCCAGGTCCATCGGCAAGGCATTGTCGCAGGATAGCCCTTGATAGACGGCCACGCAATGGGGCAATCCTATTTGTTTTGATCAGGTATTTAGTGGCAATCAACCATGGCTAAATAACTAAGACATGCACTTAATTTATGATGCCAATCATGATGAGCTCCTCTAAAATGAAAAACTGGCCATTGGATGATTAAACTGTCCACATTGTCATAGGACTTCATGTTGCATATTAGCCCATGTCAGTGTGAAATTTTTTAACAACTTCATTTTCTATCATTGAGAAACACAAAAATAAATAGCTACTATTGGAAGCTGATATTTCAAAATACTTATCATGGTTTCAAATATCAGAAATGCTAGATAACTTTCAACATGTCATTTGAGTGTGATATCCAACCCATCCAATAGGTTGTCCACCACCATGAGGATCATCTTGTGAAAAAAAACAGCCCCATCCACTCATCAGGCAGACCATGCTTGTATTTTGTTATTGATCAGCACCTAAACATTCTTTCCTATGGTTTGGCCTACCTGATGAATCGATGGGGCTATTTTTGCATAAGATGATCCTTATGGTGGGGCCAATCTATTGGACGGTGTGGATATTGTAAGCACATGATGGGTTGGAAGTTATGCACTTGGTGGGTGTGGTATATATATAACTTATTGTCCAACCATTTAGATGAGTTCTAAAATAGCTGTTCACTACACTAGAAAACCGTTACTAACTCAAGTACATGCAACAATACATGTGCCAACACGGCAGATTCTCTGGCCCAAGAATCAGGTCTGTCCACTCTTTAGGTGGGCCACAGTTTACAAAACGAATTTATGCCTGGAAAAAAAAATATGGTTGAAGTTTTCTTACCCCATGCAACCATTTCAAACATTCTGGCCAACCTGCTGAACTGGCCTGATTCATTTTCAGTGAGAACATCTACACAGTCAGACCACCTGATGGACGGCTCTGATTGCACGTCCGCCAGCCATGCTGGCACAAGTGGCAGCATATAAATGGTATTTCATGTACACATGCATGTGAGCTTAGCAAGAACTATGTTCTAATTAACTTCTAACTTAGCAAGTGTTCATGAAAGTGATGGAGGGTATGGAAGATTTCTGTCCACACTCGACGGACGGATAGCGATTTCGTTTTCCATGCTTCTTTGTCTTTTGGGTGCCCGTACCGTGCCGGATGCGGGGCTAACATCACCACAAATCTAGTGTTTTTTTTCGCAGAGGGGCATGATGGCACTTCCCACTTTTCATGATTCATTTGTTAATTACAATCCGGCTCCGAGTTAAAAATATTAAAATGCATCATGGGGGACATCATAAAAAAGCTATTGATCCTAGTTTACGACGAGATTGATCGTTAAGATATCATTAATTATATAGGCGGGTGGTGAATTTCTTCGCCCGCGGCCCGTTTTGATGATGGGACCCATGATTTTGATGGACTAGATTGATGCAATCAATGCCCATGATTTGTAGACTTGGAATGTATATGAACTACACACTAATGCTCCGTGTCTGACTAAAATGTATTATGGGACCCATGAGTTTGTGATCTAATCTAGACCATTTATGTGATTGGGCCTTGCCGGACCCGGGATGCTACTCATCGGAGTCAACTTGGACTTGGGTCGAGCCTGATCGGGTTTGACACCACTGGTTAGTATTGAGCACAGAGAATGGTATCACCCTCCAACTTGACCGAGTTGTGACTTGACTCAGGACCAAATGAGTAAAAAACCATGGCCCATCAGTCGACAATCTGGATCACTTAGGACCATGGGCCCCATCTGTACAAACTAAGAAGGGATAATACCTCACATGTTGATAGCCAATCACCAACCTTAGTTTAGTTATATTTAGTTTGTATGCCATCAAATGCATATGCTAACAACTTATTGGATGGTTAGAGACATCCAATTTCCCTGTAATTGGATATGGCCCACCCCATCCAAGAGGTGGCCCCAACCAATTCACCGAACGAACAACAGAGATGATGCATGCACGCAGTTCCAACATATGGTTTATGATTGAAAATTATTCGTGCCCTTGTGTAGACACCTCACTTTCGGCTACACTGTTAGTAGAGATAGCTGGATGAATGGAGGACCATACCCCCAAATTCCATGTCCAAACTCAGCCAAACTCACCCTTGTAAGCTCCAATCCATAGCCCAACTCACCCCTAAACATCAGCCTGAAAAACCCCCCATAAGAAAAATCAGTCAAAAAATCCTAAAAAAGTCAAACTCACTGAGTCAACCCGCTGAGTCAAATCACCGAGTCAACCCGTCGAGTCAAACCGCCAAGTCAAATCACCGAGTCAACTCACTGAGTTCTAAGCAGCAGCCCCGAAGCATGTCCGTACTGCGCGCTGGATCTCAAGAAACGTCCGTACGGGCAGCCCCCTGGGTGCCGCCCAAACTTATTTACAGGAAATGCCACTGCCCGCTGCTATAAATACCCCCTCCCCTTCTCATTTCAACAAGCCTTCAAGCCCAGTGAGATCCTGTCCGTTCCGAGTCCTTCTCCACCCTTTTAGCCCACTTTTCCACCAAGGAGAGCCCGAGTGAGGAGAGCCTAGTCCTGGTCCAGCCCAGCCTGACTCTGGTCTAAGTCTCCCAAGCCATCCAAGTCTTGATCCAGCCACTCGAAGCAAACCTTACAACACTTCCGTCCATCTAGCTACTCTTTTTCCAGCATCATCTCATTCGCATCTAGCATAAGTGCAACATTTACTTTTCTTCCAACCCCCCTGCTTCACTACAAGCACTTTGATTATTCAAACACACTGCATGCATTCTGCATAAAGCACCTATCAGTTCGAGCGTATGCTTTGGGCTTGCCTGTTAGTGGAACCTGCCCATCAGAAACTCTTACTGTTCAGACCTGCATTCATATACATATCACTACAAGCACTTTGATCATTCAAACGCACAGCATGCATTCCGCATAAAGCACCTGTCTGTTCGAGCGTATGCTCTAGGCTTGCCTGTTAGTGGAACCTGCCCATCAGAAACTCTTACTGTTCAGACCTGCATTCATGCATTATATCATCTATGAGAATGTACGAGGATTAAAACAGATTTTCAAGTGTTAGTTCGATTCTGTGAAGTAGAGACCGTACTTCGGTACGGGCAGTGTGTGGGGTGCTTAACCTCTTCCCACCCTGTAATCGTGATCCCTTACTTCGAATCTCTGGCCGCAGATCAAAAGGAGTCATTTTAGAGGAAGAAATCTTTGGATTCCCTTCTCTAACGTTTCTACGGGGTCTAGCCGACTGTAGATTCGAAGTAACTGGCTAGTGGCGACTCTGGTCTTATATAAACTCAGTTAAATACATCCAACTTAACACGACAACCAAACAAAGCCCTCGAGAACGAGGCGAGCCAGCGGCACAAACGGCGATTCGTGCACACGCACCCCTTCTTCTTTTTCCGAAAGAAAAGGGAGAACGACGTACGGGAGCGCGAAACGGCGAAGGTCCACACCTTGTCACAGACTCATACAAGAGATTCGTTGATGGTGAGGCGGCTCTCAAAAAGTGGGAAGGAAATGTTAGGACGGACTTCTGTTCATGATAAATGGATGGTTGAGGATGCATAATCTCCTGTACTGGAAGGTGAATGTTCTCTTATCATAGATTAATTTATAAGCTTTTACTTCACTAGCTAGAAGGAAACATGGTAAAAAGACTTAGTGACTCGGCCGATTGGCCTAGTCTTGAGTTGAGTTGTGACTTGACTGAATCGATCGCATGGCCTGGGGAGCCGAATCACGTCTAGCTAAGTCTAAGTGGACTTCAATGAGTCACATGAGATTCGTCCAAGAGACAAAACCACCGCATGAAACCATGCGATGCATCAATGCAAATTAAGATGGTTTAAAGACTTTAAGAGAAGTCTTGCAGTACTATTTATTATAAGAATTGAGGTGGAAAGAAAGAGAAAAACTCACTTAAAGATAAACTTAAGGCACGTTATGATGCCGCTATCTTTAAGGCAATATCTGCACCTTATTGGTGATTAAACCAGTTTGCAAGAGGTTACAACAAATCTACCTCCAAGATACAATAAGTCTCTTCTCCAAAATCAGAGAAATGTGGACTTCAGCCCGCAAAACTGAAAAACAGCACTCCAAATACATTTTTGTAGTATACACTGCTAACTTCTGTGCTGTTATAGTTTACCCTCTGAAAATTGTTTGCAGTTTATTGTTTGAAAAACTATTTTTAGTTTATTGCTTGAAAAACTACAACTTTATAAAAAAAATACCCAAAACGAAAATAAAAAAGTAGAAGAAGAGTAGAAAATTATTAGATTTGTTGTTGTAATTTGAATTGACTCAAAAATGAGTTTATATAGTCTCAAGTGTTACTTTAAGATCATTTTCATTAAAAGACAACATCTCCCATGATGTCTTTTCAACAAAGGTATCCATCCACCATTAATGACATCCTCTCATCACCATTTCAAATTCAAAGGATGTTCCATTTATCAAGAGATGACACCATTCATAAACGAATGGTCATCAACAATCACCAAAAGCCACAACCGTCATCCCACATTTTCATTTATAAATTTGAAAAAAAACGTAACACAAATTTTCTTTTTGTATTAAAAAAATTCAACAATATTATACTTTATGTTATTAGAACTCATTAAATTTCTTTCTTTAAATAGTCTACTAAACTACTTTAAAAGCTTTGTTTACATTTATCACTACTACTCTTATCTGCTCAAAGAGAGAGAGACAGAGAGAAAGAGGGAGAGTACTTGAACTAAAAAGAGAAATGATTCCTTGCTTTTGAAGCCCTAGAAGTTATAATGCACTTAGATGCATAGGTCAATCAAAATGTCTGGTAGATCATGCAAGGGCCTGTTCGATGAGTGAGAAAAGAACGGAGAATGATTAGTTTTTTTTTATAAGATGCTTTCTCATGTTTGATTTGTAAAAAGAAAAAAAAAAAAAAAAGTAGATTCTAGATGGTAATATAACCTTTTCCACCATCATAATTCTCTAGTATTAGATTTAAGGTGGCCATTATCTAATGAATTAGAGACTTTCTTCTGTACCATTAGAAATAGAAAATGATACTAATTGGATGATCTGCTCTATTATTAATTCAGTCTTATTTTTTCATATTCAACTTTTTCCAACACATGGATGATGGATGGGTAGGATTGCCAATGGAAGTAATTATAGATAGAATCATAAGCAATGAATGACGGCACCAATAAATAGATGGATCACATTTTTGGTTGGATCCATCTTGTATCAATGATCTTATCCGTCCTTATTAGAGGCCATCAATCAGTTGGGCGAAGATTAATAGATCCATACATGTTTGCATGTTAGCTCATTATATACTTTTTCACCAATTGGGACAGTCCTGATCAATCGATTGGATTGTTTAAGTGTTCCAATGCAAAAGGGAATACTAATAATGCTCTGGAATAATGGAGCATATCTCACTAAAAAGCATAAAACAAAGAGAAATAATAGAGCATCCGGGCACAGTAATTTTTTCACTTAATTAGTTGTTTAACACTGAAGTATATTACGGGTGCACCTTGGGCGGGTCAGGGTCAACCCGGTCCCAACTCGACGTCAAGTTGGGTTAACTCATACCCTGACCCAACCCGAGCTCCCGAACCGTACCATATCCTCAACCCTAAGGACCCATCTAAGGTTGGTTTGCGATGGTAACAAGATTTACTATCTTCTACTATAATAGTAATATAGTATCTTATATTATTCATAAAAATTTACATCATATGTAAGGGTTTGGGTTAATAGTAATTTAATATTTTATGTTATACATACACCAAATATAATAAATTATACTATTTATAAGTTCAGGGTTTGGATCAGGTTGCCCAAGGCCTTAACCTGAGCTCAACCCAACCCGGGATCAGGTTGAGGATTTCCAACACGAGCCAACCTAAACTGAATTTTGGGTTGGGTGAGTCATGGTTTTTATTTATTTACTTATTTATACACACACCCTCACACCCACACACTCCACATGGGACCTCAGTGTTGAAACCCATGGGTCTACCATTGAGCCATATTGATGATGAAGAGTGGGTCGTAGAAGTATACATGGCTCGAGAAGACAGGAGGAAAAGGAGCCCAAGAGAAGACCACAGAAATAAGGATAGTTCGCTCAACTGTTTTAACTTAGTTGGTTGTTGAAATTGCGTCAGGAAGTCTAAAAATTTGCTGGACAATTTTGGATCCTGTCGGTTGATCGACCGATCCCGTTGGTCCTCCGAAACCATCTTAGGAATCCCAATTTGGTCTCTAGACGTTTTGGGGCATTTTCGATCTCCCGACCAAGCACCCAAAGTTTTGGATTGGTCGCCTGACTGTGATCAACGGACAATAGATGTTTTGCGCATTTTTTTTTATTTTGTTTCCTTACTAAATTAGTTAGCTTCCTAATTACATTTTAAAGTTGCTTAGGGTATTTAAACTCTTTTTAGATTTGTTGTTAGGGTTAAGTCTTTTATTTTTTTCAATTAAAAGTTGACTTTTGCCATTCTTCATCTTATGGATTTGAGAATGCCCATGTGGATTCAAGGTAGGTATCTCCTTAGGAAGACGGTGATCAACCTCATCACATCCCTCCTTACATCACATGAGTAGGGACTTAGGGTGAGCCAGGTTCAAGTTGAACCTGACCCAAGTTGCACCCCTAAAACATACAAGCAGCTACAAGGACAAAACATGGTGTGATTAAACACCCCTGGACCATTTTAACTTTTCTGTGAAAATTTTAAACTAGCACTGTAATAGTTCCCACCAGTTAAAAATGGCGCTGACTCTTTGATTGTCCACTTGGCATAGCTGGATGCAACAGTCCAAACCCCAGATGAAAGTACGGCAGGAGCATAGCTCAAAAAACATTGCACCCAAGTTCATAGCCAAGTGGCATACTTTTTCTTTTTTCTTTTTTTCTTTTTGTCAGTCATACAACGCGCGCTGTTAGCAGCGTAGATTTTCACGAAATTAAGACCCCTCGTTGAAACGCCGCATAGCCTACCAAGCAAGGCTCCAAAACCCAATGGTATCAATTCTCATGGTGGGGCTAACATTGTGATGTGACTAATTGGGTGGTTGGTGTACTAACAATGGGATGTGTGAACTAACCCATAAAAAAGGGGGAAAAAAAAAAGCTCAAAATTTATACTGTTAAGAAAATAATAGCCTTTGAATTTATCTTTGAAATTTGTACAACTCATTATTTCACTTTTAACCATCCATTTCTTAGCCATCAACTTAGATGGTCAGAATAGCTGTACATATTAGAATGTGCCCATGGGGACCACTTATAGCAATCATTAATCGGTGATTCCCAGTTGTCTCTCTCTCTATACGTATATTTATAGAGGAATCTCTTATCTTGTGATAAGGAGGAAAAAGTA
The DNA here is from genome assembly GCA_003013855.2 of Liriodendron chinense. NCBI lineage: Eukaryota > Viridiplantae > Streptophyta > Magnoliopsida > Magnoliales > Magnoliaceae > Liriodendron > Liriodendron chinense. Next base: position 175,607 of record PVNU02002828.1, read on the forward strand.
TCCAAATTTAGATTCTATCAACGGTTGATCATAATCTAGAGACCATTTTAACCGTAGAATTAGAGGGGTGATTAAATCCTCTTGCTCTAGTAGTGGTTAGGTGGACCTTTAGTCGATTGACCGTCCATCTTTAGATTATATAAAGATTCCAAAATCGTATAGACCGTCGGATCCTTACGTGCCCACTCATCTGGCCCAATTTCAATGCATGGGTTCTACATGTGTTGATCTTCCAACATCTCAAGACTATTTACATACACCAATCAAAGGTCTCAGCATTTTATTTGGTGGACCACCCAGAATTTGGAGTGCATACAATCGATAGTTACGTATACCTGACCCACCGACTATTACTTTCAAAATCCAAGTAAAATGCACCCACAGTACATGCAATACAATGCACATCCGGTTCCCACGTGAGATGGAGAAAGGCACGTGGTGATCAGGACAACCAAACTAATTGGGCTCCTAGGCTTTCACTGGTGGAAATATTGGGACCCACCAACTAAAGACAGGTGGGCCCATTTCCTCCACCAGTGACAGCAAGGTTATAAGGTAATTCGGTGGTCTCGCAGACTACCAAACCGTCCTATCTCAGCAAGAAGGTTCGCGGAAGGTTCGCGGAAGGTTTGCGGAAGCTTCGCCTCTTCTACTCGCCAAGTGATGATCTAGACCGTCCAAATAGAAGTTCTAACCGCATATGGGCAATGGTGGGAATCACACCGATCAAGCATTCTATTCCATACAAAGGTGGGTCACCAAATCTGGGCCATTTTTCTTCTATCAGTTTCGAATGAATATGATATATCTGACAGTGAGATTTTTGCCATGTGGCAGATCTCCGGGGACCTTCTCGATAGACGGTGTGGATTGCCACGTGGTGGGCCAGAAGGGGCGAGACTCGTGGGAGTTTTTCAGCCCCAAATCATATGGCCCACTTTCTTAAAAGAATGAAAATGCTTCTTCTTTTTTTATCGTTTTGTCCGTTTATGCTTTGCTTTTACATTTTTATGAATTCCATCTCCACCCTTTACCAAAGTCAAGGGGGACACGCATCGGACGTCGGATTACGAAGTTCCTGCCTGGGAACGTAGGTGGGGCCCACCTTGATGTATGTGAGAAATCCACTCCGTCCATTCGTTTTGTGAGCTTATTTTTGGATCTGTAGACAAAAATGAACCGGATTCAAGGCTCAAGTGGGCCGAAGTAAAGGAAAATGTGGGTAGGGAAATTACTACCGTTGAAACCTCCCTGGCCATAGTGAGTTTTATATGCCATCCATACCGTTCATAACGTCATTCCTACTGGGATGAACTGAAAAAAAAATATATTAGCCTGATTAAAAACTTCTGTGGCCCCACGAGTATTTCAACTGTGTACATTCTATCCTCACGTTTTCGGCCCACTTGAGTCTTGGATCAGTCTCATTTTTGGTCCCACCTACTAAAATGAGCTCAAGAAAAACGGATGGACGGGGTGGATTTCTCACAAACATCACGGTGGAGCCCACCTAGGTTCCCAGGCAGGAACTTCCTGTGGAAGGCTTTCGCAGGGAATCCGCGTCCACACGCATCCTTTTCTTTCATGGCCTTCTAAAGGCCCCTCGCGCGAGTAGGATTGAATCCTATCCACAGCGCACGTGCCAACATGGCACGTGTGTTATCTGGGATGTTCGTAAGGTGGACCCACCGTGTATATGCTTGAATCTCATCTTCAGGCATGTTGGCTTATCAGGAGGAGCCACGTGTAGCAGAACACGGATATGAAGATAATTGGTCAATGATCCGTACGTATTCAGTGTACAAACGCGGCCCACCTGATGAGATGAACGGTCTGATTTTGGAGATGGAAGATATAGCAGTGGGGTCACCTAATGAATGGTTGGGATCTTAAACATGTGTGATTTACTGGCACATTTGCATATGAGTAGGATTCTAGTCCTGCTAAGCATGATCACCTTTGGCATTTCTATTTTTCAGTACTTTTGTATGATTCTTACATCTACGGTCTACCAGTCTCTGTTTTATGACAATTTGAGATGCCTCCCTCGTTTTTTTTTTTTTTAAGATACCTCCTCTTATTGAGAGATTCGTTGAAAATTCCTCACGAAAAGAAACCAACCACGGTTAAACTCCTCCTGATAGACCCCGACCCCACTTTAACACGCCCAGCGTCCAATTTCTCATCTGGCAGATTTCAGGTCCACCATTTTGCACCAAAGTAGGCCTTATTTGGGTTGACCATCTTAATTAGACCCGGCTAGAATCAGGTTCGAGTTGAACCAGGTTTGTTAAGCTATATACACACCCAGGTCCATAGCTCAAGTGGCAGACTAGTGAAGATAGCATCGTTTCAACACCGAGGTCATGCTATCGATTCCCATAAGAGGGGTGGCTAACATTGTGATTTGACTAACATGGGTGGGTGGGTGTATTAACAATGGGGTGTGTGAACTAACCCATAAAAAAAATAGCTATATATACACATACAGGATATCCCATTTACACCCTAAATATGTCAAACCGACGCACTAGTGTGTGATTAATCTATGCCATTTAGGTGGACACAACATGTAAATCCCATTACTTTCCATTGGCCCAGCTTGAAACCAAGGTCAAAGAGTACTGATGGGTACTGAACACAATCAGATCTAGAAGGGTTGTCCCCTAGGAGGGTTGGGTGTGGGAGATATAGAGACAAGTGGCTAACTCCTAGCGAGGCCACCCCCCGGGACTACATACTCGCACTCTCTTCTTGTGAATGGTGTACTTGTTGGAATATGTAAACAAAATCAGTTATTACTTAAGAGCTAAGAGTCTTAGTGGCTAAGAGACTTAAGAGCTAAGAGTCTTAAGGGCCAAGAGACTTAAGAGTTAAGTGTTTTTTCAAAGCACCATAAAAGAAGGTGTTATGACTCATTTGTATATAAGAGAGAAAGAAGAGCTAGAAGAACTAAGTAGAGGCAAGAAAGCATTGTAATGCAATAAAAAGTACTTTCTTTGAAAAGAGTTGTGTCTTTCTTTCTTTGTGTTTGTTTTGGTTCTAGGCTTAGTATAGCCAACCAACTGTCTAGATCCTGTTAGGCCACTAATCTGCGCACACACTTCTCTAAGGGCTTAGCAAAGCCAACATCAATATCCACCAACAATACTTGTGCTCCTTGAATAGTGCCATGAGTATCCCTCTCTTTATTTGGCTGTCCCATATTGCACTTCCTCTGTGTAGACCTTGAAAGGAAATGAAGTGAAAAAGAGGAGACAATGGTACATGAGGTTTCACATTAAGCAACTTATAGAATAAGTTGACAATAATAAGGTAGTTAAGGTTTGCACGCTCTTAAAGTTTATTTATAAGTTAAAACATTCATTGAGATAATGGTACATGAGGTTCTATAATGCCATCAATTCTTTTAGATTTAACATGTACTATAAAGAAAATCATATATATATAGATAGAGAGAGAGAGAGAGAGAGAGAGAGAGAGTAATTTGAGAGCACTTTATAATATTATCATTATATGTTGATGATATTTTATTAACAAGTAATTATATGTAAATGCCACTCCTAACCAAGGAATACCTTTTATCAGTTTTTGAGAGAGACTTCAGTGAGGCAAACTTTATCCTGAGATTGACTCTCTTCTTGCATGTGATTGATTTGAGTGGGCTATCAAGCTCTCTGTTATGAACCCCTGATTTAATTGTGTAATGCCCCACATTCCGCACCCAATACCTATGATGTACCATTCATTGACATGACAATGTTTTCCATTTTGAATCGTCCATCTGGTAGACACCACCAGCCGCCTAGCCAAGGATAACGGTGCAGTCCCATGCCCAATGGCTCAGATGTTGATTTGGTCATTTGCGAAGGAAAAAAAAACAGGGTGGTATATCAAATTTTCATACAACAAAGGGATGTAGATGACAATAAAACCCCTTTTGAATTCCTATAGGATAACGATCATGTGTACAAGATACGCACAGAAACCCGGTGTATAAATCATCTCTACCGTCCAATAAATGCACACGACCAACAATCCGAGACGACCAATTGATGGACCATGACATGAAATCCGATCCTATCTCAAGTACCGAACGGTTAATGGTTAGTGATGTGGGCTAAAGCCTTAAACTTCTGTAGACCGTCCAAAAAGGAAGCTATTGATCAGATGGTTAGGAATATTTGGTTAGTACAATCTTTGGGCCATGGCCCACCAATAGATTGTTTGCAATAGGCTGCAGAGATGGTTAATATTCATCAATCAAGCGCCAGTATAGGGAGTATATACACCAAAATAAATCCTAAACCCTAAACCCTAAACCCTTACTCCAAAGGCATGTATTTTCTCTTAAACAAAGTGGTATGTGACGTCCCCAATTCATAGAATGATAGAAGAGAACTGACCAAATACTTGCAAGGTGCCATAACCTGTGGTACGCTACCATCTTTCCCGCCAACATTCTATTTGGGAAGGACATCACAGCCATGAAAATAGTAGGGCCCACCATGAATATTGCCTGGGACAAAAATCAGGCCATTCTGCTAATCAGGTAAGCCACGCTGTTGGAATCAATGGCAACAGATGGTCTGACTCAATATACATTAATTTGTGACCCACCTAGTGAGAGAATCAGTCTGCTTTTCTACAGTGGTGATCTTCATGGTGGGCCATATCGTTTTCTTGGTATTGATGTCCTTCCTCCAGTGCTTGTATTAATCTATGAAGAGCAATACCAAACATCTTGAGTTTCCTAGTTTGTACAAGTGGGGCCCACGGTTGAGTGATCCGTACCTTCAAATTTACACATCCCACCATGGATGTCCTATGGTCCAAAAATCTTCAAGATCAGAAAATCCCATCAATCCAATTTTGGCCTTTTTTTTTTTTTTTTTGCAAGTCTTCACCGTTTAATTTCAGGCTACCAGCCAAAGAGTTAGGACGATCCCATCATTAGGAATTTTAGGACAGTGTGGTCCACCAAAGCAACGGTCTTGATCACATAAAGATGGCCCCCATTAGAATAAACATAAATAATAAAAAAAAAATCCAACCAGACCATCCACTACCCACCATCAGAGAAAATCACAAAGCACATTGTAAGAAATCACGAAATGACCTCAGCCAAACATGCAAAATCAGGTGTATATAAACAGGAGCAGTAGAGAAATTTGTAGCAAGACAAGCATCCATTGAAGAGTGGATTAAGAAGTAGAAGAGAAGAGAGAAGAAGAAAGATGGTGAAAGAAGAGACTCGTAAAGGTCCATGGACAGAGCAAGAAGACCTGCAACTGGTCTACTTCGTGAGCTTGTTGGGCGAACGGCGATGGGACTTCATAGCCCATCTCTCAGGTTCGAGGGTGGTTTGGCGGTGTGTTCTCTCAACACACACACATGTTAGTGATGTAGTAAGTTAAGCTTATTTGGCGGTGGGGATGGCTCGAGGGAGCTACCGGTTTAACCCCACTGGTTTTATTGTAGGTTTGAATCGAACCGGAAAGAGTTGCCGGTTACGTTGGGTTAACTACTTGCACCCCGATCTCAAACGGGGGCGAATGACTCCTCAGGAAGAGCGCCTTGTGCTCGAATTGCACTCACGTTGGGGAAATAGGTTTGCTCTTTCGATCCAACGCGGTTTCGCTTCTATCCGTTTGTTTTTGTTTTCTCGAGTCATTAACGTCGCGTTTGGATGGCCTGGTTATCTCAATATATCATGAACTCCAGTTATTGAATTTTGAGTTTCCTAGCCTTCAGATGGCCTGGTTATCGCGATAAATCATGAACTTAAGTTAATTGAATTTTGGGTTTTCTTTTTCCTGTTTTTATATTAATTGGTTTGTCGAATTATGGTATCGTTTGGATGGCCTAGTTATCGTGATAAAATCATGAACTTAGGTTGTTGAGTTTTGGGTTTCTTTTTTTCTTTTCTTTGTTTGAGGTGACTAAAAACATCATGTTTGGATGCACTGATTATTGCGATAATATCATGAACTTGAGTCTATTTTATTGGGTTTTGCTTATTGTAAAGTGTTTGGTGGCCCTTATACTCAGTGGGGCTAATGAAGTTCCACCTGGTTATCTTAAATGAAAATGTTTCTATTTCCTACCTATCCCAATTAGGGTGGGATTAATTCCACAAATGAAAGGAAAGAATCGTGAAATATATCTTATCTAAGGAAACAGTAGACTTCTTTCTCTAGTGCTTTTTATTCTTCTACTGAGGTGTAGTTTTCCACACCATGTTACATTTTCTTCTCTGCTTAAAGATTCCAAAGAAATTGCTTGCAGGTGGTCTAGGATAGCGCGGAAATTACCGGGCCGCACGGACAATGAGATCAAGAACTATTGGCGAACCCACACGAGGAAGAAGGCTCAAGAAAGGAAACGAGCTTTATCGCCTTCATCGTCGTCATCTCCCCATTGCCGTTCCCCATCATCTAGTAATCCTACAGTGGAGGATTCTTCATCTCAAGACGTCGAAACCCAAAAGGCCGAAATGACTGATAATGGCGCCTGCAGTGATCTAGCTACACAAGGAGAGGAGATTGTGGAAGAAGATACGAAAGGGTACTCCATGGACCAGATTTGGAAGGAAATCGATTCATCAGAGATGAAAAGCGGGCTGGTGGTCGACGATTGCTCTAGGGACCAAGGTTGCAACTTCTCTTGCACTTCCATGCATTCGCCAGTTTGGGATCACTGTTATGACTCCTCCATGTGGAAGATGGATGAAGAAGATCTCGAGCTATGGCTTCCCATGGGTGATCTCTTTGTTTCCAACTACCAACATGAAAGAGAGTCTTAACTGCCATAACTGTTTCTCTTCTAATTTTGTCCATAAAAGAAATGTGAGCTTTTAGCTATGTGGATAACCTCTACAGCATGGAGATGTTTCATGCCCTGTCTATGTACCTCATCACACACCATCGTGTATGTGTCCATGCATGAGTACTAGTGTTTGTCTGTGTCTATTCATGTGTATGTTAGAGGCCCATGGAGCCCAGTAAGAGACTGAAAAAACCATGATGGGTTATGATGTATGTACATGAATGTAAGATGTTGATCTTTTAAGACTAGTAATTTGGAATTACTTTCATGTAGATCAATAGATCATTATCGTTTTCTTCAGTAGATTTTTAGTGTTAGCATTTACTCTTTAAAAATAATGATACCACCGTTGTAGCGATTGTGGTCACTCTATCTTGTGTTATGTAATGAAAAATGCCTGTTAAATACTAGTGCTTATTTTCTCAATAACATCAGTTATATGGCAGAATAGTGGCGGTTTTGTATGGAAATTGATTTTCAACCATAATGGTGTTATGGATTGTAAAGATGTTTAGTGGTAAAATGGCTGTTATTCCCATGGGCTGGACATTTTCGGTTTGTTGGCTACTACATGTTCATAATACTGTTTTTTCAACCTTGCTTTTGCTTCACTTAGAGAGAGAGAGAGAGAGAGAGAGAGAGATCTTTTGTTTGACTTGATTGGGCTTTTACTTAATCAATCTACTGCTTGTGACAGCACAATTTCCTTCGTCCACATTACAATGGCTTTTGTCTGTACGCGTGTTTGAGAGAGAGAGATCTTTTGTTTGACTTGATTGGGCTTTTTGCTTAATCAATATACTGTTTATAACAGCATAATCTTCTTCATCCACATTACAGTAGCCTTTGTATGTGTATGTGTTTGAGACAAAGAGAGAGAGAGAGAGAGAGAGAGAGAGAGAGAGAGAGCCTAATTGACTTGATTGGAATGTTTACTTTACCCCTTATTCTGTGAGAGAGATAGAGAGAGAGAGAGAGAGAGAGAGAGAGAGAGAGAGAGAGCTTATGTGACTTGATTGGAGTGTTTACTTTCTCTTTATCCGACATCCCAATTACGCTAATAACCAGAGAGAGAGAGAGAGAGAGGGAGAGAGAGAGCATCCAAAGTATTTGTCTTGTATTTATCTTGACAGATATTATCCCAAGTATACTTGAAATATTGTTGGAAGGGAAATGATATTTCAACCTAGACCTGATATTTCAACCTGGACCGACCTGACCCGATTTTTTCTAGTTTAGGGTTGGAAAATTTGACCCGAATTCAATTTTTGGGTTGACCCGACCCGACTCAGATTTTTATGGGTCAAGTTAGGGTTAAAAGTGACCCGACCCGACCCGAATATAGGGGTTAAGTAGACTATTATATATTGATTTTCTTATTAGTTAAATAAGGCATAGTTTTTTTTTTCCGCACACACCCTGCTAGATAATGGATAGAGTGGATTTCACTTTTGATGAAAGTGGGCCTCATTTTTGTTGGTGAGTGTGCACTAACAATTTGTGCACATATTGTACACCAAATTGGGTGGATTGGTCAACATTTGTTAACCCAATTAAAACCAAAACCGAGAGAAAATCTTCTTTCCCTTCGTTTCCATCGAAAAGTCTCAAATGGGCACTGTCTATTTTCAAGATCGTATGGCCCACTTTCGAACAACAGTCCAACTGATGCAATCCGTTCATATGGTTCGGACATGGGTGTTTAGTAAATCCTAGGTATTTTTATTGAAGGTATTGTTGTATGGTGTACACAATTAGAAGCCAAATTTGGCAGTGGGTAACTGATTTTGTGTTTTTAGGCCCTTTAAAACCTGACCATTGAAACCAATATGGCCCACCTTAGATCGATCCAAATCGTCTTTCAGTTTCTAGCATCATTTTTAACTAGAACTCAATTGATATCAAGTGTGGATGTTCATGTGTGTAACCATTGTTTCGTATATAAGTTGCGTTGTGTGGGTGGGGGATCCGAAAATGAAAATATTTCATTTTTTTTTCTCTCACCTCCGTTTCTTTTCCTATTAACCTCGATCCATGACAATGTATTCGAGGAAATCTAAGTCATTCATAACCCTTAATTGCAAGCTATCCTAGTCGTCCATTAATTTCATCCAGATTAGGGTTGAGAATGTCATCATATAAATGGGATTTTTCTTCCATTTTTCTCTCTTCTTGCATCCATAAACCCTAAATCTCATGCTAATTATATAAACACGTCCGTTAGAAGGGGTTGGAGCTAAAATCTCATAGTTTCCTAAGCTCGTCGAAATAATTTTACTATATCCATAGTTGTCAGATTGAAGGCAAACCGAGGGTTGGCATTTCACCACTGGAAGTCAGGTCTTCTTCCTTAGCGGTGTTGTTGCTGCTGAAGCCATTGTTGGGCCGCATTCATAGAGTTATTGCTGCTGAGGTATAGGTAAGATAATCAGCCATTTTATCTTTTTGTTACATTTATAATCGACCCGATTTGCTACCGAGTGTTAAACCGAGTCGAACTCGTTCTATACCTAGTTCATATTAGTTGATAAAAGTTGTTCATGATCTGATGAATGTCTAATTTAGTTCAATTATTTAGGATTGATCATGATCATATATCCTTGCTCTTAAAGTTCAATCTGGTTGAAACTAGTTGTAACTTATGCTGAGTTGACTCAACAAAACTCGCTGAGTCTAGTTTGAGGTGAAGCCTAATCCATGATTATTCATGTCAGATTCATGAGCAATGTTGGGCAGGCATTGGTAGCTGAAGATTTGAGTTTAGTTGTGAATTAATTTAGTAAAATTCTTCTATTAGGTGAGTCTTTCTTGAGAATGCTTAGTATTTTGATTCACATTGGGGGCTTGAAATAAAATATGATTTCAGTTTAATCTATGAATTATTTATCATTAAAATGCAAGTCAACCTGACCCGACCTGGTTTAATTTGGGTTGGGCAAGGGTTGGGAAATCCAACCCGAATTCAATTTGGGTCGGGTTAGGGTTGAGGTGGAAATGACCCGACCCAAACTTGACCCGACCCAAACCTGACCTAACCCAACCGGACCCATTGCCACCTCTATTTCAACCCCTAAAAATTGCTACTTCTACCATGGAAAGGGTACCTTGTTCATCCCAGAGATAACAGAAAAGCTCTATAAAATAAAATAAAAAGAAGTCCAAATTACTCCTCAGGGGTAGACCTATCAATTAGTTAGGGGTAGAAACAATATCATTTCCCAGGTTTAAAAATCCCATTTCCTTGACCAGACCAAACAACTCAGCTTGAAAAAAAAGACACCCATTACTTGTCTTTAAGAAAGGAAACATATCCATCGTACATACATACACATCTTGAAAGTGTCCCAACAAAATACAACTTCCATCATTGACATAAAAAAAATAATAATAATAATAATAATAAAATAAAAAGGATTCTCATACTTGCAAAAAAACCCTCTCTCAAAGTAGTCCCTTTACATCCTAATTCATGAAAGCTTACAACTCTTTTTCTCGTGCATGCATGAACTAAGCACATACACCTAAACACAGTGTATAGCCTTTCAAACAAGTAGGGTGGTGTGATGTTTTGAGTGGTCCATGTTGGTTTTTTTTATGCAAGTGTACGGTCAGGATGGAGTTGGAGATTGGTGGTTGTGATAGGGCAGTTAGAAAGTAGTGATAAGCACGTGTACTGCTCATACTAAGGGGCTTTTTGGTCCACTTCTTTTTTTTTTTTTTTTTGTGATGTGTGGTCCCAATCATTCTCTCATTATCTTGCTAATTAAAAAAGGGGATTAGTGCTAAGCCACCCAAATCCATCAACCCACATATTATTTTTCTTTCTCTTTGTTGAAATCACCTTTATCCCTTTTTCATGTGCATATAGATATGGCCACATTAACAATTAATCTTAGCCCTTAAACATACTCTACCATATATAATCTATATTATCAGTTGTGCCTGGCACTTGCCGTGCACGAGAGAGAGAGAGAGAGAAAGAGAGAGAGAGAGGTTTGTCCTGTGAAAGATGTGGGGAGAGCTCATTGGTCATTTTCATTACTTAAAAAGAGGTCTTTGATACTTTGCCAGACTACTACAATAATCTATACGTATGCACACCAAAATTGTACACATGGTATGTACATGTATCTCAAGTTAAACCGTCCAAATAGTCAGCCCCACTATAGATGGGTCACGACCTAGAAATCACACCGTGTATATATGGTCTTAAGTAGTTGGTAGACATCTAACATGATCATCTAGCCAATCTGGTTTTGTGGCTATGCGCCATCTGCAGTGGGTCCCACTACTTGGGTGGTTCTGATCTAGCTATTACGTGTGCCACTGTACAATATAGTTAGGCTGTATATATATAAAAAAAAAATATATTAATAAAAAGTAGGTTAGTTTTACTATTTTCTTAAGGTCATTGGGAGTGTTTACAATATAATAGTAGCTGGTGCGCATGCAGGAAAGAGATGGCATTGGTCGCAAACTAATGGGAGGTGGTAACATGAAGAGTAAGTGGTGTAAATGTTTAAATAAGATGGTCAATGTTTTTACTTTTAATGCATGGGAGATAATGAATGTAGATGGTGGATCAGGACCATCCATCTAGTGGGCCCTTACTTAGATGGCCCATGGTTCAAAAGCCACACTAATAGAACAATCCTAGCCATCCCTTTGTCTCATCCTTTTCACCCTTGGATGTCAACCTTTAGCTATCTTTTTTTTCTTTCTTCTTTTTAATGTCCATTTAAAAGATGTCAATAGATGGAGACGGGTCATTATATCATTTCCCTTTAGTGGGTGGATGACACATGAAAATATTGGAAATAAAGTTCCACATGTGCAGGATTTTCTCAATGGATATTCTGAAAATGAAGTTTCTTAAGGAGGGATCTAGTACGGGTTTACGTACCTTATCAGACCCGTATCAGGCCAAGTTCATATCTACCAAATTTCTTTTCCAGTAGAAAAAACTTTAAAAAAAATATTAGAAAAATGTAATTTTTTAATTTTGTATTTTATTATGTTTTCAATGTATTAGACTATTCTTTGATAAGAATGTTGCCCAGTGGCTTCTCGTTTCGCCTTAACCTACTGAAATGTTAATAGTATTTCAAAAAAAAGTTTAAACAAAGTGGAGATGTTTTTAAAAACTTGTATTGTTGGTATAGTTTTTCAAAGGCTAAATCTTTATCCCATATGGGATGGGAATGGGAAGAAAAATGTACTTATAAAGTACTCTTCAATAAAGACTTTTGGTAAGGCGCAATATTATGCACAAGCCTATATGTGTGGGTAGGGGGTGGTGTTCACCCACGTATACTTGTGCACAGGGGGGATGCTTTCGGCCTCCCGTCCCATTTCTTTAATAAGTGTGTCTGTTTCTTCAACAGTCATTTTTTTGGGCAATCAAAAGTCGAGGTGGTTTTATTTGTGGTGTTGGGATCTATTCGACATGTGCAGACTGAAAATGTCGATTGTTGGCATTGTATCCTGAGGATAGCGCACTGGGAGCCTTTGATCGGTCAAAATCGTCCGAGGGGGCGTGAACTATCTCAAAGAGAGCGACGTTGTCTGCGCCTCATCCCAACGGCAGATTATAAATTCTTATAAATATTCAAACGTTGATCAAGTTTGGTGTTCTAATTCAATCGCTGTTATTTATTTTCTGTATTGTTTTCAACATGAAAGTCAATCAAATAGGCCCTAATGAATAAAATTAATGTGTGTACTAATAGTGGGTTGTGTGTACTAACCCAAAAAAGGGCAGAATTTTACGAACTAGGATCCGTTAAATTGAAATGCAATAAAAGAAAGATGAAAAAAATAATAAACTTGCATTGATTTTCCTTCCATGTATATCAGCTAATTAATATCTTTCTTTGTATGCACTTTGTACATCTCTATATGAACTCCATTTGGGATAAAGCAAATATATTAAAAATCACAAGAAAATTCTCCACATCACCTTGTGTTATCATTGCATCAGAGAAAGGTTCTTCCTTATCTTCTTGATTCATCAATAAGGATCTTCGTCACCATCCATCTAGTTGCAATCATTACCGTCGCTGCCCTGTCGCGGCACCCCACCAAGATCAGCAACCCTCTCTTCAAGCTCGCAACCTGAATCTACCATATGCATTAGCAACTAACCATTTTACTTAAATGATCGATAACCTCGACCATAACCACCAGTCACGTCCCTGTCAACCCACGACCTCTGCCTGCAACCTCGCAGCTACCCCACCCCTGTGCGAATCTCGCATCCCTCATGCTCGTTGTGTTCATATTTTTAAAAATATTATTTTTTTAGAACATGTTCCATTCCATTTTTCAAATTCACCGACTCCAAGAAATAACTCTCTTGTCCATCAGGGGTAAACATGGTTCCCTAATCTACCCCATATTTCATATATACCTACCACTCTTGTGCAGATTTGTCAACAACAACAACAAGAATTGCTTTTCCATTCGCCTAATCCTGCTACTCAACCTATAGTTGATCCTTCCCTTTCAGAGGTACGTCGATCCACTCATATATCACATCATCCCACTTGACTCATTTGCTCTATATTTTCTAGTCTCAAGTCTATCTCTGTCCCTACCTTATATTCTTAGGCGTCTGCACAATATTGTTGGAGAGATGCCATGGTCGAAGAATTACAGGCTCTAGTAGATAATTACATGTGGAATCTTGTTCCTCACCCACTTGGTCAGCAAGTGATTAGAAGTAAATAGCTTTACACTATCAAGCTAAAATTTGATGGTTCTCTTAATTGGTATAAAGGTCATCTCGTCGCCCAAGGTTATAAATAGAAGTATGACATTAGCTATAATGAGATATTTGTTGTAGTAGCAAAAATAAAGACTTTTTACACTCTTCTTGCAGTTACTGCAACTTGTGGTTGGCCTATTCAACAGATGAACATCAAGAATGCCGTTCTCCATAAATATTTATAAGAAATTGTGTACATGGCTGGCGCAGCGTAGAGGGGTAAGGGATCGATCACCGTCTCTCCACTCGGATAACTACTCCGAATCCACGGAGCTATCTGGAATCCTCAACCGACCTTTTTCGATCTCTAGAAGGATTGCTTGAATCCATAAGCCAAAAGCGTAAAACTCAAAGAAACTTTTATAAACAATCAATAATAATCCTTTTATAATAAATTAAAACCAGTATTTAAAGCTCTAGATGCGTAATAAAAATCCTAAGTGCGTAAATCAAAAGTCCTAAACCAACTAGGAAAGAAAGAATTTCAAATTTAAAAAATTTCACAAAAACTGCACAACAGATTTGAGCATGGTCGGGCTCCCAGTCAGGACCGGTCGAGAGCCTGGTGGGGCATAAAATCATCCAGAGAATTTGGGCAAAAATTCGAGCAATTTGGGGCGCCCGATCAAGATTTGTCGGGCACTCGATGACATGGTCGGGCGCTCGAAATTCGAAAGTTGGTCCAGCGACTCTCTGGAGTAATCGGGCTCATGGTCGGGCGCTTGGTGATGTGCGGTCGGGTGACCTGCTGGGTTGAAATTTCTAAACTTTGGCCGTCACTTTGTCGTTTCGCTTGGCCTCCTTCTGATGGTCCAATCGCTTCATGTACTCTTTGGTGACCCCCCTCTACATCAATGGCTCCACCTCATGGTTCCAACACAGGTCAGAAAAATTTGGTCTACAAACTTCGAAAAGCATTATTTGGGCTAAAACAATCACCTTGTGCCTAGTTTCAACGATTTCATAAGGTAGTTACTGGTACAGGATTTCAACAGAGTGGTCACGATCCCTCCTTGTTTATATAGTCTTCCTCACATATTATTATGATCCTTCTTGTTTATGTTGATGATTTACTTCCTTCGGGTAGTGACATAACTAGAATTGCATAGCTTCGGAAAGTTCTTCAGTCCTCCTTTCATATGAAAAATCCGGATAGTCTTACATACTTCATTAGATTGGAAGTCTCTCATAGTAATTGTGGTATACTTGTCAGTCGGCGGAAATATACCTAGGATCTCATCAATATTATAAATCTTTCTAATAATAGGACCGTCGAGATGCCAATGAAACTAAATGTTTAATATGTAAAACAAAATAATGACATTTTCAACCACCCTGCCCTATATTGTTGCCTCGTCAATAGTCTTGTTTACTTAACGATGACTAGACCCGACATTACCTATGCGGTACAGGTTGTTAGTCAATTTATTGCTAAGCCCTATACCTTACACATGACAGTTGTCTTTGGGATTATTTGCTAGTTGTAAGGGTATTGTAGATCGATCATTGTTTTTTTCTCATATATTTCCTCTTGAGCTTGTTGCATATGTTGATGCTGACTGGGCAGGATGTGCTTTACTTTGACTCAACGATCTACTACGAAATACTGCATGTTTCTTGACACTTCACTTATGTCTTAGAAGTGCAAGAAACAACCGACAGTCTCCAAGTCCAGCACATGGCTGAGTACGAAGCTATGTCTTATACATGCAGTGAGATTATATGACTATGAGGCTCAGCTTCCTACCTCGATTCCACTCCATATTGATAACACCAATGCTATCCAAATAGCTTACAATCATGTTTTACATCAAAGGACAAAGCACATTGAGGTTATTATCATTTTATTTTAGAAAAGTTTTAGTAAGGAATTATTTCTCTCTCTCTCGTCTCTCTCTCTCCTCTCTCTCTCTCTTGGTGGTAGTTTTAGGATCAGATTGCGGACATACTTACCATAGACTTGATGAGTGCTAAAAATTCCTTTCGCATTAGCAAAATTGCTGCTGTAGATCATCGCTACATCCACTTTGACCCGTGGGGGGGGGGGGGGGGGGAGGGGGTGGGGTGTGTGGTGGGTGGTGGGGGGGGGGGGGGGGGGTGTTGGGGTGGGGGGGGGGGGTGGGGAGGGGTGTGTGGGGGTGGGGGTGGGGGGGGGGGGTTATAAATATTACCCTCCTTTGCTTAATTTTCGCTTCCATGTAATATCAGTTATTAATATCTTTCTTTGTTATACTTTGGGACATCTCATATAAGCCTCATTTGAAATAAAACAAATATATAGAAAATCACAGCAGAATTATTCACATTACCTTGTGTCATAAAAAATAAAATAAAATAAAAGAGATATGGTTTGCCTTTTCTTTCAATTTTTTCATATAATAATCTATTCTTAATGCATTTCATCAGTGGTAAATGAATGGTCAAGATCAAGGGATGACTGGTCTGGATGTCCATAATGCATGCCACCTGAATGGCAAATGATAGGGATGGACAATTACTACCATGCCTATTGAGGCATTAGCTTAGCTCCCTTTGCATGGATGGACATGGGACCATGATTTGAACAATCCCAATTGGTGTACACGTACATAACAAATACAGTATTAAAAATAATAACATAACGACCATAACTGATTGTAATAAATAACCGTTACTTATTAGTAATGTGGGAACTTTTACACATTAAGGAAAATGGCCCATAATGGGTCCTTAAAAAATGGAAAAGAAAAATAAAAGTTGTAACAGTAACACCACCGTTGTTATTATTGAATACCTTGGATATAGCTTGCGGCTTATGCAAGCTATGCCATGGTTTAGTTGTCCAAACTAACGGTCTATTTTGTTGGGAGAAAGATCTCTTCTCAACCACATGCACAACAATATCAGAATCAAAAGAAAACAAAGAAAAAAAATGAAGCAAACCACAATATATAGATTTACATGGTTTCCTTTCGATACCACCATGCTCAAATGTTAAAAAAAGAAGGAGAAGAAGAAGCAGCTCTCTCTCTCTCTCTCTCTCTCTCTCTCTCTCTCGACAAAATATTTATTACCCAAATAAAATAGGGTTTGACCCATCATGGATAGACAATGCCTCTAAAGTGTTCAATAAGATTTTATCCAGTAATCTCGAGGTTTTTTTCGGTTAAGGATGAACAACTATTACATCAAAGCAACAAAATAACAGATAAAGGATCTCCCCATTAAGAATATTTTTGGAGCATGGTCTATTCATGGTGAATCGAAGTCCAATGCATCAACGATCAGAATCACTACAACATGGGTCCGTTGACTAAGCAATGGCTGAAAATGTATAGTTACCCAATAAAAAAAGTACAAGCAAAATTGAGTATGACAAAGAGAAAAAAATAGCAAAAGAAAAATCTACTAGAGAAAAAGATGGAGTATAAATAGACCCCTCCCAAATCATGTGGCAAGGGAGACATAATATTTTGACTGTCTATGCAACAAGTAGCGAGCTTTGATGAATGTTGAATGCATCTGATAATAGTGGGCCATTTTTATGAAGGGTTTGAAACTCACTCTAATCGTCAGAAAGTTCATATCTTCTGATATTGGTGGGTCTATATTACTTGTGGTTAAGATCTTACATGCATGTGCTAACTTAGTACACTTGGTGCACTTCCGACAATCCATATCATTTGAGGTTTTTGTCAGGTTATACTTCTTAAAACAAGGAAGGTTTGGGTCTACTTCTTAAAATACAAGTCTGAGATGCTTGTCAAGTTCAAAGAATGAAAGGCGGAAGTAGAGAAGTAGATCGGGAGATATTTTAAGTGTCTTAGGTCATATAATGGTACAAAGTACACAGAGGCGGAATTCATAAAATTTTGTAAGGACAGGGCATCACAAGATACTTTTCAACTCCAGGAACCTCATAATAGAATAGGGTGGCAGAGAGGATGAATAGAACTCTATTAGAGAGGGCGAGAAGTATGTGGTTACATGCGGGGCTAATTAAAAGCTTTTAAGCAAAAGCGGTTAATATGACATGCTATATTGTGAATTGGTCACCATCTATAGCGCTGGACTTCAAAGTTATAGTGGAAGTCTGGATAGGTAAGGACATTGATTACTAGGAGATGAAGATCTTCGAGTTTCCAACAAACATCCACAAGCATAGAGACAGAGGATAAAATTGAATCCCAAATCTAAAAAGTGCATCTTTATCGGGTATGAGAATGTTGATGGTTACAAGTTTTGGGATACAGTTTCTCATAAGGTAATCATGATTAGCAGAGATGTCATCTTTGATGAGGCATCGATGTTAAAGACCAACAAGGATGTTGCAGGGAAGTTAAAAACACATGGTGATACCGAGAGATTGTTGGTATAAGTGGAACCAGTTAAGCAGGTTATTAAAGGTGAAATTCAGCAAGAGCAATAAACTAACCAAGACAACCAATTAGATACCCAGGAGAGTATAGCCAGGAACAGGGAGAGACGAACCATTAGAGCCCCAGTTCAATATGGGTTCGAGGAAATAGTTTTATTCATATTGTTTACAGAGAATAAAGATTCTTCCACCTTTCAAAAGGCTAAGTTTGGAAAGGATGGCGATAAGTGGATGTTGACCATGGCAGAGGAGATGCAATCTCTATATAGAAATCAGACATTGGAGTTGGTCAAACTTCCAAGAGGTCAGAGAGCCATAAGGGTGTAAGTAGGGTGTTCAGAAAGAATGAAGCATTAAGAAAAAAAAGAGGATGAAAATTCAAGTCACGGCTTGTAGAAAAGGGGTATTCATAAAGGGAAGGAGTATATTACAATGAAGTTTTCTTTCCAGTTATGAAACATACGTCAATCAGGGTGCTACTGGCTA
Source organism: Liriodendron chinense (assembly GCA_003013855.2). Lineage (NCBI taxonomy): Eukaryota > Viridiplantae > Streptophyta > Magnoliopsida > Magnoliales > Magnoliaceae > Liriodendron > Liriodendron chinense. Next base: position 194,044 of record PVNU02002828.1, read on the forward strand.
TGGTAGTGGAATTCAATTTAGAATTAAAGCAACTTGATGTGAAGTGACATTCCTTCATGGAAACTTTGAGGAAGTTATTTACATGAAGCAATCAGAAGGATTCAATGAGCTTGATAAAGAAAATCATGTGTGCAGAGTGAAGTAGTCTCTAAGGCAGTGGTACAAGCGGTTCGATTCTTACGTGGTAGAGATTAGGTATATCAGGTGTAAGTATGATTGTTGCATGTATTACAGGGTGCTTGAGGACGGGTCCTACATTCTATTGATGTTATATGTTGATGATATGTTAATTATTGCAAAGGACAAGAAGAATACACTCTTGCTTAAGTTTCTGTTAAGCAATGAGTTTGACATGAAGGATCTGGGCGCTGTAAAGAAGATCCTACGCATTAAGATACATGAAGACAGAGTTTGGGAAGTTGTGACTGTCTTAAAAGGGATATGTGCAGAAGGTACTGGAGAGGTTTTGCACGTAATGTGCTAAGCCAGTTAGCACGCCTCTATCGGGTCACTTTAAGTTGTCAGTCAAATCATGTCCAAGCACAGAAGAGGAGATTTCAAACATGTCACGGTGTCATACGCGAATGCAGTGGGAAGTCTCATGTATGATATGGTTTGCACAAGGCCAGATATCTGATAGATGGTTAATGTGGTTAACAGATATATGACGAATCCGATATCAGAGCATTGGAATGCAGTTAAGTGGATTCTCAGGTATCTTAGGGGCACGATCGACAATAGGATAATGTTTGGGGGATATGGAGTTTCAGGTAGAGTTGTAGTTACATAGATTCAGATTATGCAGGAGATCTGGACAATAGGAGGTCTACTACAAGATATGTTTTCACATTAGCAAGCGAACCGATATGTTGAAGATCTATGCTACAGTCTACGATAGTACTATTGTCTCCAATCGAGGAGGAATACATGACTGCGGCAAAGGTGTCAAATGAGGCAATATGGTTGAAGGGTCTGATGGGAGAACTCGGGTTAAAATAAAAGGCAATTTAGTTGCATTGTGATAGTCAAGAGTGTTATCCATCTAGGGTTGAATCAGGTGTACTATGCACATCGACATGAGGTTCCACAAGATACGGGAACTCATTACTTTAGGAGAGATATAATTTTAGAAGATTCATACAGACGAGAATGCCGCGTACATGTTGATGAAGCTAATGATCACAAACAAGTTCAAGCACTGCTTGGGCTTGATCAATTTCTCCAACCATTGATGAGGTTGGGCACTCTTGCACAGGGATGCAGATGGAGCTGCATTTCAAGTGGAGGAATGCAAGGAGCAGTCTACGCTCAAGGTAGATGCTCGTATGAGAGATCTTCGAGGTAACTTGGTAGAATACAAGTCAAGGTGGAGATTGTTATGTAAGATACTTTGGATTCTATAGGGTCGAAGAGATAGTGCAGAATTGTCAGTTCAACCAATAGGGGGTCAGTCAAATTGACACTGCGTGAGATGGATTTCTCGATTAGCAGAGCAAGACACTGTTGGTTCGATCGACAGCGTATGCGGATTAGCATAAATCAGGGTATTTAAATCTAATATGATTAGGGTTTTAATACCAATGAGTGTTTTCTCTCTAAGGGCAAGGGTTTTGTGAGATGAGGAATTTTTTAATTTTTTAATTTTTAATTTTTTTAATTTTTATTTATTTATTTATTTATTTTTTTGCACTTATAGGGCTTGGGAAAGGATTTTCTCAAGGGACTAGGGTTTTCCTAAGTGCGCATCGCAACGGGAGATCGAGTTCTTCTGTAATTGAAGAAGGTGAGAGCTATAAACTCTTAAGGCTTTTTAGCCTTCTTTTTTTTAAATTATAGTGGAGATCTTTATCGCTTCGTGCTGTGGTTTTTTCCCACAAGGGTTTTCCACGTAAAATAAGTGTGTTCTGTATTTGCTTGCTTTATTATTCTCTTTATATATTCTAGTTATTGTGATTGTTCTATCTTCATTGAATGTACTTTCACAAAGTGCAGGGATTGTTTCTAATACCTAGCTGGCTAATTCTGATTTGTTGGGTTTCAAAATTACAACAAAATTATATCAAATTGAAGCCTGATTAGCACAACAACCCCACATTACCAGGCATGTCTACGAAGAAGGAAGAGATTTATGTAAAAATGTAGAAAGGGGGCATTATATACACAGCAAAAAGGAGAGTGGCATATGTCAAAACCCTACACCAACTTTTACTCGGGAAAATCATCACCTAGAATCATCATTTTCTGCCAATGTGTCGCATATATAGGATATCTAAAAGATGACCACACCATGATGATAGCCTGGCACAAAAATCATATTGGTCCATTCATCGAGTAAGCCACAACATGAAAATCAATGGACGGCTGCATATATGACTGATCAGTGTACTGGTGTAACCCATCAAAAACCTAGAGCACCATGATTTTTCATAGATCAGACATTCTACGCATGTGACACATTGGCAGGAAAGAAATGGCTGCATGTAGAAGTTCATATAGCCTTTAGATGGATTGGACCATCTTTTTTTATTGCATCCATTTTGCAGCCCTTGATTGCATGGCTTTGATTATCCAATCTTTGTTACTTTTGGCTCTTGTGGAATCTAAAGTGGACTCTTCCAACATAAATCACCCTTAATAGTAAGATGGCCCACTTGTTATAAAATGAATGAATGAAAGAAAGAAAGAATAAAATAAAATTGTGAGGCAGCTGTATTCCACATACACCCACCAAGTGAAACATGCACGTGGGTAGATAAGCAAGCTCGAGTATCAAACTGTATCATTCTCCCCCAGTTAAAACTCCTTATATTCAATTCTGTCATTTATAGGATTGGGATTCTCTATAACCCTGTAGTAGAAAGTGGGGACCATGGCTGAGTGATCTGGACTGTTGATATTGTGGGTCCTACCCTTCTCCACCCACTGGTACCGAAAGATGCACGTGGGTCCGAAAGGGACTCAAGAGTACTAAATTACATCATTCTCCACCACTTGAAGAATATCCACAGCTATTTGGGAAGAAGATTCCACAGGGCTGTGGGGCCCTCCGTGATGTATGTGTTTTATATCCATGCCATCCATCCGTTTTTCTAGCTCATTTTAGGGAATGAGTCCAGAAATGGAGCAGATCCAAAGAACTCAAGTGGACCACACCATAGGAAGCAATGGCGATAATGGCACCCACTGTTCAAACCTTCCTAGGGCCCACCGTGATTGTTATTTGCCATCTAATCTGTTGGATAGGTCACACAGACCCGGAAGAATGGAAAACAGAAATATCAGCTTGATTCAAAGCTTTTGTGGTCCCCAAGAATTTTTAAGGGTAAGCATTCAATCACCACTATTTCATGTGGTGTGGTCTACTTAATCTTTGGATAATCTTCATTTTTGGGATCATGCCCTAAAATGAGCTAGAAAAATGGATGGACTGCATGGATAAAACACATACATCACGGTGGGCCCCACATCGCCTGCCACCAGGGATATCCTTGGTGTCGGGGTCACCAGGCAATCCGCTTCCGTTCAATTGGCCCCGTGCTAAGGGAGTCTTGTCCACATGCTTCTTTCAATAAGAGCCAAAATGTACGGATAAAGGGAGTGGCCCCCTCAATTGTACAAGAACCGAATAGACTAAGGGCTCGAGGATAGGCATGGTAAGTGGGCCCCATGGATTAGTGATCCAGACTGTTCACACGGCCATCCGATCCATTTGAATGACATAAATCTATGGGGAAGAATGTCCCATCAAGGATTTTTTTTTTTTTTTTTTTTTTTTTTTGGGTGTGCTCCATTAACAATGGGACAATTGGATCTACGGTCTGGATCAACGAATCATGGAGCCCACACTCAGGATTACAGAACATTATACTGTCATCGTCGGTTGCAATGGGGAACACACTGAATATTTTAGATTTTCCTATCAACAGCTCGAATTCGATCAATCCAGATCCTCAATTTGACATGCAGCACACGTGTACAAGATCCTAGCTGTTTATCAGGCAGGACGCATCATGGAAGTGACCATGCTGAGAAAGCAGGCCGGTTAGATAATCCCAGCCTTTGGATTCGAATAACCAGGTGTTGCCCCACCAGCCTGATTTTTGGGTCCGCATCCAATAATCAGAGTCAATTACTAGGGCTACCAGACCAATAAGATTTCTGAACAGTGTCACAACCATGGTGGGCCCTGCCTAATGGGTGGCTCAGATTTCATAATCATGTGACCATGTGTGACGCAACGTCACATTATCCACCGTGAGATTAACATCGTCCATCCTTTTCTCAGATGGTAGTCATTTAATCTCTTCAAAGATGAACGGCTAATAGATGGTGGATGAAATGGGAACTTCACAATGAACGGATGATATTTTCAAAACCTTTTTTTATTGCAAAACAAGGCCATAGTTGAAAATTATTGCTTCATCACTACACTCAAAATAAATCCAGTGGACCATCAGCTAGGAAGGAGTACTCCAAACACTCCCACAGCCTTTCTGAAGTGATGGACAAATGACATAAACATGGCCCACCAATAAGGATGATGTGAAATGGGTTTTTGTATGGAAGTAAAGCCAACTATGTTTGCATGGGCATCAAAGCTAAGGTGATGAGATACCTACGTAATACTGCAAGTTAAATTGGTTGAGGTTAGATTATAGACCCTGATGATTAAGTAATTAATTTTTTAAATAAAAAATTATATAAAAATATGAAAATAACTTAAAGTATAAGTAAGAACATTTAAGTAATTAAGATATAAATACATATGCTTTTCAACTATCTTATCTACTTTTATAAAGAGGACTCTAAAGACCTGGTATAATGTTGTGGTTAATACATAGGCATTAAGATATTATGCGTGTGGCATGCACTTGCCCCATATTAAAACATTCCAGCTAGGAGGTATAAAAAAATTTTAAAAAAATTCTTTTGCATATAACCCCCTTCATTTAGCTAATACTACAAATAACCTCCTCACCTATACGTATGCATAAAAGCCTCTATCCCTTTTCCAAATATATGCACAAACTAACTCCTAAGCTATGTTTGGAAATCATAAATTTTATTCTGAATAATGTAACAGGAAAAAAGGGCTTTCCTTTGATGTGATAATTTACTTTTTGGAGATCAAAGTGGATTCCGTCTGACAATCATTACATTTTTTCTTAATTTACATTCTTAACATAAAAAACTAAGTGAGTATTATGAGGAAATATGAAATTTTTACTTGCTATACCTTAACAAGAATTCAAAATTGAAATCAATTGTTTTATAGTTTCTATGCAAATTTTCATTAGATAATTATTATTATTTTCCTTTTTATTCATTGAATTCCAATGTATCTAACCATGCACATTAGGGTTTGTTTGATAGAAGGGAATACAAAGTAATGCGATTAAGTATTGTCGTTAAGTATTTATAGATAAAAACAATATTGGCCCCAATGCTGTCAAAATCGTTATCGTATTGCAAATTGTAGTAGGGTTTGAATAGTATCGAATTGCAAATCGTATCGTAAATCATAAGATTTTTTACAATTTTCTTTAAAAAATTGAAAAATATAAATAAATCAGAATTTTTTTTTTTAAACTCATCAATCTTCCTTTTGTCATCAATGTGCACCTAGTACTACCATGTCATGATAGTGTTAAAGAATTCTTATTCTTTCTTTTCTTTTTTTTTTTGTCTTCAAAGAAATTTTTCTAAAAAGACATACAACGATCATTTAATAATTTATGTTCTTGTTACCTTTCTTCAATGTAGAATCATGATAGAAAAGCGGCCTTTGATACTGTAAACTGTTGAATTTTTCTTATTTCAAACATCATTCCATAATACATATAAGTCAACATGATCGTAATTATCCATATAAACATTTCAGATAAGTCATATAAAAATTTAGTGTTTCGACTAGTTAAGAAGTATAAAATCACAAAAAAGCTACATGATTTAGTGATGAAGAGAATATATATCATTTCATCTCTTATAAAGAACAAATAAAATAATTTCCTTTTTGTAAACGATTCTCAAAATCCTCACCAATTTAAAAACATAAAATAAAAGTTAAGCGAAGTTTAAAATTGAAGAGAACAAGTATAATTTAAATCATAAATTGGGATTTGAATCATAAATCATAAGATTCAAATTATAGAATCATAAGATTCATAAAAAAGAGATTCAATGTTGGAATTCAAATAATTTTACTTAAGATTCAACTAAAATTGCTATATTGTAAATTGTAAGTTGTAGGATTTTGACAACACTAATTGAGCCTATTAGAAATAAAAATGTCATCTTCTCTTCTACCAAGCCATCTTCATTTTCTTCATTTCTTATCTCCATTCTCCTACAGTAGAATGGGCTTGATTTTCTAATCCCCAATGCCATCCTAAACACCCGTTAAAAAAGAAATATCTTCACACATCTCTCTTTCATGGAAAGAGAAAATGAAGAGAGAATTGCGAACAAGAGATAACAAAATAAGAGAGAATTGCTTGTTAAGATTTCTAATATTTAAGGTAAAATGATCAATTCCCATTACTAACTAATCATTGTTGGCAAAGAAATAGCATAATTGTGTTTTTATTGAGTTTTTTCACATATACCACAATCCCATTTTACTATTTGTCAAAAACCTCTTCCTTCTTACGATTGCTAAATAATCCATTTTTTGCATATGGTCATAAAATAGCTTGTGCTTAACTTCTGTCAAAGTTGATTGTTAAAGAGAACTATTACCATTAAATTTGACCATTAACCGTATAAAATAGCTCTTTTACCCTAAACTTTTTAAAGATGAGAGAGACTTTCATTTTAGGCGAGACCCAAATAGCTTCGTTATATAGGTCCTAACATTGCCACATGATTCAAACTGTCCAATGGTGGGCCATACATTGCCACTTAATATAGACCATCTAAATTGTGGATTAAAACCTCCAAAATGTCGTGAATAACTCTTTCATATTTGCATAGAGGTAGAATGAGAATTTCTCTTATTTCTACAAAGTTAAAAGTAAAAGTTAACGTTATTTTGGTTGAATTTAATGATCAACGGTTCTTTTAACGGTCAACTCTGATGAAAGTTAATTATGAGGTGTTTTATAATAATACATGGAAAAAAAGATTACTTAGTAATACTTAAAAGGGTGGGGTTTATCTAACATGCAACAAAAGTGGAGAGTGCTATATATCAAAAAATCTGCTTTTATCTCGCAAGATAAAAGAGATGTCTTTACCAATACACACGTGAGGACATTATTTACTGTAAGAAAAAAGGGAGGCGCTATGTGCCTAAAACCTAACAAAAAAAAAAATCATGTATTTCCTAGTTTGAAGAAGTATATGCTGAGTCTACAATTTCTGAAATGCATGCTTATCAAGGGTTATTCTCTGCCAGAGTATTAATATCACTTAATACTCCTCCCCTCACCTAACACTGCATGTGCTCCAAGTACTTTTAATATCATAGTCCAACGAAAACCTTCCTCTAAAACTAGGGTTGTCAATGGGCACCCGAGCCGGGTATGTAATGGACCCGACCCAATTTTAACGTGGAAGGGTCCAATTTTTTGGACCCATCAAGAAATGGGATTGGGCCCCAATCTCGCCTTTCGGACCCTGTTGTACTTGGGTCTAGTAGGGTTTAGGTATGGTCCATCAACTTAGACCTGCTTAAAAACAGTTCTAGTTAGGTTAAGTTGGGTTTGGGTGGGGTCCAATGAATTTTAAAATAATATCAAATATATTAAATATATATGGACTATTCCAAATGTAGTAAGGTTTCTAAGCCATAAACATGTAGGAGAGAGCATTTACAAACCACACTGCGTGCGTCAAAGCGGCACTTGTGTATCATCTAATTCATCCATTCTATGGGCCCAACGTGGTCTTATTTGATCACCCAAACGAAAGAAGTAACCTAGATGTAAAGACCCGAACAGGTGTCGAACACAATCAAAATCAAGTCAGGGCCTTTGAGAACGAGACATGGAACCGGTGAGAAACTGAACCATTAGCCAGGTATGGGTACTATAGGACCTGACCCAATTTTAACGGGTCTGGGTCTATTTTTTTATGGACCCATTGAGAATATGGGTTAGGTCTCTTCTTTCTTTAAATTTGGAGAATATGGGTTAGGTCTCTTCTTTCTTTAAATTTGGGTCTAGTTGGTTTTGGATCAAGTCCATCAACTTGGACCAGTTAAAATCAGATTCGGTTAGGTCAAGTTGAGTGCAGGTGGGGTCTAGTTAATTTTATTATGTATATTAATTATAAAAGGGCTTTGGCACGTGCGTGGAGAGAGTGAGAGAGGAAGAGAGAAATATTAGAGAGAGAAAATTGGCATCTTTGGGGGAGAGTCAACAATGCACACAGGTCCTTCCTATGTAAATTTTTAACTGTATGAGAGCTTCTGCTAGTGAAATATGAGCCGTTAAATGGATACCAATCACATTTTTCAATTTTCTTAAGTATTTTTAACTATATGAGGGCTTCTGCTAGTGATTATTCTTGCAACGAAGTAAGCTTTCCTATGCAGCACATCGGTACTTGAACCTGATCAGATCGGCATGGCTCCATGAGAATGAGACTTGAACCTGGCAAAACCCGAAACTGATTTAGCCTCGTACAGTTACTTAGGACTCGACCCGAACCGGACCCATTGGCCGCTGCCCCACACTACCCCTAAAAAAAATCTCTCATCCATCTTAAGATTTGGGTGATCTTTTTTTTTTTTTTTTCTTTTTTTTTTATCTGACTCCAGAAACACACATACATAAGCAAATACACGTAGACCAATGACAACCCTATACAGCACACATGACCACTCATCCAATGGGCCCAAAAGCTGATGGCCCAAAGAGCTAAAGTCCACCAGATCAAACATGGGTGGACCCAAGTCTAGCTCCCACATAGTGGAGGACAAAAGCCAGTAACATCACCCAAAATCTTGAACTCATGCAAATCATGATGCATCATGATACAATTGCATCAGTACCGTCGATTAGCAAAATATCAACTTCAACCCTATAATAATGAATAGGAAGATTATCCCGCGTCCACAATATGAGCATTAAATGGGAAGATCGTGTAGCCATTTTCACAAAAAATACATGAGCTTCCGCGTAATTTATGAAGCTGTATCTACACGTGAACTCGCCTGTCAAGTAGAGCATTTTTCTTCTTCAAGTCATTTTTTCTTGCTGATCTTAACAGGCCAAAACGGCAAGCTCAAAGACATCATAAGAAACCTGATTAAAATACTATGGGTGCGTTTGGATGCTCTATTCCGACCTAACTTATTTACAATTCCATGAGTTTGGTGTTGGGCATGAGTGGGGCCAGACCCAAATGAGGTCATTTCCACTTCACTGACCAGAATTGAATTATTGCAATTCAGTTCAATTGAGCATCCAAACAGAATGTGATCATAGTATTTTATGCAAACACCCACCAGATTCTGCAGAAAGACGCTCCAAAGAGCGATCTAACCCATGATTTCACGTGTAGTTGTTGAATGTCACATACATACCTGCTTATGTATATTCGTCCCATACTCGCTGGTCGTTCTCCTCCGTTCATTTTAATGGGATTTTGATAATGAAAAATAACTAATCCTCAGCCGCCCAATTTACATTTTTATATTGCAGGATGATGCCGTCATCGCTTCTGTATGCTACCGTACCATGAATCATGATAGATTTTTACATCACCAAGTTGCTATTTTTATATCAGCTGAGAGCAGTTCTTGTGGTCCTCCAATGCCAGTTGCTTCGTTGGCCATTTCCATTCAAAGAATCCAATCCGACAAACCTTACTATGTACTCAGCTTTCATTCAAAACAAATAACCAAACACTGCTTAAACCAAAAGTAGGAAATGGGGCCCACCTTTCCAAATAGAAAATGAAACAGGATTCCACACTCGCATTAAAAGGTTCCTTGTTCAGCTAATATTATATATCAAATGAAGTAAAGATATTGAAGGCACACATCTCTAGCAATTGGAACCAATGATAGGGTGGGCCACCGAGTGGACATGCTATACCTAAAAATGATGGTATTTTGACAATCCTAGCCACTCAATCTCTGCAACTTTCACTCACTGTGGACTATGGTTCTTTTTCTTGCTCCATCTATTTGCAGCCTGACACCGATATGCTTAAGATGCCCGATCACGGTTATTCTTGAGCAACAGCCCCTTCATATGATGGCCCGCCAAATCAACAGTTCCAATTGACATACAAGTGCGGCGTGGTTATTGTGAATATGAACATGCCCCACGAGGATGGCGGTTAAACAGCCACATGCAAAATGAATGAATTGAATTTGAACTTCGCCAAGAACATGCCATCCATTTGTGTGATCCAAGCTGTCCATCAGACTGTCCCACCATGTAGATTCCACACTGACAAATCAGGTTGATCCACTCATCAAGTAGGCCACATTTACAAAAGAAACCAAGCCCAGAATTCAAGCACAGCCCATGTTAAATGCACATCATGGTCCACCAGGTGGAAGAACTGATTTGAATTAAGGCCAGGGAACCTACATGCTGGGGCCCCGCCTGCTGAGCAGTTTGGAAATCACACGCGTGCCACATCAACACTTCTAGCAATTCCTGCGAGTACGCTAGGGCAAATGCCAAACAAGTGGGTCCCACTCACATTTCTCATAAGAGTATGGAAGGGGTCTTATATTTGTAATTTTAAGGAACTAGAGCATTTTCAAATGAGTAGTAGGAAAGTTACAACAACTAATAATTCCTATATGAATAGTGGAATATGCAATGCAGTACATACAGGCACTAAAAAACAGAGGAGCTAGAGATAATCTACAAAATTCCATTGCAATGGAAGTCCCTTTCTCACTAAACATCTTTTAGAGCTAACCCATTGATCAATGAATCAAAGGGGAACAGATCCATAGAACACTACCTCTGCGGGTCCCGTCATGTAAACATGATTGTCTTCCTCCCGCCACTCGATCTCCAATGGGCCCCCAGGTAAATCGACAGTGCATTTCTGTTTCACAAGCAGACGAAAGATTAAAACACCACTCCTAACAGCATGAGGAAGACAATATAGACTCATATAGAATGTAGAGAATGTCCTTCAACTATGTATTCAAATCACAGCATCCTAGACTCACCCTCTCAGAACGATCCTCGAGAACTGCTGCGACCACCACTGCGCAAGCCCCGGTCCCACAGGCTAGTGTTGGTCCTGCATTTGGAATCTTGTCAAAATCTCCAACCTAATTTTCCTAATTTTTAAACCCTCATGATGTAATGAAAAGGACACGCACATGCGCGCGCATATGCATGCATGATGCATGCACCACACACACAAAGATATTATATATATATATATATATATATATATATATATATATATATATATATATATATATGTGTGTGTGTGTGTGTGTGTGTGTGTGTGTGTGTGTGTGTGTGTGTGTGTGTGTGTTGTTAAAATCGTACGATTCGAATTGTGTCGTACACTTGTAAATTGTACGAGTGAATCGCAAATCCCATAGAATCGTACGATTAATATCGAATCGTACGATTTGGTGGTGTTGTTAAAAATCTTGTGTTTTTTTTTTTTTTTCTTTTTCTTGCAAATTTTTTTAGGGATTTCTCTTTAGAGTGTATTTAGGCCCACCCTCATTAGAAAAACACACCTTTTGCAACTTTTGAGAGATTTTAGGGACTTTTGGAGCTTGTAGGGCCAATAAATCTTGGAGAAAGAAGTTCTCATATCTTTTTCATCGTTCAACGGAATCAATTGTGATTTTACTGGATTTTACGCTTCGGGAGAGACCCCCCACACCCCCCCTTTGTCCGAGTGCACTTAGAGATCTAAAGAAACATAATACAAGACACAATCAACACCACCTACATTAAAATATCTCATATTTTCCTTGTTTAATCTTTTCTTTTTCCTTTCTTTAATTTTTTAAATAAAATATCCTTTGGTTCATGTCTTTTAACTTGATTTTGATATGATACAACACAATGATACATTTATACAAGGATACAGATATGCAATTAATGATGAGAAATGAGAATCATGTTAAGGTTAAATTGTTTTTTTAGCATATTCCAAAAAATAAATATTCAAATTGCGACAGGTAATTGAAATTTGGAGCCCAAACCCTCAATATGAATCTGAAGGCCAAAAATTACAGTTTGGTTAGTTCCACTACATTAGTGAACCTGAACACGTCCCTTTGTGGTTCCTGAACATGCAGGCAGGTGTTCTAGTGCACAGAGATTCCATTTTTGAGTGGAGAAATGCAAACACTTGCCACAAGTGGCAAAGTGGAAGCATCTACCAGCGTGGCACGTGTATTAGAGAGCTTGACCATTCACTGGGAAGGCCTAACATGTATGCAATGTGGCCCAAAAATCAGGTTGGTCCGACAAGAGAGAAGAGGGCCACATGGACCAAAGTGGACAAAAAGTAACTGCACGTCATACATGTGCAATGCATTTGATAATGGACTAGATTTACTGTACATAAATGGTAAGCAACCACCTAATGAATGGCCTGGATATCACACACACACGACCCACCAGCAAGTAGCCTTAACAGGCTGTTCGGGTCAACATTAAATACAAGTTTGTGCAATGAGAAGACTAGGACTTGCAAAATTCGACTCTACTGAAAGAGCAGATGGTTACTGGGCCTAAATGACAACTTAACAAACACATAAATTTTCATCTATTAATTAATATAAATAACAACAAAATCCAAGTTTCAGCACAAAATTCATTCCAAACATGATCCGGGGAAAACTTCATACCTGCACCGCGCTCCCAAACACGCATTTTCAGGTGTGAACGAGAGAAAACTTGCACAAATTCTGCAAAATAAAACAATGAAAATTCAGGGCACATTTTAAGAAAAGGCAGGAGCGCAGAGTGGAAGTTTTACTTTGAGCTTTTACAGCATAAGTTAACAAATCTAAAACATAGTTCAAGAACATGAAAAATCGGCTTGACTCTCTGTCTAGCTGGGTCAGATCGACTCAAGGATTCAACCGAGTCTTCACTTGACTTAAATTGGTACTTGCTAATTCGGTTATTGTATGTAAAATAAGTTGTTCCAGTATTGTGGTAATGCTGTTTGACTTTCATTGTCAAAGTTGTGGGATCGAATCTCAGCAGCCCCTTTATACAACTTTTACGAATAGAACAGTTGACTCATGTAGTGACTTGCTTCAAGTCTCCACAAGTCACGTCGAGTCTGTGTGTCAGCAGCTGACCCGATAAGTAGGGTCATGTTTCAACCGGATCAGGCTTACGAGAGACGTTCCTAGGGACTCCACTCCAATTCTCATTGAGTTGAGTTGAAATTGCCAAATTTTGATTTGAGTCAAAGAGGGTTTAGAACTACTTTCTAAAATACACTTATGCAAATAACAGCTGATGCAAAATTGCCGAATTTTGATTTGAGTCAAAGAGGGTTTAGAACTACGTTCTAAAATACACTTAAAGCAAATAACAGCAGATGCAAAGGCATTGAAATCGTGAATCACTAATCAGGATAATTCAGAATCATAACTTTAATCATTTCGCATAATAACTCAACTTAATTTGGACCATATTCTAGCAATATGCAGGGAAGCTAAGCGCACACCACAAAATAATACTTGATTTATAAGTTAAAACTATTTAAAGACCATATGCATTTAATTGACCAACTCCACATGAAATGTCCACAATACCCTCCAATTGCAATGAAAGGTATGGCTTATCCATTTCTGGTAACTGTTTTGCAACATAGACATTTTTTTTTAAGTTGACGATTTTATGATTATAAGATAAGCATTATAAAGAGGCTCAAAACCCAAATACAAGTGACCGTCACATCATTGAACCACAAACCATTTACCCAAGAGCTCTGCCTTGGAACAGACTAAAAATCCGTGTTGCAAGCACCCAATTAATAATCATGTGAAAGATCCTTCTATTAAATTCAACCGGCAAAATGATTTTCTTAAAGATTCTAGCATCTCTCTCCTTCCAAACACCCCATACAAGCCAAAACAAGCACATCTTCCAAAGAGACTACGTGCTGCCATTGAATAATCTAACCAACCATTCCACCACTGCATTTTCCAACAGAGGTGTCAAAATAAGAAGCTATACCAAATCTTAGTTACCCATACCTCCCTAGCCACAAAGCAATGAAAGAACAACAGGCCAGCTGTCTCCTCATCCTTGCAGACAAGTTTTGGAAAGCCATTTTTCGCTTCTTTAAATTATCTAATGTAAGAAGTTCATTAGCTGTAGCAACCAACACAAATGTTTTAACCCTTGGAGGCTTTACACACTTTGCGCATTAAGGAGATATTGCTCCCTGCACCATCAAGACTGCAAAGAAGGATTTAGCCGAATACAAACCATTACCGTCCTTTTGCCACACTGTCTTATCTTCCCTCCGATTCGTTGGCATGCACCTCATCCAGATATTCCAGACCACATTTCCCCAACTAATTTATAACAGTCCTTGATCATTGCCTCCTTGTCGATGGCTAGCTCAAAGAGATCTTGATGAGATGACTCCAGACGTTCATCATATAACCAAGCGTCCCTCTAGAAACAAACTCTATCCCCTTTATGCCACTGAAAACCAAATGCCCTTCCTACACTCCTTCCTCACAATGTTCATGATGCCCCTATTATGATTTATGACCCTCAGAACGTTTACCCACCTTGCTAGTATCATTCCACATTAAAGACCCTTAAATTGATTCCTTACCCCCCATATTTTCCAACCATCACATTCTCCATCACACCTCCAGTTCTCCCAAATCTCTCATCATCACCATCTAAGCCTTGTCCCAAGTAATTGGGATCGGCTACATGAATCATGTTTTGCCATTCCACTCTATCAATTCAAGGACCATAACTTCAATTAGAACATAGGTCATCAAGTCTTTTCTTACTATCTCCACCCACGTCCTTTTGTGGGTGGGGAAGAATAATTTAAGGGGTCTTTAGTGTGGAATGATATTTCAAATGTCTGGAGTTGGTTTTCGATGGGCTGGAGAAGATGAGGCGAGATTCTTATGGTAGAGAGCAGAAGAAAAGCAAAAGTTTCATCTCTTAAAAATTAAAATGGGAAGAGGTGTGTAAGTCACGGAGAAGAAGAGGGGCCAGTTTGAGGAATCTGAATTTAACGAATTAGGCATTGTTAGGGAAATGGATATGGAGGTTTAGACCGGAACAAGGTACCTTATGGCAGAGGTGGTAGAAAGGAAATATGGTCATGCAGGACACCCTAATCGTGATGCATGCTCATGAACATATGTAATCCAACGGAAATAAATAGCAATAATAATCTAAAATTCATCACCTATCATCATAAATTAAGAAAATCATAAAAGAGGCATGCAATGGAACGGGCCATCATCACAACCACGAAGTAAGAAATTCAAATAATGCATAGATTGGATCCGACGAGGGATGGAACCTCCCGATCTTGCATGGTCTTAATCCAAATACCCAATGTGAATCACTAGTTCGAGGGATCGAGGGATTTCTCGGATTAGGGATTTTGGAATTTGAGAAATAGGAATTTTGGATAAAATCTCAAATTTAGGATCTAGAAGTTATGAGAGAATAGAAATAGAGAAAGAGGAAATAACAAGTTTACCTTAGAAGAAGTTGGAGGGGCACAAGAAGAAAAGAGAAGAAGAAGATCGAAGAAGAAGATGAAGTTCCGAGAGAGAGAGAGAGAGGAAGGAGGCAACCAAGAGGCTTGTTTTTCAATAATCAACAACTAATGAAAAAGGTTTAGGGCAACACCCCTATAAAATTCGAAATTAGCATAATTACCAAAATACCCCTACTAACAAAATTTCAAAAAATAGACATTTGCATGAAAAAAATGTGTGCACACTAACCAAAAACTCAAATAAGTAAAAAATGCATAAAATAAACTCAAATCTAAGATGTCCAATGGGCTCCAATGATAGTGTGATGAAAGTGGGCCACGACGAACCAACAGTCCGATCACATCATCATCACGATCCAACGGTCCGATCATCTCCTCCAAGCAACTCACACATGACTTCCCAAGGTGGGGTTTCAAATATCTCGGACTACATGTGTAAGGTCTTTAATGCTCCTCAAGTCGTTACGAACAATCCAAGCCCGTCATCATCGAGCCATAAAGATATAGGTGTCACTCGCCTCCTACGCTGATAAACCCTAAAGGGCCTGATGTCCGCATCATATGGGGTTCATAATGGGGGGTGGTGGACAAAGGCCTTATCCTTATATAGGGCTTCAACGATGTGAAAGTCCGTGGCTATGCTTAAACCAAATCTTATTGACGGTATAAGTTTCTTTTTAGAAATGGTAGCAGCATCCGATTTTGGGAGGATGTTTGGTTGGGCGAAAAAGTGTTAAAGAAAGTATTCCCAAGGTTAGCAAAAATCTCATCAAAGGTCAATGTCACGGTAGCTTGTTATTACTCCTTTCCAAGTGACGAAGTGATTTGCCACCCCTCCCCCCTCTGTGAAGATTTATCAGATGAAAAATGGAAGATAAGGGAGGCTTTGAGCTATGCGCCAGTAGCCATGGCGAGACGAGAGGCCATGCAAAGTCCCCCCATTCCACACAAGCCCCTAACATCCTACCCCTATGCCTTAGTGGCATATGGTGCCCCCCCCCCCCCCCCCCCCCAACCAAAATAATTAAGTAATATTCAAATTTTCCACATCCTACAACAAGGTCAAACCATTCAATAGGGGAATCCATGGAAATCCAAGCCTACACGCAAGTTAGAGTTGATTCCAATCCAAAATAATCAATTTCATCAGTTCCAAGGTATGTGGAGACCTTCAAGCTTATGTAGGATTGTTCTATCATTAATGAGATTCTTTAACCGCAAAGTAGGGTTCTAAAATTGGGGAAAAGTGAAAATTTAGTAACCTAGGGTTAGGGTTTCTAGATTAGAAAGGTTTGTTGGGCTGAGAATTGAGAAAAAATCTGGTTAATTTGAAGAACATAGCTGATTTGGGATTTTTGCAGAAAATAGGGGAAAAATCAGGGAAAATAATAAAAAAATTCATATCTTTCAAACCGGGAGTCCAAATCGGTTAATTCAAAAGGGGATTTGGAGTAGAAAGGAAGGCCTACCAGAGGAAGGAATCAAACCATGAAGAAAAGGCACGCACGTGCGCCACACGTGCGCAGGGTAGCTCGCACGTGTGGGGGGACACATGTGGGGGTGGGGTCAAACACCAGGCGGGAGTCTTGGTCCCTCAAGTTTCGCCTTCATCTGTTGCACAGTGTGATCGTAGTGCCCTGTCAATGGTTATGGGCCCGTTTTGGGCTGAATTTGGAAGATGCACAATTGCTGCTAGCTGCTCTTTTGGGTTGGAAAACGTGGAGGGGATGATGATGATGATGGTGGTGGTGGTGGTAGTGGTGGTGGATGAATTGGGATGAAGCTTCACACCTCGGTAATCTTCCCTTGATGAACAAGGGGGGGTTTCTCACCTTCTTATGGCTCACATCTCTATACACAGAGGAAAGAAAACAAGTTTTTTTTTTTCTTTATTCCATGCATAAGAAAAATCCCACGCCCGCACTCTTGGAGTTTTAAAAGAAACCTTAAGAGGGGACAATGACTAAAGTGTCCCTGCGCCATGTGCACAAAAAAGGTCCAAATAAAAAATAATAAAAACCAAACAACTATTAACCAATCCAATCCGACCATAAAAAACCTAAACATGAAAAATAATATAACCCAAAATTCTACGAAGTTCTATGGTGGTAGGCCACAATCATGACATGATGGGCTACGATCGACTCCACCCTAGATTCTAAGACTCTCAACATTCCTCCCACAAGTCGTGGGCCTTCAATCCATGCTTTTGCCAAGGTAGATCGACGGTGGGATCCTCCTACTCTCGTACGTGCGTAGTGGAGGTACCTCATGCGTGATGTCTCCATCAAAAGTGCTAATGGTAGATAATCTTCGCAAGAGACAAATGGTGCTCTTGAATGTTTGTCTTATGTGCATGCACAATGAGGAGTTTAGTGCTCGTATTTTCATTCATTACCCATTTGCCAAAGGAGTTTGGGATAACTTGAATTGTTTAGGGTGTCATGGGTCATGCCGGGTTCTATTGAGGGCTTCCTATTGGCTTGGCATGGGAAAGGTGTGAGTAAGATCGGCAAGGCAATTTGGAGACTGGCAATGCTAGCCGGAATTTGGTTTATTTGGGTGGAAAGGAAAATTCGTTGTTTTAGGAATCGATGTGGACAAATACTAGCGGTGTTCAATAGGGTGAAATTAAATGCAAAGGATTGGCAATAGCTACAAATGTAATAGATAGAAGTTTTTTATTTCGTAGTTTATAGTCTAAGTTGTAATTTTAGGCTTCGGCTCCCATTAATAAAACTATTACTTAAAAAAAGAATGTGAGTATACCGTATACGTTCTAAGGGTAAAAATTCCTCCCAAATCTCTACTTCCAATTAACAATGCGCAATTTCATTCTTTCAAATTGCCAATCTCAAAACCCATCTATCTAATGGGCTTCTTGACATCATTCTAGTTAACAAGGTGGTAGTTTGTTTCCTTCCCACAGAAATTTCCTTTAAAGCCGCTCAATCTTGGAAGCCACCACAACCAAAATTTTAAAAAGAGATGGGACATATACCAAGAGGTATGAGAGAGCAGCCTTAATGAGAGTAATTCTTCCCGCAATGGAAAGATGATTCTTTCCATCTAGCTAGCTTTTTCTAGATCCTTTGGACAATGGGATTCCAAAAGTACCATATTTGGCTTGCCTCGGGGGCATCGCAATCTTCTCAGCAAAAGCTTAACCCTGTCCTCACCTACAGCGACTCCTTTCAAGCTACCAATCTGCACCATCGACGCCTCACATAACAGAAGAGTATCGTCTGTGAATGAGATCTCCATACCCGGATTTCCAATCCAAAACCATTTAATTAGCCTCATTTCTAAGGCTCTTGGCGTAAGTAAGCTCATTCTTCCTGCCACAATTGTGAAGAGTAAAGGTGACAATTGGTCTCCTCAATGAAGTCCTTTAGAACTAATGAAGAAACCGGCTAGTCACCCATTCACCAAAAAATGGAAAAGAAGCCATGGAAATGCATACTGACATCCACCCAATCCACTTCTCCACAAATTCCATTCTACCAAGGGTGTAATCTAGAAAATCCCAATCAACGTGATCATATGACTTCTCCATGTTATTCTTACATAGAATTGAGCCTCACCACTTTTTATCCTTGAATCGAGAAGCTTATTAGCAACCAAGATGCCATCTAGAATCTGTCTATCTTTCATGAATGCCCCTTGAAATGGCAAATAGCAAATAACATGACTTCATGTAGCCTAACTCCGAGTACTTCAGCTAGAATCTTGAGTACCTGCCCACCAAACTAATAGGCCTAAAGTCTTTTATTTCCATTTCATCCTCAAGCTTTAGGATAAGGGTATTGAAAGTTAACTTTAGACCCTTAGTTTGGATATATGATAGAACTCAAAAATTCCACGATATCCCAACTATCCTGATTCACGAAAGCATTGTGAAACTATCTAGCCTGGCGCTTTATCTTTCTCAAACACCATTGCTCTTAATTCTTCTTATTTGAATCTTCTTTCTAACCATTCCCCCATCTCCATACGCAATGGCTTGAAGGACAAACCATCTAACTTCATACTATTAAAACTTATCCCAAAATAGAGCTTGGAGTAATACTCGACTATCACATCTCTTTCTTTCTTTTTTTAAGATTGAATATTATTAAAAGGGAGCCAAAGGCAACCTGAAAGCAAAAACAAACAAAACAACTCCAACAAACAAATGCCAAAACGACCAAAAAGGAAAAAGAAAAAAAAAAAAAACCTTGACGAAACCTAGAAAAAAAAACTATACAACTCAAACGAACAAGAGCCCCAAGAGGATGGAAAGATTATGACCGAAACTAGACCGCTAGTCCAGCAGATGAAATGTCAGCGAACGATCAAAGAGATTAAGGCCTGAGGCTCAGTCCTTGATGTCCCTCACCACCAGCCCCGAGACCCTATGATGTAGGATGAGTGAAACTAACCTAGGATGAATGAGGTGAGATCAAAATACACACTAACTACGCAATCAACAAATAAATTCAAGCAAATCCATGCCATAAAATAAGAAATATATATTAACAATTAGATGGTCCAAGGTTAATTACATACACGATGAACGAAAATATGAAATAGCTCAAGAGTGGCCCCTTGGAAGTTAGGACTTCCAATCTAGCATAGATAATGTCACATCAACATGAAGAAATAATGGTGCCAATAAAATTCAGGTTTAGGGAAAATGGAATTGCTCAAAATCAAATTTTCCTTCGGATTTGGGTGAGAGGGGATGGTCGGATTTGAAAGTTGTGTGAGATTAGATTAGGTTTGAAGGATTCAGATAGGAGAAAATTGGGGTTTTGGGAAAAAATGAAGTTTAAGGTCATGTGGCCCTATGCCGGAATAAAAAACGGTAAAAGGATTGAGGGGTTTTGAGTTTGGATTCAAGAGAAGATTAAAGAGCCTTCAATTAGATAAAAAAAAACAACCATAAATACCTGAATTTGTAGAAAAGAAGAAGAGAAGATGTCTTTGAAAGAGTCCACCACCAAATTAAGTTTCTAACCCTTCCACAATTAGATTGGAAGGGGGGAGGGTTTCCTCACAAACCCTAAAGAAGAATGAAAAATGGACCTCTCAAGAGAGAACAAGCTTTCAAGCTCTTTTTTTCTTTTGCTCTAAAAACCAAGTTAGGGTTGGACCCTCCCATCTTTTATAATAAATAAATAAAAATTAATTACAAATATGCCCCCAACTTAATGTTCCATGGGCCAAACTCAAAGTAAAATACCCAAAGCAACTAAAGTGATCCAAACCATCCATCATGTCCTAAAAATAATATAAAATAAAAATCAGCGTCTATGCAGGATGCAGCCCAGATCTGAAAGATCTAATGGTCCGATGGCCCGATCAAGATGGTGCAATAGTTAGATGGACCCAAAACTGAAATCATATGGCTAAAAACTCCTCCTAAGCAACTCACATGCATCATCCCAAAGTGAGGTCTTCCTGATGCACGTCCAATGCATGTGGGGCTTTCAAAATGACCCTGCGGGCCCCGTCTGGAAGTCGTCATCCATCCATAAAATATAAAAAAACTGTGCTAATGCAAGTAGTCGCCTCCTCCTATGGTACACTCAAGTAGGTCCTCTAATGTCCTCATCACCCTAGAGGAAGGAGCGGAAGAGTTGTTAAATGCGCAAGAGTTCCTTTCTTTCCAAATTTCCCAAAAGAACAGCCATTACCCCCAAACACCAAATTGTTGTAAAGTTCTTGTCACCACAACACCTATGCCAAGCAGTGAGAAGTAATGGAACTGAGTTGGGCATGACCCAGGGAATTTGGAATTTAAGGAAGATAGAAGACCAAATATTCAAGCATACAGGCACCGAAGGAAGAGATGATTAATGGGTTCCCCCTCTCGAAGACATGGGATGCAAACATTAGGGAGAATCATTCCCCTGCGCTGAAGGTTTCCACCGTAAGAGTTCGTCCCCTAGTAAGCAGCCGGACATGCAGCGAATTTGGGAGGACTTTGTAGAACCAGAAGGATGAAGGATGGACATTCTGAGAAGGAGTGTTACTGTGCAAAAGATGGAAGGACTTGTAGGTGAAGGAGCTGGACAACGAATCCATCCAGATCATGGAATCAAATGATCCAAGGATAAGCTGGATACCTTATAAGCATCCTTAGAAGCTCTATCAACTCTTTTATTTCTTCCTCCAACAAGTCTCTCCTGCAAGGAGGACACCAGACTCCTAAGCCTACATCTGAATAATAGCCTACAACCTTAACAGAAGGAAAGAAGCAAATCCTACGAAGAGCAGGGAAATTAGAGGCAAGAGACCTATCAAGGATCCATTGATCGATGCAAAATCTAATTTTGTTTCCATTCGCCAGGTAGTAGGAAACTCCAATCTCAAAGGAGAGCCTAAGACTCAAGATAGCTTTCCAGGTTGAGGAAGCCCTATACAAGGAAGATGTTTTGGAAAAACATCCCCCTTCATCAGCACCATACTTACAAGCCAAGATAATCCTCCAGCAGAAGTCTAGCTCATTGTCGAAACGCCATAGCCATTTATCTAAGAGCACAAAGTTCACCTCCTATAGGACTTTGATGCATCCCACACCTTCTGTGTAGGGTTTGCAAACATCTTACCAGTTGAGAAGATGAAATTTACTACTGACAGAACACAAAAAGTCCCTCCTCAACTTACCAATCCTATCTAGATAAACTTAGGGCAGCGAAATAAAGAAAGAAAGGAAGAAGGAAGATTAGAAAAGGCTGATTTAATCAAAGTTAGCCGGCCTCCAAGAGATAGACAGCAACTTTTCCAGGGGGACAACTTCCTTTCTATCCATTCGATAACCACATCCCAAAGGTGATTAGGAGGCTTGTCGATACAAAGAGGCAAACCTAGGTAAGTGTTGGGGAAGGAACCTGCTTTACAACCAAATAAATCGGGAAAATTAGAAAGCGAAGAGGATAAACATTAATACCCAACATTTCACTTTTGAATAGATTGATCTTCAGGCCAGAGATGGCCTTGAAGCAACACAAAATCTTCATAAAGTTGATCACCAAACTGTCTGAGGCTTCGTAAAATAGGAGGGTATTGTCAGCATACTGAATATGAGTCGTAGAAGGATAGAAGAGCTTACCTTGAACCCTTGAAATAGATCAATGACCTCCCCTTTCCTCAACATGCAGCTCAGCCCTTCGGCCGCAATCACAAAAAATGAAAGGAGACAAAGGATCTCCTTGCCTAAGAGCTCTGGAGGAGTGGAAGAAACCTTTAGGGGATCTATTAACAATGACTGGAAGTGAGCTGAAGAAATACAGATCTAATCTAGCGACACCATTTCAAACCAAAACCCGAATGACTAAGCATATACTTAAGTTAATCCCAATCAACATTGATCGAAAGCCTTTTCAATGTCAACTTTGCTGACCAGACCACCCGATCCCTGACGAAATTGAGAGTCAATACATTCGTAAGCCACAAGGGCGCAGTCAAGGAATTTTTCTATTAGCCAGAAAGGCCCCTTGGGCTTCAGTGATCATTTTTTAGAGAGTCGGCCTTAGTCTGGTAGCTAGAATTTTAGCTAGAATTTTATACTGTGAACCCAATAGACTAATGAGGCAAAAGTCCTTATGGTCAGCAGCTCCTTCAATTTTAGTAATCAAAGTGGTGGAGGAAGCTCCTAAAATGATTGGGAAAAAATAACAAGAGGGAATCCATCTAGATTGAGTCTCTACATAAGGAGAACACCGCCAACTTCATTCCCCCTCCGAGAAGAGAGATTCAAGGGCAGAGGCTTCCTCAGCCAGGATGTAGGGGAAATCCAAATTATCAAGTCTAGGTCTAAGCCAATCCTCAGCAGACAGCAAAGAAGAATAGAAAGAAGCTATGTGGTCACATAGTTGTTGTTGTTATGTGGTCGCATACCTATTGTTTGTCATCTAAAATGGAATCATTGACCAATACGCAACTTTAACTTGTTTGAGCAAGCCCTAGCACTGGCAATAGCATGGAAGTACCGCGTATTCTTGTCTCCCTCTATGAGCCATATGGATCTGGATCTCTGTCTCCATTTGATTTCCTGTTGCCTAACCAAACTAGAATATACCACCATGTGAGATTCTCTCAAAGCCAAATCCTCAATGGACAAGGGACTAGCCTCTTTCTGCACATCTAATGACTGAATAGCCGAGAGGGAGTTAAAAATGACAACCTCAAGATCGTCTTGGATCTCCTTACACCAATTGATCAGGTTAAGTTTAAGAAAATGAAGCTTGCACATGACGAAGCTTAGGTTGCCTAAACAAAAAAGGAGGTCCACAAATTGGACACCATAGACGAAAAGCCTTCAATCTCAAGCCAGGAAAGCTCAACCTGAACAGTTTGGGACCCCAGCTATCCTCCATTGAGTTTAAGAGAATAGGACAATGGTAAAAAAACCAGTTCTAGGGAGCCACGTTGGGAAACCACCGAGTAAGGCACTCAGCCAACTAGGCAAGGAACCTATCAAGCCTGGACATAATAGGGGAAGATTGACCGTTGGACCAAGTGAAGTTAACTCCCAAGAGCGGGAGGTCAATGAGATTATTGTCGCCTACCTAATCAAGGAACCGCTTCATACTTCTGGAAATATGGCCGCCATTGGACTACTCAAAAGAGAAGCAAATGGTGTTGAAGTCTCCACCAAGGCACCAGGGGAGGGACCATTGGAGCTTAATAGCATTCAGATCGTCCCAAAGAAGGTGCCTCAGGGAAGCGTTGCTCAGACCATAAATCGAAGTGAAGCTCCATTTGAAATCCGAAGAAGGATGTTTAAGAACCATAGAGGCAGAAAAACAACCTAGTAAGGAATCCTCCTTGATCCAAGCGTTGGTGTCCCAGGCAACAAGGATTCCTCAAGCAAAGCCTACCGCCTCAAAGGAGACCCAATCTTTATGTCTAATACCCCAAATGGTATCAATATCAATAGAAATAACCAATTGAAGCTTAGTTTCTTGAATGGTAATGACTTAAACTTTATACTTTCGCAGGAAGCTTTTGACATTACGCTTTCTTACTTGAGCTCCCGAGACCACAAACATTCATGAAATAATCTTCATTGGATAACCAACAAAATCCTTCTACCTGACTTTGAGGATTTAGAACTCGAACCCACCTCATAGTTAACTAAAGATGCAAGGCTAGCTAACTCCCTCCAACGCTGAGGGGATTTAGGGGGTTTTCGAAAGGTTGAGGCAATGTGACTTCCTCTTTCCTCGATGAAAAAAAAAAAACAATGTAGTCCTCTTCTCTTTCCCCGAATGACATCCCGAAAGATTTGCCTAACTCGATGAAAGACTCCTTATCCTCTGTGGATCCTTACATTTGTAGAGGATAGAACTAGGATATGGAAAAGGACTAGAAGGACATGAAGATTCTAAGAGAGAGATCTGCAGGTTGTCAGGACAAACTTGAAGAGGGGGAACATCCAGAACTGAGGATGAAGGGTCAAGGGCGCAGCTTAAAGAGAGTTGATGGTTGGGGATGAGAGACGAACTTAGCTTCTAAACTGGCACTATGGCCCACCCCGCTACTTTCCGGAACAAGAGAGCAGAGGAGGGATAAATAGGCTCAGACGTAGCCAAGTGAAAAGGAGAGGGGGAATGAAAATCCAGGATGAAGTTCGGTAAGGAGAACCTCAACTGAAAAGAGGAAGGGTATACGCTTGGCTTGAAAGAGTATCCAGAAAGGATGGGGCCTATCTCGACTGAGCTATCAGGGCCACATGTTGAGACAAGAGAGGGTGAATAGTCACATCATTAAAGGAGAAGGACGGGTTTAAAGTCTCGAGGAGAACATGTGTCGAGGTTTCCCAAGCGGTAGCAATGTGAGGAGATGATGTGTCATCGCCAGAGGCAAGAAGATCTCTCTCCTAGTCAAAGCTGGAGCTGGAAAAATATCGTAGAGTTTCATCATCCAGCTCTCTAGCTACATCATCATCGATAGAAGCATCAAATTCAAAGAGAGATGTATTAATGGACAGCTCAAGGGATGACATCAACCCGCCATGTGGAGAAAGGCCATTGGTTTGTTCCGCCAAGTCATCAAGAGGGGCAACTGGCATAACTTCTGACATCAGCCCCTTACCGATCTCAAGGTCTAGCAAAAGCTCTCTCATAATAGCACATGGAGGAGAGAAAAGGATGTCATCGGGGTAGGAGTCTCTTTCCGCGAGTCATGCGTACACCTGCCCCCACCGCCTCTGGAGAACATGTGGTAGGGGTACGTGCTGCCAAACAGGCGAAAGGACAAACAGGCATCTCAACCTCAGGCAAGCTCACATGGTCCACTGGGTGATCAAGACTTTCCACTAGAAGCCCCAAGGAGAGATCTAAACCATCCACCCTATCACGTCTCTAATTTGATCGCAGTCTTCTACAAGTGCATTGTTCAGGTGTAGTTAGTAAATGGTATTCATTCTACTCTTGCTTGCCATCTTATGGAAGAAGGCGGTGTTTTCATCACAATCCCCCTGTAAATGCATGCAAATAGCTAATGATGACTTGCATCGGTAAATGGTGTGAATTATAGCCATTTCTCATTTTTGTTATCAGAGAAGAATATTGAAATCATGAATATTTCACATTATTTGTTTCCTCTATGAAAGAGGAAAATAGATTTCATCCATTGTTATAGTGTTATGCACCAGAAATGAAGACTATCCACCTTCTATGATTCCAAATCGGGGGCCCATGTTCTGTAGAACCCGAGAAGCACAGAGGTGGATGGATTGAATTGTGGGATCCACACAAAGATTGGCTTAATTGATCTAATGTATGGCCCATCGTAAGTTTAGAGAGGGACATTCACCATTGTCTTTTGTAGTATGGTCCACATCAGATACAACCGACGTTCTTTGTGGGGATCAAGCCTTACCATGACCTCAAACTACCGATGGACGACGTGCATGTAAGGCACATGCATTACGGGGGGCCACATAGTGAAGAATTCTTCCAGAACAATATTTTTGCAGATCCGCCCAACCTACACCCCCAATCCCTCAAAAACGATGGGAATGGAACCTCTAACTTCTTTCGTTAATGCAGGCAGGTCGAAGAAGAGAGTAGCAGGGAGGAAATAAGATGGTAAGAAGCAAAGTTAATAAAGAAGAGGTTGTTATGGTATACCGAATTGCTATGGTAGAGAGGACCACCATACCTACAAAACAACTCGTCAACGAAACCCGAGGGATGCGTAATCTATTGAGATTTCCCTCGTAAGAAGGGAGAAATCGATGGTTGGTAAATGGTGTAAATACAACTTTTATTATGGTGGTAAATACCACCACACCAAACAGGTGTAAATTGTCATTATTAGCTATTTACATGCATTTACAAGGGGGGAATTGAAAACCAAACACCCCCTTAGAGAAGTTGCCCTCAATTTTCACCTCCATGTTGCTCCTCTAGTGAAGCCAGTGTGTGAATTGTATTTGTTCTCCTCCTCTCATTGGCCATCTTATGGAAGAAGGCGGTGTTTTCATCACCTTCCCTTAGCCAAGTTGGCCTCAAGTTTTGCCTCCATGTTGCTTCCTCTCTTCTAAGTAACAGTACATAAGTCAACTTTGAGACATGCATTTTCTATTGCCAAATTGATCAGCACAGCCTTCCTCCTCTTCCCTACCCATGTGATTATGCTATGCATGAGGGGAAAAAAGCACTTTACAAATCTCGACCATTTGCCCACGAGAATTTTAACATTTGAT
This sequence comes from Liriodendron chinense, assembly GCA_003013855.2. Taxonomy (NCBI): domain Eukaryota; kingdom Viridiplantae; phylum Streptophyta; class Magnoliopsida; order Magnoliales; family Magnoliaceae; genus Liriodendron; species Liriodendron chinense. The sequence goes on from PVNU02002828.1 coordinate 221,426, forward strand.
ACTATCATATGATGGATTTTATGCTTATCGCATGGGATTGGCCCTTGTTTACAAAAAAAGTAGTGGGAACACCAATAAAGAAGCAAGATGACCTAAAGCAACTAGTTAACGGAAGATTGAAAAGAGGGTGTCTAATGCATCGGAGCTACATGTCAAGCGTGTGTATGCTAGAAGGTCTAAGGGTGTACAACACATGCCATTTGATAGATATATGTGGTCATGTATGGCATCTAGAACCCACGAATCCAATTCGATGGCTAATATAACTAACTTGTGGGACTCTGGGGCACACAAATCCAGACTAATTTTACTTTGCAAGGTTTATACAAACTAGTGTTTTGAATAACGTCCACAACATAGTGTAGCTACAACGCTACGTAGCGTTAGTAAATAGAGTAAATCCCCTGTAGCGTACGCCACATGGGTCGTACCATATGTAGCGCTACGTTTTTTTTGTAAATGATAATTGTATTTTATATTTTGTACTGAATAATCTCAACTTGTCGGATTTAATTTCTTTCATGCTTTTTTTAATTTCTTTCATACTTGTGACTTGTGGTTTCAATTAGACATTATTAATTAAATTGGTTTGCTTAGAAAGTTGTTGATGTGATAATGATTTGATTTGGTTTATATATATGGATTGGCTTTTGATAAATGATAATTAACATATGGTACTGTGAGGTCGAGTTGTGTAGGCCCCACCATGGTGTGTATTGGACATCAACACCATGCATTTGATGGGTCCCCTTTAGGTTATGGGATATCCCAAAAATCAGCCATATATGTAACTAAGGTGGGCCATACCATCTAAAACCATGTGAAGACATGCCTAAAACATCTAAAAGTACTTGGTGGGGCCCACCTGAGTTTTGGATGCGGCTGAAACATGGTCTGACCCCTCATCCAAGTGGGACACACACAATGGATGGGCTAGATTTGTGAACCACATCTCGGTGGGCCCAATAAATGATCATGAATGTTTTAATGGGCAAGTAACCCCACTCAACTGTTGTCTGTGGTGTGGCACACCTAAGTCATGAATTGACCTGATTTTTAAGCCCGTGGCCCACCATGGAATGGTGCATCTAACTAATGGGGTAGACGTTCGATCCACATCACAATGGGGCCCACACAACTTGACCTCATGGAAAGTTCCCATGAGGTCAACCTCATAGTACCATTTCCCTTCTTACTATTTATCATATTTTTCTTATTTTTAAATTAAAAAATAGAAGTATCGTATAGCTTACGCTACATGCTACAAAAGGGTGAACACCACGCAACACATTACCGCTATTTAAAACACCAATACAAACAAGCAAGCCATGATAAGTGGTTTTTAATAAGTTTTGCTTTCTAAAAGTAGTTTCCTGTTTGGTTTTATTTCCTTTCTTTTATTGCAAGTTAAATAGTCTTGATTTCATTATTTTGGGAAATAATATTTGAGCCAATGGTGAGCTCTCTCTCTCTCTCTCTCTCTCTCTCTCTCTCTCTCTCTCTCTATATATATATATATATATATATATAAGAGAGAGAGAGAGAACTCACCATTCAAGGTGGGCGGCCCACTCGAGGTGGGGTAGCTTGTGTGAAGCAGGGACACACTCGAGGTGGGTGGCCCATGTGAGGCGGGTGGCTCATGTAGAGGCGGCCACCCATGTGAAGCGGGTGTCTAGTGTGATGCAAACCCTAGTGAAGTGGGGCCCACAAAGAAGGGTTTGGCCAAGGGCCTGGCCTGTGTGAAGCAGGAGCCTCGGCTATGAGATAAAGGGATTAATTCGCCACACCCTATCAGTTCGAGCTTTTAGAGGAAATGGTTACTACTTAGTCATCCTACGCCAAAGTGGTATCAAAGCCAGGTTGTCTTGTGTTCGAGACTCCTCACCGGGGGTGATTAATACAGGAGCATTTTCACACTGGGCTCGAGTGGGGTAGCCTGTGTGAAGCAGGGACACACTCGAGGTGGGCGGCCCATGTGAGGCGGGTGGCTCGTGTGAGGTAGGCCCCACCCGTGTGAAGCCGGTGGCTAGTGTGATGCGAACCCATGTGAAGTAGGGCCCACGAAGGAGGGTTTGTCCGAGGGCCTAGCCTGTGTGAAGCAGGAGCCTAGGCTATGAGATAAAGGGATTGATTCGCCACGCTCTATCAATTCAAGCTTTTTGAGCAAGTGGTTAGTCGTCCTGCGTCATATAAATATAAATATAAACACACGCACGCACGCGCACACACACACACACACACACACACACACACACACACGCACACACACACACACACACATATCGCTATAAAGAGCTAAACGCTACACAACATCACATATATATCGCTATAAAGAGCTAAACGCTACACAACATCTCTCTCTCTCTCTCTCTCTCTCTCTCTCTCTCTCTCTCTCTGTGTGTGTGTATTCTTACTATTTGTCATATTTTTATTATTTTTAAATTAAAAATAAAAGTATCGTGTAGCTTACGCTACACGCTACAAAGGATGAACACTATGCAACACACTACCGCTATTTAAAACACTAATACAAACCAAGCAAGCCAATAGTGATAAGAAGTTTTTAGCAAGTTTTGCTTTCTAAAAGTAGTTTCCTATTTGATTTTATTTCCTTTCTCTTATTGCAAACTTCATGATTTCCTTATTTTGGGAAATAATATTTGGGTCAATGGTGACTGGTGAGTTGGTAATAGAGAATTGGATATTTTCTAGAGACATCGTAGATTATAGAGAATCCCATATAAAGGCCTCTAGGACCATACACTTGGACTACTGCATATATTATTGAGTCTTAGGAAGGCTTTGATGTATTTCTTTCAAGGATGAGTGTATGGTGTGCGTTCACTAGTTTTATACTAGGTTGTTGGTAACAACCAAAATCAGTTAATAGGTCTTATATCAAGCGTGTAGCAATCTTGTAGGGAAAATAATTGAAATTTTATTGCACCAAAGAAACTTAAATCAATGTTAAAACGATCCCAATAAAAATAGATGAGAGGACCATAATCTTGTTGGTGAGTTTTAGACATGGCAAAGCACCCATGCCTCCAACCCCCCATGTATTGCCCACTTAATTACATTCGACAAGTCTCCTTCCACAATAACCTCTCCATTGAACTTGCACCTCAAAAAGCTCAAAGCTTCTCTCAGAGCCAAAGCATCCAGTCCATTGATTATAGTCTGCAACCAATATTGATGAAACTTGCATTCCCTATCAACTTGTTGCTTTGCAGACACATGAGCACATTAACAAATGCCTCCGAGGAAATATAATAAGCTGACCTGTGTTAGTTCGAGAAGGAAACATTTTGTGGTGTTCAAATTTTGGACCGATGTCTTCCAACTTCAGGTCATCAACCTGCAGAGCCTGTCCATTGCTATTATGAGACATTGAACAGTCATATGTAAGCACGATAAATGATGGGAATGCCAATGTCTAAACAAGAGATAAATCTTCATCTTTACCTGGGTGTATATACATAACTTCTGGCATCATATGTATTTGTAGAACTCAAATGCATGCGCATGTGTGTGGGTATGGGTGTGCACGGGTGTGGGTGCGTGCATAGGCTTGTGAGTGTCAGTATATGTGCATGCATGTGCTGTGTGCATGGGTACACGTGTGTGTTAGTGTGTCCATGTGCGTGTGGGTGGGTGCATCTGTCTGTATGTGTGCATAGCTATTATTTTTTGACATTGACGTATTTTGTCTACAGTCTTGGCGTGTGTGTGTGCATGCCTGTCTGTCTGTGCAGTAACTATGATTTTTCGACATTGATGTCTTTTGTCAACAGTCTTAGAGATAAAATGATGGGTGTCAGCTGTCCAAAACGGATGAAATGTATTCTACCTTCTTTACTCCCTTGACTTCTACAGCAAGATGCCGTGTGTGTCTCCTGCTTCTTTAGCAGAAAAGAAGAAGAACAAGAACAAGAAGAAGAAGTGTCATGTGCCTGGAAGGGATGGAGGAAATGTAATCGATGGTCCTTACTGCCTTGATTTCTACAGCAAGATGCCAAATATGTCTTCTTCTTCTTTGCCACAAAAAGGAAATAAAAAACTCAAACCAAAAGGAAAAAAGAAAAGACGAGAAAATGGCCCAATGTACTATCCATGACTGCAGCAGGTTGGAGGTTCCACCTCCCAAGGCCTATGGTTTTAATGGTATGGGTGGGACTGGGACCAATCAAAGAATGGATTTAGATTTTGCACTAGCAATTGACTCTAAAATATGGTGAAAATAATTTTTGGGTGAAGTAGGCCTAGGTCTAATGTGAAGCGAAAAAATACCTCAACACCATCGACTATACTACCAAGTAAAAACAACTGAAAAATCGGTTCATCCACCAAGGGGCCATTTGGGGCAAGAAACTTGGGAATCCAGTCATTTTGATCTCAAAAAATATTTGCCCACCAAGCGACAAGTCAGTTATCAAGTTGTCGACTAGCAGGCCACCCTCCCAAAACAGGAATGAATCGGAAATGCCAGAATTTCTTAAAGTTGAAGAACTCCCTCATACCACTTTGGTTCAGGTTTTCTGAGAGGGGCACCACTAGACAACAACTGGAAGCCAAACAGCCCCTAAAAGAGGTGTGCTGAAACAAAAAAAAAGTAACTTACAAAAAACAATTTGGCATAAAAAGAGAATCAGAACACCATGAGGCACTACATGGCTTATGACTGAAAAACAGGAGGATGTGCTCAAGTACGTACAACTAAAATCAGAATAGACATCAAGTTTGTGCCAACTTTTCTACTGAGAAACCTACCTCACTTTCTTTTGTGGCAAAAGTAACGCAGTGAGGATTTCCCATGCTGACACATGTCACGTTCCATGGAACATTGTCAACTACTAGTTCCGCTCCGATAACAGCCCCATTCTTATTTGCTGGTAGCTTGGTAGGTACATCTGATGGTTTAAGTACTGGTTGGCCCATATCGACTCTAACCTGCAAATTCAGCAATAAAGAAGCAGCATTAGAAGAATCTACTCTGAAGACCCAAAAATGGTGTGGCAGAAAAAGGGAATTGATATGCATACCCACATTGATTGATAGTAGCAACCTTTTCTACTTTTTTACAATAGACAAGTCTATAGTACTGAATTACCAAAAGCAGAAATAGAGATGCCACTGTTTATTTTTCCCTGCTGGGGCTGTTATTTTCTGCTTGTTTTTCCGTTAGGCCTTTGTATTCTTTTCCGCCTTTGGTGGTTTCTCAATAAAATCATTACCTTTCAAAAAAAAAAAAAAAAGAGATGCCACTGTTTATGCAAATAGTGGCTCCGAGAAAGAATAAAAATTGATAAGATGCATATATATCAATAAAAGGTAACACACTGATCATCTAACATCCAATGGGAGGATGTTTCCAAAACCACCTTAAGACTCAAAAATTCAATATCATCAATGACTTTCATTTAGGCCACAGTAGTACACCTCTAAAACCCATCTAATTCCCTTGAGGTATTTGAAATCAGAAAATGGATTGATGGGCATCTAGAAAGACGCCATTATCATCATTATCTAAGCCGTATCCAACTAATTGGTGTCAGCTACACAAATCATGTTCACTTATTCCACTCTATCAAAGACCAGATTGAAATGTCAGATTGTCAGGATTCACGTGAAAAACCTAAGTCCAAAGTTTTAAGGTCGACTGTCTGATGCAGGCCCACAGCACACTTATGCCCACTGTAGGGCCTATCCCACTTAGGCCCATATAGGACCACTGTAGGGCCCAACAAGACATAGCCCATAGTCTACCGTAGGGCCTAACATGTGCTGATTTTGGGACTATTTATTTATAGATTTGGGAGCCTAAATCAAGGATTGCTTATCTTTGGGAGAAACAGGGGCTGATTTAAAGATGTGATTAGTGTAATTGAATATGTGAAAGGGATGTGATTGATATGGTTGAAAATATGGGGCTGAATTAGAAATATAAGTACTCTATTTTGCTTTTTTATTAGTAGGCTTTTACTATATTGAAAAGATTAGATTGGTTTGAAATAAATTGTGCTTGATTTGAAATCAATCTCTTAGTTGGGGGGATTTTAATTAAAGATTTATTTTGGATCTATAAAAGGGAGTTGTAGTGTAGGAGATAGTCATTCCAAATTTTCTTAGTGTGAGTTTTCCTATAGTTTTTGTAAGAGAAGAAGATTGATATCAATAAAGTTCTCTCTCTCTACTCTATCGTTCTTGTGGGGTGAACTCCTTTTTTTTTTTTTTTTTTTTGCAAGTTTGGGTGTCGAGATTTCATTAACTCAATAATCGGGTTGCACCACTGTCAACCTGAACACAACCACCCTCCTTTATCCACACGTGGGACTGCCAATGACAACACGAATGCAAAACTTCCTCAACTTTTAAAACTTTTTTGCAGTGAATCTGAATCGAGGTTCTGCGTCAATTTGGGCCATTGTTATGAAGACCGACAAATTTCCAAGAAGAAAGATCCTCCAGCTGGACATCTAGCTCCCTAGAGCAGATCCACTGCCTAATCCATGTCAATGAAACTCTGAGAATTTTGTTCATGGTAATAGCAATGCAAGAACCATCAGTAATTCAACATTAAGTTATCACAAAAGCAATGAGTATCTTCTTGAACTATATATATCCAGTAATAAATACAGGTAGACATAGTCTATGTCAAACGAGAAGGCACAGACTCTACAATGTTCTTGTTTTTTTTCCCTTATACTTTGAGGGACTCTATGATGTCCTTTTGCTAGTGAAAATACAAAGGTTTTTACAAATCATGAAACGAGAAGATGACCTCAGAAAAAAGTATAAAATGCCCTCAAAAGCTTGAAGCATGGCAATTAATGATATGAACTAGAACTCTTACTATTATCCAAACATGAAAAGATTTGAGTCTGTCAGGGACTACTGAAGCCTTCTTCGAATCCTAGCAAGGTGGAGGAATAACAAAAAAAGGAAAGCAAATATGGCGTCTATGTTTACCAAGGTGTCCCGTAGTGGTATCGGTGAGCATAACAGTGCCCACCGTTACCGATACGGATACGGGCCCCCGTATCGGACCCCATATCGCGTAATGGGCCGGACCGTTTCCGATACGTATCCGTTTTGGGATATCTTGATTTTTACCTGCTGCGATTCAGGCCCTATGGCTGGAAAGGAACAACCCTGTTTTCACGAATCGGGTGAGACACTCAGAGCTCATTGGTAGTTTAGTAAAAATACATGTTAGGATTGGACTATCGAAGAAAAGGATTCAGGAGCAGTACAGCTATGTGAATGTTGGGCTGATCTGTAGTTGTATCTTTCTTCTCCTCTTTATTTCATTTTTCTTTTCTGTTTGTCTTTGTAATTCTTTAGGTCTCTAGCCTTTTTTCTAATAAATTGATTGCCATTTAAAAAAAAAAATGATTTGAGTCCACAATGATCCAGCGTGTAAAACAACTATTGTTCAGAAGCACTGTGAGTTCAATAGTCAAAAGGAATGTATACCTTCCCATCACTTTGAATTTCAGGAACAATTAGACCAGCTCCAGTGTGAATAGTAAAACTGCAAGGTACATAAACCACACTCGTTGAAATAACCTGACTCTTCTAGAATATAAAATAGGCAAAAGGATTTGAAGCAAATGACTAATGAAAATGTTACCTGGGACCATTGTTCCAAATTTCAGAGATATTATCAATAATATCGCCGATATTATTGGTATCGCCAACTCGACGATACTAATACACTAATAGTATCAGAAATTCCAGGTATCAGCGATAGATCGCCGATATATTGCTAAGCATCATCAATGTATCATGATATTTTCGACTGTATACATTCCAGGTGCCGCTTGTACCACCAATGTATCGGCGATATTATCAATAACATCACCAATGTATTGATCTCACCAAAAATCTGTTTATTAAAAAAAAATCCATTTCAAAACTCTTTTTTGGGTGTACGGTTGTATGATCAAATGCATGTATGTATGTGTGTATGTGTATGCATTCATGGATGGATGGATGGTGCATGGATGGATGAATGGTTGGATGGATGGATGTGTCTGTGTATTTATGCACGCATGCATGGATTGGTGAATGGATGGATCATGCATGTGTATGTATATGTATGTGCCTTGTATGCTTGTATGTGTGCATGCATGGATGGATGGATGATGGATCATGCATGTGTGTTTGTATGTGATGAGGACATCCGAGCACCATACCAGAGGAGGGTTGAGCCAGTCTCCTTATGGCTAGACAACCATTACGTGGGGCCAACTTGGCCCAATTCACATTCCTAACCACGTTGAAGACCTCACATGCATGTTTGTACACCTTTGAGGACCTCACACTGGAAAGATGCACGTGGATTGCATATAAGAGCTTGATAGACACATCAGGACCATTGGATCATCATTATCAAACATCTTGATCGTGGACCCCCATGGACCACAAAATTAGTTGTTTAGTTTGTTTACATATTTTGTTATTTTTAGTATAGCATATATTTGTGTTAAGATTAGGGAGTTAGGAACAACTTTTAATTCATTAAGCATCTTCATGTTGATAATCTTATCTGAGAACACCTTTTTTGTAAAAGGTCTTTTCTGAGACTATAGGATTGGGCGTCCCCACCCTAGCCATTAGGCATGTTATGAATGAAAGAAATTTCTCTCCTTTTGCTTTGAGATTGAGCAAATTTTCATCCTATCATTAGATTGGTAGTGCGAAGCCATAAAGAGCGATTCCTTAGTCATCTTTTGTACTTTTCTCTCTTCTCATCAAGGTATTATCTTCCTTCTTCTCTTTTTCTTTTCTCTTTCTCTACTTTCCCCAATCTTTCTCTTCTTTGATTTTTCTTTTATCTCCCTAGAACCCACATTCAATCAAACCTTAACTCATCCAAATCCCTACCCAAGCAAATCCTAATCCTAATCCGCAAACCCTAATTTTTTAAACCCTAATTCTCCACCCCTTGATTATCAAAACCCTAGATATCCAATCCCCAAAATCTGGAAATCCCTTGACCAAATCATAAATCCCTAATTCCCATAATCTAAAACCCATATTCCCAATTCTAGAAACCCTAAATCCAAAATCCCTTAAACCCAAAATCTGAAATCCTAACCCAAAACCAATGTTTTAAATATCAGCAATATCAGCCAATATATCCTACGATATATATTGTATCCCACCCTTGTGATACAAAACGCATAGGTAGTAACGATATATCCCACCTATTCGATCTGGTGAGCATTTTCGATTTTCGATCCATTTGTTTTGTTGTAAATCACTGTTAAATCAGTGTCAAATGGTTACAAATCTATGATTATTCATGTTTTCCATGAAAAGTCATAGATTTGGAGTTTCGATTTTGAGATTTAGGGGAGATGGGCCAAGTTGCGGAAAATTGAAAAAAATCGAAATTTCTCAATTTCTCTCAAATCAATTGCAATCTTTATATCCAAACACAAAATCAAACATGTAACCTGATCTAGTGATTCTTCTTTTGCTTTTGAATGTATTGCTTGTGTTTCCATACATGTCTTCTTACGTTTATAAATTATATGAATAGACTTTGAATATAATTGCGTCAGTTCAGTTGTACAATGCATATATTAGGACCCCATACAAAGGAAACCCCTATTATGTGCACTTTTTTTTAGTAATATTTTAATTTCTAACTAGTGTATTGATGTCTTTTTCAATAATCCCTGAAGTTTCATGAAAAATTCGACCAATTTCCCAATGTTCCCATGTTTCCCAACAACAACGATACATTACGCGATACAAGCGATATATCCCATGCGATAACCGGTACAAGCGATACATCCCAAGGGTGCGATACATTACGTAATAACGATATTTAAAACATTGCCCAAAACCTCAACCCTAATGTTCAAAACCCTAATTCCTCTAAGCCTAGATACCCCAAACCTCTTTTCCCCATTCTCTAGCCTTTAAACAGCCCTAACACGTCAAAACTCTTACAAGACACATGATTTCCATTAAATTCATATTTAACCCTATACTAGGAAGGGGGTTCTATCTCCCATAAGTCCTGGTTAATTAGTAATTTATGAGATTCGCATTGCATGACTGTCATAGGCTTGAATTTAGACATGTCATGAATCTAAAATTTCTGAATTAATGGTAAATTAGCTTTATTTTGTCGTTCCATTGCTCTAGTTAATCTGTCTTTTAATTTCATGCCATCATATTAGGTTAGATTATTCCGTCCCTGCAGAGAAGAAGACTAAACTAGTCTTAGAATTCGTCACAACTCTATGAGCCTTATGTAAATGGGTCACCAATCACTCAGATGGTATCAAAATTACATAATCATGCACTCATTTGAAAGATAATAACCTATAAAACGGGAGCAATATCATGTCATTCTGACATCATTTGATGCCCCAAAAAGTGGTCCACCAAAAAAGTGACGAAAAAACAAAGGAAAATTATTAAAGAACTCATAACCAAATCTAACCCTAAAAGCAACTTAAAACAATTTAACCCTAAAAATTTAACTGCCAGCTGATTGATCCCATAGACCCCACGTGCAAACTGATTATTGACCTCGTCAGATTTATCATCAAACCCTTAGTCCATGTCATCAATCAAGACAATATGAACGGTTTGATTAGTCAAATCTTTGATTGAGTGGCTTGTGTGATTATTTAGTTTCATCAAAAAGGTTCTACATTGCTTACACGCTCCACTTACAAGAATGACTTGAGCCCCTTTATATAGATAGGAGATAAACCCACTCTACCACATGTTGTGTATCTGACTTGGACTAAACTTAGAAGGCAATAAACGTAAAACATGACATAATAAAAGGTTGAATTTAAACACTCAACATTTTTATGATGGAGCGACCCTATTGGTAGGTTGTATGTCATACATACACCACGGTGGGCCACACATGGCTAGTTGCAATCCCTTCATTACAACTAGTTTTGAGTGAAATATTCCCTATGTATATCTACAAGTGCAGAGGCTTCTTGTATACAAAAAAGACTGTAAACAACAAGATATATAGAAGTAATTCCAAACATGAAAAACTACATATAATAACACCTGTGCATTCCATTCAAATTTTCAAGCTCTGCAATGAACCGAGCAAAGCAACGTACTCCGTTACCACACATCTGCATCCATAAAATGTGGACAAAGAAACAAGTACTAAAATGAATCAGCATAATGTACAAACAACATATACTTGAACAGGAAACAGAGATTTAAGTAGAATGGATATGAACATGTGAAGGCATTTCGATAACCAAAAATTACTTTTGAAATCGCATTTTTTATATAAATAAATTACTTTATCCCAATAAGGCAAGCAATCACCAATGGAAATGTGTAAAAATACATGTTCAGACAGCCTTAAGTGTATCAAAGAAGGCACAGTGTGCACAGTGCAATGACAATTTCCATCTTTCACTTATCCAACTCAGTTCCACCTACCTGCAATCCTCAAAAGAACTATAACTCAAAGTAAAGAAGCCCGACATTTGCCATCTATCTACAAATTTTCTTAAATGTGTTGTGTTTAGAAGATGAAGAATAAAGATGATGTTTGCCTCTATTGTTGGTGAATTTTTTTTTATTATAAATAAAAATAAAAGTAAAAAGGGGAACGTTATCCCCAATTAAGTTTGTCTTATCTCTGGTATGGGTAGTGGGTTTGATTCCCTGATTCTGCTTTTACATGTCAAAGAAAAATCCCTACTGACAATGGATGGTCTCGATCTATCATTCCATGCTAAAGAATCAATTGGCAAGTTCCCTTTCATAGAAATGTGGGAGAGAACAGCCAACCTATGGATGCAAAGCTTCCTAATCTCTTCTATCCAATCAGCCCACTAATAAGGAAAATGTGCCGACAAGGATACCTAACATGATACAAAAAAAGCGTCACCCTTTATCCCCAGCATGGCGCAGTGAATGTCGAAGAGCTCTTTGATGTTATTCTAAGGTGGTCGCACCCCGAATCCAGAAATGTTACTTTCCGACTCCCGAATCCAGCGCCAACAGGGGTAGGTTTTTTTTTTTTTTTTTTTTTTTTATATTTTGGTGTAATGTTGTCATTCCCCAAGTTCGGCGAGCAGGCTCACCAAATTCCCGAACTCCGTCTGCCAAGTTTGGGGCATGATAATTGGAAATTGTAAACGCTTTATTGTCACGTGAACTTTGATCTTTGCTTCATTAGAGCAACAAAACTTCATTAGAGCAAAAGAAGTAATTGGTGCCAAAAAGACCCTCCTATCCTCCCCTCATCCCTTCAAAAAAGGCTACCAACACTGGTGGGATTCAATTTACCACTCAACAAACCATCAAAGTTGGGTTTTAACAACCCAGTCAGAGGGGGCTGCCAAAAGACAAGTCGGCAAGACTAGTTGCCCCTATGTTGACAACCCCCAACCAAAACATTACAACATCATCAAGCCAGATATTTGAAAAATTCCTTGCAAATCAAACAAAGATACAATTCTCCTTCATTATTATCCAAGTCACTTTCACATGGCTTCCTGATTTGCTTTAATATCACCACGAGACAACGGTCCATCTCTAAGCAAAAAGAGGCACAGATAGAGTTCAGCATGAAGCAAGCACGCTAAAGAGCTTCAAGAAAAATTTCCACCATCTCATTACCCAAGTGACAATGGATGACAAGACGGTTGACAAAGTTTGCCACTTTTAAGAACATGATGCAACCAGTTTTACTTGAACAAGTGACTTGAATTTTTTGGCGTGGCAAACTCCAAAAATCTGGGCACAAGGACACATCCACACACAAATAAATATATTGTCCTACTTAAAATAAAAAGAACAAAAATCAAATAAAACAATGAAAACATTAAAAGCAAAGGAAATTAGAAAAACAATGAAAACAGTAAAAGCAAAGGAAATTAGAGAATGATATTCACATAGTTTGAATAAAATCTAATTACTTTTCATCTAAACTAAGAAATAGTTGACTAATAAAAACATCATGGATAATCATTTCCAGAAGCAATTTTTCGTATGAACATCACTTGTTCTTTTAGAAAATTAGAAAATCCCAACAAAAGAACAAATATAACAATAAAGATTGTCTTTTTTGTTAAATACAAAGCTTGTGGTTTTTTGTTACACAGGTCATGGTACCTGTAGTGAAAAATGAACAAAAACCTAGGGAGAGAGCAATTCCTTAATGATTAATTTCTTCAACAATTATGCCTGGACACCTCACTTGAGGTGTCTGCAACACGCGGCACTTTCCACTGACATCACTGGGACACTCTGTACAGATTTTGAGGTGAAATGTACTGTCCAGGAGTGTCCAAGTGTCCCCACTCCCCAAGTGTCGAAACAGCAGCAAAATCCTAAAAAGTATTTGTCGACTGTTGAGGAGCTCTATGTGACCACTTTCTCCAGACCTGCTGCTTGTGTTGACTATTGAAATGGTCTATGGTTAGCATTTCTCCAAAACCTGCCACTTAGCAAATGCCATCACCAGTGATCAATGAATCAATGGTATTGGTTATTGGAATCACACATGCATGACAAGAAATCGTAAAGTATTCAAATAATTCCCATGTATCAACCACCATTCTGGGATGGGAAACAGACCACATTTATCCCTGGGCACTTCCGCTTCTCTGATACCGAAAGAAACACATACATGAATTCACTGGAAAAACTCATCAGCTCCAAGGACCAAAGCCTTATCCCTCCAATGTCCCAATAGAAGGAATGAGTAACCCCTCAAGAGAATGCACGACAGCTCCACCCAACAATCTCCTAACACCCTTACAGCCCTCCCAAAGGAAAAGGATGATATTTCCTCCAACCACAAAAAATAAATAAATAAATAGAAGTTGGGTGCTGAAACCTTTTAGTATATTAGCATGGATTTAACTAGCGGTTTTGGAGTGCCTACCCCACAGATTGAAATCGCCCCAACTCATTCCAACTCAGTCAGTTTTGGTCAGTAGTTCCATTTCGGTCTAGTGACTCATTTCATTGCTGACCAAAACCAGTACAACTCAGAAGAAATCAAGTCATATCGGGCAATATTTTAAACCATGTGTATTGGTTTTACACTAAAACCTTTCAGCGAGGAATAGAGATTACTTGCCACCTTTCAAAACCATTAATACTCGATATCTGATAAAAGCATGCAGTTGTGGTTAATGGCAGATTATTGACCACTAATTTATGTGGAGTTTCCTGATGCTGCAGAACTAGTGTCAATCAGCACTGTATGACGCAGGCCCACAGTATGGCCCAACAAGATGTAGGCCCATAGCCCACCGTAGGCCCAACATGTGCTGCTTTTTGGGCTGCTTATTTATAGATTTAGGGGCCTAAATCAAGGATTATAATTTACTATTTTTGGGAGATATGGGGGGCTGACTTAAAGATATGATTGAAGATCCGATTGATGTGATTGAAGATATGAGGGATATATAATTGATATGATTGAAGATGTGGACTGGTTTTAGAGATATAATTACTTTCCATAGTTTGCTTTTTATTAGGCTTTTACAATATTAAGGAAGATTAGATTGGTTTGAAATAAATTGTGATTGATTTAAAATCAATCATCTAGTTGGAGGAATTTCAATTAAAGATTCATTTAGGATCTATAAAAGGGGGTACTTGTATAGGAGTTAGTTATTCGAATATTTTTCCAAGTGTGAGTTTTCCTTAAGTTTTTGTAAGAGAAGAAGGTTGATATCAATAAAGTTCTCTCCCTCTCTACTCCACTGTTCTTGTGGGCATACTTTTTTTTCCCCCTTTTTGCAATTTGGGTATCGAGATCTCATGGACTCAAGAACCGGGTTGCATCACTATACAATCAAATTAAAGTGATCAATCACCTGCCTCTCTCAACCAAATTCAATTTTGAAATATATAATGTATTTTAGAATTTGAAAGATGGAAAAATGAGAATCTTTGGTAGGGCACAAGAACACGCAGTAAGACATAACTGCAGCTTTCTGGTCCAGTCCAATATGGGTTGGGTGAGCAATTCATAATTCATAGGGCACCTAATCAATCCAACCAGAGGCTTCAACCTGCTGCCAATTTGTTCAATTTGTGGTGCGATTTGCTGAGTTCACAGCATCAAAACATTGAATTCTCAAATCTGATTCATTTAGCTCGCCAGGTTTGCTTGAAATCCCCATGTTCAGGTCTCCTTTAACCCAAAATCCTGGTGAATTTAAGGATTGGGAACTCTAGATCAACAAGTATGCCTGCTGTAATACGCCAACTGATCTCTAGCCCAGATAACAGAGGGTTGATGTAAGGTGGACAGGTGGTCATTGACCTTTTGCCAAGCAATCATTAGAATTCCTATTTCAAATTTGCTTTTCATGCTAAGGCACTCCCTAAAAGTAACCAGCTCCAATGGCAACAGTGGGCAAGGCGATTGTGTAAGGATGAGCTATTCTTAACCCAATTGTTGTGGAAGTGTGCAAGGGTGAGCTAGGGCTTTTAAAGATATGATTGAAGATTTTGAAGATTATTTCTTAGATTCGTTTTTACTATATTCAGGCCAAATCTTTGTGAGTAGAGTGTTGCCGGCTTAGATTAAATTGATTTGAAATTAGTTAGATTAATATGATATTTGAAATCAATTAGATTAATTTGATATCAATCTAATAATTGGGGGATCTTAATTAAAAACTGGTAGGGATTTTATCTTTATGCCTTTTAGGATCTATAAAGGGGGGGGTCGGTCTAGGTGGTAAGGCATTCCTAATTTTCTGAATTTTGTACGTTTCTACTCGAGTATTTGTAAGAAGTTCCAATTTTCGATGAAGTTGCTCATTCCTCACCACTCAAACATTCTGGTGGGTGTGTTCTTCATCCACTCTTGTGATTCAGTTATCCGAATCTCATTAATTTGATAACCGGGTTGCATTATTTAAGTTGCATCAATCCCCACCCTAACATTATGAGAACTATTCAGTTATCCGAATCTCATTGATTCGACAACCGGGTTGCATCATTTAAGTTGCATCAATCCCCACCCTAACATTATGAGAACTACGCTGCCAAACTCCATAACTTTGTAGGTGTTATTTGGGATGGTGTCCCTAATGAGGATGTTAAGTAAAAGTGGCTATTTTCATTGAATTATTCATTTTCTTTGAATTGTGTGGATTGAGCTAACATGCAATTCATCACAAATTAGTAAATGATCTAAATGGCTTTGAGATTTGTAATTAATCTCCATAACTGGCACCTAAATATTATGAGACCCAAGTTGCCAACCTCCAAAGCTTCATAGATGTTGTCAAGGGTGGTGTTCCTAATGAGGATGTCAGGGAAAAGTTGTTAGAAAAAAGAGGATGGAAAATAGGAGAAATCTGAATAATTGGGCTTTGAATTGTGGGACAATCGCTATATTTAAGATAGTAATACCACCCTCTACAGTGTATCTATAGATTGCGAATAGAGTGCAGCAATTATGCCCTCAAGATAAATTAAAGCTAAACGTTGCACAACAACTTCGCACTGTTAAAGGCAACCCCGAACACATCGAATCAGATGTGCCAAAAAATTATGCCAATATGTAAACACTCAATTTCACTAGAGAATATACGTTAGAGTATGATTGTATGAGAGCATGTATGAGAGGACGGTATGAGAGTATGTTAGGAGTAAGAGTATGAAAGTACGTGCCATACGCTAGAGGAATATGAATCAATTTCTACGAACGATTCCTCTCTTAAATAGAGAGAAAGTGTTAAAGGGCATCTTTTGGTCATAAGAAGACAAGACTTTTCACCTCATTTCATCACGTCCTAACCATCTCTTCTTTTCAATTGGAATTCTTCCGTTATTTCCTTTTAAATTCAATGGAATCATCCATTGCCAACCAATCATCAAGTGACACATGGCATTCCATGTGATATCCATTGCCAACCAATTACCAAGTGACACATGGCATTCCATGGGAATGTAGAAAATTCTACCATCTACTCGGCACCTCATGGGCACACCACATGTCACTACTTGACACCATATAAACATGCCACATGTTGCACAAGTGTCAAGGTGAGTGCTAGATGGGCACACACATGTTGACTACACACTTTCCAAGCGCATCGTAACCAAGTGTAAAAAATGCATACATGAGGACTTGATCTGTGGTTCCATGTGTGAGAACCAAGAGCATTAACCACAAAGCCAACACACTACTTTGTGATAAAAGTAAAAATATTTTTTAATAAAAGATTAATAATAATAATTTGAGAACTATCATATTTTAAAATTCTTTTCCAAAATCCAACATAACCACCCCACCCCATTGGTGAGCAATTGTCTTACATAACTATATCTTATGCTTATATGCCTAGATTTACCTCCACACATCTTGTTGAATAGCAAGTATAAACTGATGACACAATGGGATTTCCACAAACTCAAACTTTGTGGCGGAATGTGAGATACATGTTTGCTTCTTTGAAGCCTGTTGAAAGAGTACATCTGGTCCAGGTTATCCTTTCCATGACGCAGTGGCACCTATGAGAGTGAAAATCCATCCACTCACAAACCTTGATCCATTATCCTTTGTGTTCCAATATGAATCATTGTATCCTTCCAACATAGCGAATTCCCCCACATAACGCAAAGAATAGTCCAGAGTGCTCTTCAAATACCTAAAAACTCTAGAAACTGCATTCTAGTGGTCTTGACTAAGTTGCTAGCATAGCTACTTAATCTACTTACTAGCATATGATATATCCGGTCTAATCATGGTGTGTCGTAAAGGCCGTTACATAAAGGTAATGGCGGCAACCGTTACACATTACAGAGTTGTAACAATCATTATGGAAAAAATGACCTATAACCTGTCGCTGACTGCCTATTACACTCCCTGTGAAGGCCGTAACAGCCTCAGTAATGGTCTGTTATAGGGCAAATACATGTTTTTTGGAAAAACAAATTCAACGTTACAGGGAAGATACGAGTTTTCGGGGTTTTCCTTTCAATAGAAAAAGAGACTATAACGGTCGTTATGGGGGCCATAACAACCATTACGACCTGTATCATAAAGGTAACAATGGTGGCCGTTATGGCCACTATTACCATTACGGAATACCTTGGATCTAGTACAATACATAGCATACATAAGATTTCCTATAGCACTAGTATACTCTAACTAACTTATGCTCCTCCATTCATTCTTAAATAGTTTAACCCTAAAATCATAAGGTGTAGTTACTAGTTTTACTTATAATAGTGGTTAAACCTTTTTAACACCTTTTTCATGTAATGCAATTGATTTAAAGAGATCCCTTTTTCATTTCTTAGAACCTTGATTCCAAAGATCACATTTGCATTACCCATATCTTTCATATCAAAGTTTGAGGATGGAATGTTTTTAACTCCTTTTATGACATTATTTACATTACACCTATTTTTCATATCGAAGTTAGAGGATCGAACATTTTTAACTTCTTTTATGACATTAATGTCTAAGCTGAATATTAAAATGTCATCATAATAAAAACATATGACTACACTACACCTCTATTTCCAATGAATTGATAGCAGATTCATTTATCTAATTCATTTATTTTAAAGCCATAAGAAAATATCACACTTTCGAATTTGTCATGCCATTGCTTAAGAGTTTGTTTAAACCATGTCAAAAATTAATGATTTTACATATTTTCTTTTCTTGCCTTGGTAAGATAGCCTTCAAGTTGTTCCATGTAAATTTTGAATTTTCTCATATACTTTACCATTTAAGAAAGAAGTTTTCACATCAATTTGGTGCAATTCTAAGAATGGAGAGAGAGAAAGTGTGTTATGAGTTAGGACAACAAGTTGTTGTGTAAGCCCAAAAGACACACATGCACACGTGAGCAGGCAGGCGGGCGCACACACAAACTTGAGAGAAACATATAATGCTCCTGATGAATACATGGATAACATACACAATATATTTTCTACACTCCCCCTCATGCTGGAGCATGGATATTGATGCAGGACAGCCCTAAGTATGATGCATGCTCATGAACACAATTATTCAGCGGAAATAAAAGCAATAATAATAATGAAATCTAGCATCAATCATCATAAACTAAGAAAATCATAAAGGAAATATGCAATGGAACGGGCCATCATCACAACCATGGAGTATGGGATTCAAGTAGCGTATAGGTTGGATCCAGCGAGGGATGGAACCTCCCGATCTTGCATGGTCATACCCAATCGATCAATGATGATCACTAGTCCGAAGAATCAGAAAGTTTCTCGGATTAGAGATTTGAGAATTTGGGGGTTTAGGGTTTAGATCGATTCTCAAGGTTTAGATCATGGGGAATAAACAAAACAGAAGTTTAGAAGGATAATAATAGAAGATGAAATACCTGGAAGAAGTTGGAGGGGCACAAGAAGAATAGAGAAGAAGGAGATCAAGGAAGAAGAAGAAGCACCATGAGAGAGGGAAAGAGGAAGGAGGCAACCAAAGGTTTGCTCTTTTTCATAAATCAACAACTAATCAAAAAGGTTTAGGGCAACACCCTTATAAAATTCGGAATTAGTATAATTACCAAAATACCCCTGCTAACAAAATTTCAAAAAAAAGACATTTGCATGAAAAAAACATACCCACACTAACCCAAAACTCAAATAAGTAAAAAATGCGTAAAATAAACTCAAATCTAAGATGTCCAATGCGCTCCAATGATGGTGTGATGAAAGTGGGCCACAATGAACCAACGGTCCGATCACATCATCATCACGATCCAACGGTCTGATCATCTCCTCAAAGCAACTTACACATGTCTTCCCAAGGTGGGGTCTTTTCAAATGTCTCGGACTACATGTGTAAGGTCTTCAATGCTCCTCAATAGTCGCCTATCCACAAGGATGGTACGTGTGGTTGGCGCTTTCTTCATTGGTACACTTGAAATGGTCTTGTGTTCCGCATCAGATATCAATCATGCTCGGCGTAGAACACATACGAAGAAGATGATGACAATCAGCATGGACTGCCACTCCCCCTCAAACACAACATCGTAGAAGACAAGATCTTCGATTGCTACTTTCTGTAGAATGTAGGCTAAGCTTTTGTCGTCAATTGAATCTTCAATTTAAATAGAGGCCATAACCAAACTAAACAGCCACCAAACCACCATTTGGATACAAAATCCTCTCAAAGACACTTGCAACACTCTACAATAGGTCCGTAAACTACAGTCGCAATGGTTAAGAGGGGCTACACGCACAACAGCATGTGAAGACACACATGCAACATTGCACAACATGTGACTGGACTACATCAGCAATTGATAACAAAGAACTGATAAAGGAAGAAATGGATGAATAAAAAGGAAAGTTCCATTGCTTGCAAAAATCCTCCATGTCATGGTGGGTCAAGCATTGCATCGAATGGTTTGTGTGTGAATACCTCTAAGCATAGAAGGAGAACAACAACTATACAATCCCCATCTTCAATATGAACAAAACTCATTTCACAGCTTCACAACATCATAATATGCAAACACAAGAAAATTTCAGTAAGAGGACCCAAAACAAGGGTCGTACGACACTTGTTCCTCGAAAAAATCACCACCACACCCTCAAATCTCAACAAAATTCCACAATTCTTGTTTTTAGTGATTCCCAATAACCAACCACACCTAATCCATGTGACAGATCTACACGAAAAAAACTAGGAAAAACAACAAAAGCTAAAATAAGAAAGGCACTTTTTCCCTACTTTTGTTTTTTGAGTGAAACAATACAAAAACCCACTGAAATTTTCTAGAAAAAATATACCATAAATCCTCTAAATCATCCTCTTCAAATCCCATACTTTTCTGTTTTAGATGTCCACCTCATCACACCCTATTGACATCATCTATACAGAGATGACATCAGTAGTGGGCCCCACTATTGTAGATTGCCATCAAGTAAGAAAACCTACTCTAATACTAAGTAGAAAGTGGAGAGATAAAGGAAGAGAAAAGAGAAAGAAGGAAAGAAGAAAGGATAAAGGAGAGAAAGTGTTAGGGCAATAAGTTGTTGTGTTAGCTCAAAAGACACATATTAACTTAAGAGAAACATATACTTGATCAGCCCTTCTGAGGGTCAAATGGAAATAATACAGTCAGGGGAGAAGGTTTTTTCAGCAGTGGCAGAGTCAGGGGTGGGCGTCGATGGGTTAGTAGGTTTTAAATGAAGATTTTGAGTTGGAATATTAGGGGGCTGGGGTGTTCACAAACGTGTGGGCAGATTAAAGATATGTGTTACAGATTTAAGGCTCAAGTTGCAGTGTTCCAAGAGACAAAGATGGAAGGTATAGATCAGAAGGTGGTAGAGTCGTTATGGAAGGGTCAAAGGAAAGATTGGGAAGCTTTAGATGCAATAGGGGGAGTAGGGAGCATTCTAGTAATTTGGAATAAACACCTTTGGAAAAAAGATGAGGTTTGGAGGGGCAAGTTCTCCTTATCTTTAGTGTTTAAAGAATTATCTTCAGGCTTCTCTTGGGTTTTAACAGCGGTGTATGGACCTTGTTAATTCAAGATTTCAATCAGAATTCTGGGTGGAATTGGATTCCTGCAGAAGCAAGTGGAGTTATCCTCGGTGTGTATGTAGGGGACTTTAATGTAGTGAGATTCACCCATGAAAAGTCTAATGGAGGTCACACTACTAGCAGCATACATAACTTTCCAGATTGGATTAACAGGAATGAGATGGTTGATTTACCGATGGGGGATTGCAAATTCACATTGGTCTAATGGTCGAGCAAACGCATGTAAGTCCAGATTAGATCGCTTCCTTATTTCACAAGACTGGCTTGACAAATTTCCAAGATCATTTCTTCAGGCCTTAGCCTATTTCTGACCATTTTCTGATTCTATTAAAGACGGAGGAAGAGGATTGGGGTCCTTGTCCTTTTAGATTTGAACTCACGTGGCTAGAAGTAGGGGGATTTGTGGAAAACGTGGAGGAATGGTGGACATGTTTTTCTATTCAAGGGGGAGCAGCTTTTGTACTCTTCCAAAAATTGAAGGCTTCTCAAAAAGGAAATTATCAAGTGGAAAACAATAGGTGTTAGGGGCTCAAGTAGAGGAAACTGCGCGAATTCTACAGCAAATTCGGGCTCTTAACATCAAAGAAGAATCCGAGGAGTTACTAGAGGAGGAAATATCATGGAGGGAAGTTTATCGAGCAAAATACAATGCAAGGCCTGTGTGAAGAGAAAATCAAATGGCGACAATGTTCACAGGCCTTGTGGCTAAAAGAGGGGGACAGAAATACAAAATTCTTTCATTTGATGGCAAGTGCTAGGACAAGAACAAATAAGATCACATCTACATTGGCGATAGGGACAAGAGTAGAGGACAAATCTAAGGTATGTGAGATAATAATTGATTTTTACAAAGGGCTTTAACAAAGGAAGAATGGAAGAGGCCTCTTTTGGATAATTTACATTTTCAATCCTTCTCAGTCAGAAGTAGCCGCTTCTTTAGAAAAACCGTTCTCAGAGGAAGAAATTATTCAGGCAATCTTAGAGTTGGGTAGTGATGTGGCTCCGGGTCCAGATGGTTTCCCAATAGCATTTTTCCGAAGATTCTGGGATTTGATTAAGGCAGATTTGTACGGTCTTATGTATGAGTTTTGCGATAAGAATTGTTTGGCTTCTAAGCTGGGGGCTACATTTATAGTTTTAATTCCTAAAAAAGAAGGTGCAAAAGGTCTATAGGATTTCAGGCCCATTAGTTTGTTGGGAAGTCCCTACAAGATTCTGGCAGAAGTTCTAACCTCTGAATTCAGAGCAGTGTTGGACGAAGTTATTTTTGTAGCTCAGGGGGCGTTCGTGGAAGGTTGGCAGATTGTGGATAGCTTTTTGGTGGCAAACGAATGTATTCACTCTACTGTCAGGAATGGAGCGAAAGGCATTTGTTTGTAAATTAGATATTGAAAAGGCTTACGATCATGTGAATTGGGACTTCTTGGATTACATGCTACAAAGGCTAGGCTGTGGGGCTATATGGCAAGGTTGGATTCAAAAATGTGTCAGATCTGCTAAGTTTTTAGTTATGGTGAACATTCTCCAAGTGGATTCTTCGCGGCTTCGTTCTCCAAGTGGGTTCTTTGCAGCTTCTAGAGGTCTACAGCAGGGAGACCCACTTTCCCATACTTATTTGTAGTGGTGATGGAAGATATGGGCAAGATGTTTGATAAAGGGGCAGAGTTGTGTTTGATAAAAGGTTTTGGAGTGGATACATCAAACTTCTAGATTTCTCATTTGCACTATATGGATGACGCTCTATTGCTTTGTGAAGCAAACGAAGGTTTTGTAGAAAATCTTCGTTCGACTGTTATTGGTTTTCAGGTGGTATCGGGCCTTAAAGTTAATATATTCAAAAGCAAAGTTTTGGGGGTGGGAGTGTTGAGCAAGGAGACAAATCTGTTTGCAAGGATGCTCGGGTGTAGGGTAGGCTCGTTCCCTACCACATATCTCAGTCTTCCCCTTTGCATTGGCAGACCATCAGCTCAGATTTGGGATCGAGTGATAGAAAGGTTTGTGGCCAAGCTTTATCGGTGGAAATCTCATAAACATTCAATAGGGGCTAGAATTACCATGATAAAATCCGTAATGTCTAACCTTCCAGTGTGTTTCATGTCTCTTTTTAAATGTCCAAAGTCGATGATTTAAAAATTAGATAAGTTGAGGCAGGATTTCTTGTGGAAATTGGATGATGATAAAGCCGCTGAATTTTTGTGCTTGATGGGCAAGCTATCTACTTTAGTCCCCGTCATTTCAGATTCCAACTCTATGATTTGGCTAAAAGCAAAATTTGGGAAGTTCTCAGTTAAATCATTATACATGACTATCTCCAATGTGGCCCCTACAGTTGAAGCATGCCCAACTGGGTTCATCTGCCGTTATGGGGCTCCTCCAAAGGTGGTGGCGTTGGCATGGCTTGTTGGTAGAAAGAAGGTGCTTACAGTAGACAACCTGTGCAAGCGGAACTTTATTCTTCCAAATATGTCTTATGAGCATGAGAGACGAAGAATCGGTGGGCCATTTGTTCCTTCATTGTGCTTTTGCAAAGTCATTATGGGATCGTTTCTTACAGTTATTTGGTATCTCTTGGGCTTCTTCCTAAATCCATCAATAGTCTTTTCCTGATGTGGCATGAGGGAGGTTTAAAAAAATCAGGTGCAGAAGTATGGCATTTATGCTTGTTGGGCGGGGATATGGGTTATTTGGTTAGAAAAAATGAGCGTTGTTTCAGGAATGGTAATAGACTTTCACGCCAGGTCTTCAGCAAAGCCAAATCATTAGTGATTGAATGGGCATTATCTTTAAAGATAGTGGGGGTGTTTCCGGATAACTGGGGGATTTGTAGCCTTTTTGTTTTTGTTTTTGTTTTCTGTATAGTTCTGAGCTTGTGCTCCTTTCAATAAAGTTATCATCGCTTCAAAAAAATAATAATAATGATCCATGGGAGTACATGGATAACATATACACACATGCGATATATTTTCCTATACTATTAATTCTCTAATGGTAGAACTCCTAGTCACAAGAGCATAGGTATCAAAGAAGTCTATCCCTTCTTTCTGACTAAACCCTTTAGCTACCAATCTAGCATTAAATTTACCTATCAACCCATCTGCTTTTAGTTATCTTTTGGATATCGATTTGCATTTAATTGGTTTACGTCATGGTGGCTGGTCAAACCAATTTTTGTGTTTTGTTAGATAAGATTGAATCAATTTCATCATTAATAGCTTTCCAAAATGCAACATCTCTAGAAGACATGGCTTCTTCAAACGAATTAGGATCACCTTTCTACATGTATTATCAGCATCGGTTAACTGGTTAAGGCTTCTAATGTACCTTTCACTAGGTAGAGAATACATATCAGCACCTAAGTTATAGTTAATTTCTTCTTCTCCTTTTACTCCTTCTAAGCTCTATTTCTTCTATAGGTCCTGTATTAGTTTCTCCTACAGACCTAAGGTTTGAAACATCAGGTCAAGCTTCCATGAAAGAAGTCAAACCTACCACAATTTTGAAGAAAATGTATTTGCATAAAAGTTTGCATATATAGATTCTAATATGGTATTTTATCACTAGTCCTTTTCTTCTACCACTAAGAAAATATATGCATATCCTACGAAGACATTCCATGGACCTATTTCTAGTTTTAGCTCTCTAAGGGTCATGAACCCTACATAGGCCCAACAATCCTATATGTTAAAGTAGTTAAGGTTAGGTTTCTCGTTTCTTCATACACTTGGCAAGTGTGTGATCGACATGTGTGCTACCATGTGGCACTCACCTTGACACTTGTGCAACATGAGGCATGTCCATATTGATGAGGACATTAAAGGACCTACTCGAGTGTACCAGAGGAGGAGGCAGCTACCTGCATCAGCACAGCTTTCCTTATAGATGAATGATGACTTCCAGACGAGGCTCGCGGGGCCACTTTGAAGACCCCGCATGCATCGAACGTGCATCAGGAAGACTTTTTAGCAGTTTTTAGCCATAGGTTTTCAGTTTTGGGTACATCGGACCATTGGATCATCTTGATCGGGCCATCGAGCCATCAAATCTTCCAGATCTGAGCCCCTTAGACCCTGATTTTTCTTTTATTTTATTTTATGTTATTTTTAGTACATGATTGATGGTTTAGATTATTTTTAGTTGCTTTAGATATTTAGTTTTGTGTTTGGCCCATTGAACTTTAAGTGAGGCCATGGTTATAACTATTAAAAAATTTATTATAAAAACCGAGGGGGGGGGCATGTCCAACCTAACTTGGTTTTTAGAGCAAAGAAAAAAAAAGGCTTAGACGCTTAGTTCTCTCTTGAGAAGTCCCTTCTTCATTCTTCTTTAGGGTTTGTGAGGAAACCCTCCCTTCTAATCCAATTGTGGAAGGGTTAGAAACTTAACTTGGTCGTGGACTCCTCCAAGGACATCTTCTCGTCGTTTTCTCTACAAATTCAGATATTTATGGTTGTTATTTTTTATCCGATTGAAAGCTCTTTGATCTTCTCTTGAATCCAAACCCAAAACCCTTCAATCCTTGAACCGTTTTTTATTCGGCATAGGCCCACGGACCTTAAACTTTCGTTTTTCCCCAAAACCCCTAACTTTTGCTTATCTGAATCCTTCAAACCTAACCTAATCTCACATCACTTTCAAATCCAATCATTCCCTTTCACCCAAATCCGAATTCTAGCCTTCTCATGGCCTTAAATCCCTAATTCCCAAATCACCCAAACCCTAACCCTAATTTCCTTTAATTCCTAATTTCAGCCATACCATAGGAACCTTAGAATCCATTCCTTTGATTTTAGGATTAACCCTATGCTTAGACATAAAAGTTCTACATTCCATAGGTCCCGGCCTTTGAGATTTTGTAGTCCCTTCATTATATGCTTGTGGTTTATGGTCGTGGTGCATTAATTCTTGCCTAATTGAACTTCCGCACATGTGATTTGAGTAATTTTAATTTAATTATTCGTTGTTATGCCTTTCCGCTTTAGTTTCATTCCGCATCATATTGATAGGCTCATTGTCCTGCGTTACATATGTTGCCAAGTGGCAACATGTGGCATGCTCATGTGGTGCCAATTGGATACTAGATTTCTCTACATTCTCATAAAATTTCATCACTTGGTGATTGGGTGATAATTGATTTTCCACGGAATGTCATATGTCACTTGGCCATTAGCTGCCAATAGATGTTTCTATCAGTAACAGAAGAATTCTAATTCAAAAAAAAAAAAAAAAAAGACGATTAGGACATGATGAGATGAGGTGTAAGGTTACATCTTCTCATGTCCAAAAGATGCCATGTATGTCTCTTCACGACCAAAAAGGTGTCTAGAAGACACTTTGTCTGTTTAAAAAAGAGAAATCATTCATAGAGGTTCATTCCTATTCCTCCAGCAATACTCCCATACTCTCAATCCCATACATGCCATCGTACTCTCACTCTAATACAATAACATTCCTCACATATTATTTTCTAATGAATGGGAAAGTATTTACATATTAGCATCATTTTTTGGCACATCTAATTCGGCGTATTTGGAGTTACCTCTAAAGGTGCGAAGTTATTGCACAACATGTGGCTTTGACTTGTCCTAGAGGCAAAATTGTTGCAACCCATTCACAATCTATGAATCCACTATAGATGGTGCAATTATTGTCTTAAAGAAGTGTTCAAACTTCAAAGCCCATTTATTCATATTCTCCCATTTTCTATCCTCTTTTTTTTTCAAAACAAATTTTTCATCCTCTTTGTCTAACATAAGTGACCATATTCATTGGGGCTCTTTGGCATTTGGTCTTCCTGGCTGTTTGGTGGGGCTGACATAGGCCAAGAGAAATAGGCACTGATTTCAGTAATAGCTCAAGCTTGGTTGACACAGTGATAGCTAATGTTACAACTTTTATTTCCTGCTAGTGAGCCTTTAATAAAGTTTCCATTATCCTTTAAAAAAAAATCATTGAAGTACTCATCATGTTCTTCAAATTGAGAAGATTAAGCAACATACAATTCATCACGAATATTAAATAATTTAATCTAGACAGCTTTGATATTTGTGCTAGACCTACATATTGCTTTCCTTTTTGACAGATTTTTATAGAGAAATGTGACTTGAACTAGCCAAACAGAAATTCCCAAGAGGGTACACACATGCCAACATGGCATGTGCAAGATCCAAACTGCTCATCAATAGCAACCGACGACCCCAGCAATGTAGATGTTCCAGCCCAAGAATCAGATTGCAGCACTAATCAGTTGGGCGGGCAACAACCATGCTAAATATGGCACATTCATCATTCACTTCCAACCCTGTTTTTTTTCTGTAAATGTATGGCCTCCCTGATGTTCAAACAGCCATATTTTTTTGGGCCAAAGCGTACCCTTGGTACTTCCCGCCTGACAAGTAGCTTGAATCTCACACACAAGTGCCACATTGTCACATGTGAGCCATGAGTCCCTTGGAATATGCACCCTCACATGTTCACTAAGCAAGCTCATTTATATAGGTATCAAAATGGCATTTGATCATATTCACTACACAAAACAAAACAATTATGAATGAATTGTGACCATGGTATTCAAAACAGGGGCCACTATGTAACGGAAACTGTGGGAGCCATTACGCGATACAGGGCTGTAATGCCGGTTCTGGAAAAAATGGCATGTAACATACCTGTAACGGCCATTGCGTAACGGGTCAATTCGGGCCCAAACGGTCTGATACAGGGCCGATATAGTTTCTTCCTTTCAAAAACTGTTTTGACTGTTTCACGCCGTAATGGACATTTTGGCCGTATCATAACAGCCATAAGGCCCGCAACCATTACCATTATTGAATGCCTTGATTGTGACCCAATTATCAAAATAGGTGTATGCACTGAAGTTCATTAGTTATAATAACCATTGGGCTTCAAGTCATTAATGCATTCTTGATAGAAGAAGGCATAAAATTACTTACTTTCCACATTTCCACCTCATACACCAAATGCTAAGTAAATGTGCTTAATCCAACACAAATAAGTAACTACATCCGTCCACTTCTTTCACATAAATAACTAAATTTGAAGCCCATTTCAGTTCATACCTGAGTAAATAAACATATAATTAGCCTTTTCAGATAACCAATTACCTCGGGCTCGCTACCATCCGAGTTGAAAATCCTCATACTGTAATCAGTGCCATTGACCCCGGGCATTGCGAAAATCACACCATCAGCGCCCACTCCAAAATTCCGATCACATAGCTTCACTGCCTGCTCCGGCGTCACCCTAGGCTCCAACGAATCACGATTATCAACCTACAAGAAGCAGGCCCCACAAAAAGGAGAGACTAAACAAGTAAGCCAAATCAAACAGACTAGAAAAGAAGACACAGCATTTCAGTGATCCAGACCGTCCACCCCGTGGACCCAAACAGGGATGTGTCACGGTCCAAAAAACCAAACAATCATAACCGTCCAACCAATGTATTTTCCACACGTTGGGTGCAACTACCACCCTTCAATTTACTATATTCTTCCCAATTGTCGAATTCCAACAGCTAGGACCACCCAATGGGTGAGATTTCCAAGCCGTACCCTATCCATAGTTCGAATAACCGGATAGAAGGTTTGGATTAGCATGAACATGACACATAGACCAGAAGATGGAGGGCATGGGGCATTTTTTCTATCCAACTCGATGTATAGAAAACAGCAGCAAGGACTACGAAAGGGAGCGATTCTTACATACCAAGATGAAATCGTTTCCAAGGCCGTGGTATTTGACGAAATGGAGAAAGCCGCTTTCCTTTCGATCTAAGAACGATTCTTGTGAGATTTTCTGAGGGGCATCGATGCTCATGAAAGAGGAGATTCGACGGACAGGATTTCGAAGGAGGAGAGAGACAGATCTGGGAATATTGAGTTTGAGAGGAGATTCGAAGGAAATGAGAGAGTGGCGAGAGGAAGAGGAGATGGAGAAGGAAAGAGAGGCTGCCATGGCTGGAAACTGACGAGAGGAAAAGCTTCTTTTGAACTTCTGCGCTGACGAAAATGCCAGGCTTATTTGGACGCGGTTTGGCTAGTGCCGATGCTACTAGCCAGATCGCTAGTGATCAGTGCGCTGTGGGCCCACCATGATGTATGTGTTTTATCCACGCCGTCCATCCATTTTTACATATTTGTTTTTGAAAATGAGGCAGATTTAAATCTTAGGTGGACCACACCACAGGAAAGCAGCTTGTGATTGAATGTCCACCATTAAAAACCTACCGGGGCCCACTGTAATGTTTATTTGACATCTAACCTGTTGATAAGTAGGTCATAGACCTGATGAAGGGAAAGAACCAATATTAGCTTGATACAAAACTTTTGAGGCCTCTCAGAAGTTTTTAATGGTGGGAATTCAATCAATATTGTTTCCTCTTATGTAGTCCACTTGAGATTTGGATCTGCCTCGTTTTTTTTGTGCACATATCATAAAATGTTCTGAAAAAATGGATAGATGGAGTGGATGAAACACATACATCATGGTGGCCCCCATAGCACCGTCCACACTAGCGTTTGGCTAGTGGAGGCTCACTAGACAGTCCACGTCAGGTTTATTTGGACGCAGAACTTGCTGCAAAGAGCCCACATGTTTGCTAGAAATCCAACCTGCTCATTTTAAGATATGCTTACCAAAGCTAAGGTGGATCCAAAATTCAATAAGGCCATACTAGAGGGAAAACCGAGAAAGAAATGCGTGTCGTTGAAACCTTTCGGGATGCATCTTGATGTTTATATGCCATCCAAACTATTCATAAGTCATTCCCCACTCGGATGAATTGAAAACATAAAAAATTTAGCCTGATACAAAAGTTTTGTGGCCATATGAATGTTTCAACAGCTTTTGTTCAATTCCCCCCTGTTTCCTCTCGTGTGACCCACTTGAGTTTTATATTAGCCTGATATTTGGTCCAATGTCCTAAAATGAGCTTGCAAAACGGATGGACGGGGTGGATTTCTCGCAAACATCACGGTGGGCCCCACCTAGCTTCCCAGTGCAGGAACTTAGCTTTTTGCAGGAAATCCGCCTACGGTATATTTGAGATTCGCACATGGGAGGTGGACATCTGGTACGTACTCACGTGCGAGTGACGTGGCCAGACAGGAGCAGCAGACATGGCACACGTGCGCGTCCGAGTTATCAGATGGGACCGGAATAGGCCCGAAAATCTAATCATGTGCGCTGATCAGGTGGGCCACTCGTGTACAGGAGAGTTGGATGGTCAGTACGAACAATTTCCGGTGCGGCTTCGGT
Source organism: Liriodendron chinense (assembly GCA_003013855.2). Lineage (NCBI taxonomy): Eukaryota > Viridiplantae > Streptophyta > Magnoliopsida > Magnoliales > Magnoliaceae > Liriodendron > Liriodendron chinense. The sequence goes on from PVNU02002828.1 coordinate 252,231, forward strand.
TGGTCCCTGACTGTGGGGCCCACCTTGATGTGTGTGCCTTACATCCACGTCATCCATCCGTTTTGAAACCTCATTTTATGGCATGATCCCAAAATTGAAGCAGATCCAAATCTTAGGTGGACCACACCACAAGAAACGGTGGTGATTGAATACCCACCATTAAAAACTTCCTGGGGGCTTCGGGAATTTTTATTTTCCATCCAACCTGTCGATAAGATCACAAAGACCTGGATGAAGGACCATAGAAGTATCAGCTTGATACATTTTAATGATCAATCACCACTGTTTCCAGTGGTGTTGTCCACCTCAAATTTGGATATGTTTCATTGTTTGGCTTCATACCCTAAAATTAGCTGTAAAAAAGGATGGACGCATGGATGTAAGGCATATACATCACGGTGGGCCCCACATTCAGGGATCCATCGACCTCAGCCTCACCCAAGAATTTCGATTTTCAGGTGGCGTAAGTGGGGAAGTGAGGCCCAGTGCTCGATGATCCAAACGGTTAATATTACAACCCCACTTTGAATGGTCTATGCACCAAAGATCTCCCTAAAGTGAAATGTCACGCCCCGAAAACTCAGGTATCGAGCAGTCCAAGGCTCTCAACTCTTCCGGGGTGACTGTATTTTGTAGAAATATAGTTTAATGGCACAAATCCATAGCATCAGCTCATAAATAAATATTTAAGCTAAACAATGTATAATATAATATGAATTAAAGTGTAAATATATACAATCATCCACACAACCAAGGAGTCCACTCAGCTGGGGCTCAATATATACATGTACAATGAAATCTTTAAAACTATCGACCCAAGACATCCAATTCAAGGTAGAAAATGAAACACACGACATAGATAAGCCAACAGGTCTTGCATCTCATGCATCAAGTGGCAACAACTCCTGCATCAAAATAACTAATTGGTGTTTTAAAACACCCTCCCCAGGTGGGAGTGAGTAATCATACTCAGTGTACCATTCCCTAAGTTAAACATGTTATCAACACAATCAAGTAAAAGTAGTGAAGCATAACAAATTGTGGGGCTCTCACACTTACCTACCCCAGCATCAACAGATAGCATAACCTCAAGTTCTTATTCTAGTTGAATAATGCATGCAGTCATGATATGCAAATATTTTGTTCCGAAAAAATAAACGGTGGGGTTACCACCCAGCAGCAGCATCGGACCAATGCACGTGAAAATGTGATGCATGCATATTTACTAAGTATTTATTTAATTCCGTATTCAATCAGCAGTATTGGTAAAGCCAAAATACCTCAATTTTAATAAGAGTCTATTAAACAGGAACACGACCAACTGTAACGTAACCGAACACTGGACAGGGAGGAAAGCTGGACACTAGACAATGGCCTTACCGAATACCGGACAATGCCAGGTCGGGGTATCCTCTACCAGGCCGGGACCCACCGCCAAGGCTAGGGCGTCCTATGCCCGTCTCCTGGAATCCCAATTTGGGTCCGTCACCCAACATAACTGAACAATGAATCAAACGGTTAGGGTCTCGATGCCCTAGAATGTCATATGCATGGTAATGGGTCGTCACCCAAGATCAATGATGGTAGGCTCGTCACCTAGCATCGATGTTCAAGACTTTCGATAAGACCATTAGGATCAATACCAGTCAAAGACAGCACAAGCACAGTTACCCATATACTATGCCTGGCCCATGAGCTTCAGTATGTAGGATTTAATGCTCAAGGCTATTAGAGGGCTCATCACCCACACAAGCCAAGGACAGCACAAACACAGTTACCCATATTTCATGTCTGGCTCATGAAACTTGATGCGTACAGTTATAAGCGACTGCACAACGATGGTAATTGTGGTATTCGAGATTCTGCAGAATATGTAACAATGATCAAACAAATATGATTAACCCTGAAATTGACTGATTTGATAGGCCGAGCGAAACATCAACCAAACTGGCGTAGCTAGGGTCAGGTCAATCATGTTACTCCCAAGTCGACCAAACAAGTCCGTGACGGCCAAACCCAAGTAGGCATAATTAAATTGTGATTTTCAAAAATTAATTACAATCATGTCAATTAAATAATATACTAAGCATGTTGTGAGAGGAATAGAATATTATAGTATTCATTGTCTCAATCAGGCATAAGACCAAACAGTTGATATGCGATATACTTCATTTCATATATAGGCGTAAAATCAAATACTTGGCAGTGCTATTGTAGGCCAACTCATCAAATTCACAATCAGGCACTAGCCTGGATGGATGATAATCCACTCAACTCAAACATATGTGAACTTTGATTCACTCAGAAATTTCATCAAACGCTTGATGTGCACAATTAAGGTTTTACCCATTCCACAACAATCCATCCTAAATGGATTCTAAATTAACATCAATCAAGCACAGTATAACACAAGTATCAGAAACATGGATTCATCCTATCGTTTAAATACATCAAATCATAATAAAAGTCCTAAATTCACAAATTGTGACTATCAGGGGCTGATAATTGCTAACTTAGGAGAATAGTCATCACCTGTGTTGGTGAATCCACATGCTAATAACATCTAGAGCAATTGATTCGAAAGAAGTAGCGAAAATCCTACATAAATTCGAATAAAGATGGTTTTAAGTAAGAAAAAGTCTGATTTGGGTTTGTAATTCGGAGTGTAGATCCGAGTATTACCTATGATTGATAGCTGGCATCGATCGATTGAAGAATTCAGCGACGTATGCAACGAATCTGGGAGAAATCCCCAATTCTTAGCTACCAAAAATTCCTAATTTCATCTCAAATGAAATTCTCGAATGGGGCTGAACTATTTATAGTTCCAGATGGCCCAAAGTTAAGGCGAGGCACACAACTCACCCTCTCTGGTCTCGATCTAAGTTGTGCAGTTCGGGACAGGGTGTCGGTATTTGATGTAGGAAAAATGTCAAGCCCATTAAGGCAATCGATTCCACGTAGATACGTGATCAACGACCAACTAACGAACAGTCTATAGCCGTTCTAGATTTTCAGGACACCATTTAAGTGATTTAGGGAACAAAGTTCGGTGAATCCTTTTACTGGACCATAGCGTACACTAACAGGTATTGAATTCTAATGGTAATGCGGATTTATTTGGGGTTTCATGCACTATGAATCAAATTAGGTTGCTAGTTGGGTCCGAATGGAGATTAGGTCGTCAATTAGGTCAAATCAACTCTGATACTTAAGATGATCAACATCTGATTCGTTGATCAGGGTAGTCTAAGGTGGGTTTACATTGGGAATCGATTATACATGTAAATCAATTGTGATTCCAGTAAATCATAGTTCGAGGTTCATAAATCAACAGATCGGATATAAGATTTGATGATTAGAAAGAAATCGGTGACTATCTATGATATCTGACGAATAATGTACGATTAGATTGATGTGTTCTAGTGTCTTACAAGGGTTTGATCGAATCAGAGAGTTTAAGCTATGGTTTCCTGCACAATCTTCTATATTTTTTGTTTTAAATAAGACGTATGCACTCTCCTTTGAGAATTAAATTAGAAAAATTTCTAGAGGTACTCAAGTACTATCACGACTTAATGATTGAAACTTTCAAGACGTTAAATGAAAAAATCTTGAACCTTGAATAGATGGCCAATCAAGTGAAAAACTGCATAGGAAGATAAACTAACATCCAACCTCTGTGAGGCACGCTAAGTCTGACATCTTGTTCGTTATGAGGGCAAAATCAGCCTGATCCAAAACCAGGCGACCCATGCCATGGGCCACTTGAATTTTGAACTAGGTTGATTTTTGCATTGATCATCCATCATGAAATGACCTAAATAATGAACAGGTTGGATGGAATATGCATGCCATTGTGAAGGAAACGTATAAACCCAAGGATCGTAACGCTTTGTTATTGTTCCTTTTGGTGTGGTCCACCTAACATGTAAATCATTTTATTACTTTTCTAGAGCCGGAGGGCCTATTGGATAGAATGCAAATTAAAAAATGCAAACTATTTGTATTGATATGAAATTTACACCCATTTACTAAGCAGTTGATGTTGCATTAAAGTATTTACATTTTCTTTTCCCTCACTGATAAGAGAGTACAAGCTTTCTTTTTTATGTTAGAAAGAGGGAAAAAGAGTGAACTCTTTTAATGTGATATTTTAAGGGCCGTTTGGATGAAAGTAAATGGAGGTAAATGAAATTTGAGGTGTGTTTGGATAGGAGTGAATGAATCTAAATGAAATGAAATGAGAGTAAATGAGCTTGTAAATGAAATCATCTTTTTAAGAGAGGATTTAGAAGTAAATGGAATGAGATGCCTTTTTAAGCTCCCTTGGAGAGTTGCACTAGTAAATAAAAATGTCACTACGCACATGTCCACCATACACGTGGCACACTAATGATATTCTAAAACAATTTAACTATTGGCTACATTACTAAAATCAAACTAATAGAATAATACAAACCGTCCAAAGGTTAATCATCTACATGATGGATAAAAAACGTTGACAAGTTGCTTATTTGTGATTATGGCCCACCCAAGGCTTGAATTTCTTCATTTTTAGATAAAGTATTTTTAATGAACTTTATTACAATCATTCCTGTTAAATATGACTTATGTGCACTAATTTGGGTATTAAGGCTGATTGGAGATATTACATATGTTCTTGTGAATATATTGGAAAATTCCAATTCCTTCTATTTATGTCCATCTAAACAAAAAGATTTATATAAGATATATTTCATTTACTCCCTCCTATTAAACACATTTGAAAAAGCCAATTACTCCCAATTCATTTACCTTTAATTTTATTTTCCATTTACAAGTTCCCAAACGAGCCCTAAATAACAAATTTGGAGGGAAAAGGGCTTTCATTCATGGAATTGCAATCTAGAGATTTGTAAATGGGAAAAAAAATTATTTTTTAAGAATATTATTTAGCAAAACATATAAGCGCAAAAATGTTTGCTTCTCCTAAAGTTAATTATTGGAGTATATGTCCTATAAAACCAATGTGAGCTCTAATTTACTATGTCGACGTGACAGGGCTATCTCAATTGTAGTTTATGATGACTATGATTCCCTCATGGACACCTTGTATACCTTAATATATTTTATGTTACCTTGAACTTACAGATATGGGTTTGTTGAAGAGTGAGTCCTTTAGTAGTTATTAAAAGCTTTAAATTGGACAATGATCATTAATCGAGGAAAGTCGTGATCCATTGATCTCAACATCCTATATAAGCCACAACCATCACGGTACATAAGACACACTTGTTTGTTATATGAAGCTTCCAATTTGTGTAGAAAACAAGGTGATCGACCAATCGAACATGCTTGAAATAACATGGACAGGTATCTGGACAATTTTGGAAGAGTTTGGCCGATCGAACTCTAAGGCTCAACATGTTAACAATATTCGGAATGTGATGAAACTCTCTAGACTATTTTTTGACATGTTCAACTGGTTGAATATGTGTCCTCAACCAATCAGCCATCCTAATCGACCTGATTGATTAACGGTGCGCAGTTTCGCACGATTTTGTATGTTTTATTTCTATTTCCAGTTTTATGTTATATATATGGGTGTTATCGGGATTAGGGTTTAACCTTGACATTTTAAATGTGCTTAGAGAGTTCTGTAAAGGTTTTGAGAGAAGAAAAGGTTAAGGTTTTCTCTCTGGGTTGATTAGTAAGTATTCTTCATCTCTTGTACTTTCGTTTTCACAGTGATTCGCTTTGTGTCGTTGTTTTTTTTCGAAAGTGTTTTTCTACGTAAATTTGTTTATCTTCTTTAGTTGGATTTGCATTGTACAATTAGTGTTTACTTTGTTTCATTCTATCGTGAGTTGCTTCCGCGGTCTAAACAAGTGGCATCAAAACTAATGTTGGAAATCAAATTAAATATGAGACGAGGTATCAATGGCCTTGGGAATGAAGTTCGACATTAAGAAGCTCAACAAGAAAATATTTTCGAACTATGAAATGTGAAGATGAGAAACATTCTAGTTCAACAAGGATTGTACGATGCACTCCTCTAGAAAAGACAAGCAACCAGATACTATGAAGGAAGAAGAGTGGATCAAAATGGATCAAAAGGTTAATACTTCGATCCAATTGTGGCTATTGGATGAAGTCCTCTATAATATTATTAAAGAGAAGAATGTCATTAGAATACGGGCGAAGTTGGAGAGCCTTTATGCAATAATGTATCTTTCAAGTCATTTTTATATGAAGCGATAGTTCTATAATCTGAGAATGGTAAATGGGGCTGATGTTACATTAGTCATTTCACTAAACTTATTTGCTAGTTGATGGATGTGGAGAAAGTGATAAAAGAAAAAGACCAGTACATTCTTTTGAATTCCCTACCAGATTCCTATGAGAATCTCGTAAAGACTGTGTCACGGTAGGGACACCATTAACATCAATACTGTTATCTCAACCCTTCAGTAAAGGTTGTTGAGAAAGAAAAGCGGTAGTGAGGCTGGTACCTCTACAGAAGCGTTGGTTTTAAGGGCGGGATTCTGAACAAGAGAATGAAACTTCGATACCTAAGTCCAAATCCAAGGGACAAGGGCAAGATGAGATATTAGAAGTGTAGGAAGATCGAACACATGAAGAAGGATTATAAATAACAAGTTAAGGATAAGTTAAATACATCTTCAAGAGGAGACCGGTAAGCAGAATCCACAAAGGACATAAATGTTGATGGTTGTGATGTATTGACTGCATCCAGATCTAGATATCTCAGCAATGAATGGCTCTTGGATTTAGGGGCATCGTATAACATGTGTTATAATCGGAGTTCGTTCACTACATACAACGAGTATGATGGTGGGATAGTGTTCTTGGGCAATAACTACGCCTGTAAGATGGTTGATATTAGGTTCGGTAGCGCATCAGGATGTTTGATGGGTGGAACGTATTCTGATAGATGGGTATAATGTATTTTGACAGATGTGAGGTACATTCCTAATTTAAAGAAGAATTAGATATCTCTGTGAGCTCTCGAGGCACTGGGGTGTAAGTTCACCAAGTCTGATCATGTCTTATGAGTTTCAAAATGGGCACTCATTATCATAAAGGCACAAAAGAGCAGTAATCTCTATAGGTTGATCATATATACCGTATTTGGTGGAGCTGCAGCAGCTGTAGTGGAGTCCACGTCTGCACGTTTGTGGCATACGTGCCCAGGCTACATGAGCGCATGCGAGAATAAGGTACTTTTTTACCGAGGTCTTATTCATGCTTTAAAAGTATAATTTTCATATATGTGAATATTGTATATATGGTAAACAATCTGAATTATCATTTAAATTGGAAAAACATATTAGTAGAGGAGTGCTTGACTATGTGTATTCTGATGTATAGGGGTCGTCGCTCATTGTTTCTGGAGGAAGATCGTCGTATTTTGTCATATTTATCGACAACTTCTCTATAGAAGTTTGGGTTTATTTCATGAAGAATAAATCCAATGTTTTCACCACCTTCAAGATGTAGAAGACAATGGTGGAAAGGCAAACATGACGAAAATTGAAGGTTTTAAGTATAGAAAATGGAGGTGAGTTCACTTCTAAGTAATTTTATCAGTATTTTAAGGAAGAATGGATCGTGAGGCACAACACAGTGCAATATATACTAGAGTAGAATGGTGTGGCTGAGAGGATAAATCGATCTCTTTCAGAAAGAGCCCAAAGCATGTTGAATAATCTTGGGTTGGGCAAGGAAATTTAAACTGAGGTCATGAATACGGCTTGTTACGTGGTAAATTGGTCCCCACCTATGGTAATAGGTTACAAAATACCAGAAGAAGTGTGAAGTGGTCATGATGTAAACTACTTAGGGTTGCGAGTATTTGGTTGCAACACTTACTCTTATGTACAGGCAATTGAGAGATAAGCTAGACCAAAGGGCCAAAAAGTGTGTCTTTATTAGTTATGGTGATAGTGTGAAGAGATACAGTTGTATGACCGAGTTATAAGGAAGATCACACTTAATCGAGCGTTAGGTTTGATGGGGATTCCTTGTTCTGTAAGGATGAATACAAGGAACCAGAAAAATCAGTTGTTGACATTAAAGTTAAAAAGGGTGAAACACGGATTAAAGCCGAGCAACAGAAATAAGTTAGGAGTAGGTGGAGTAGCCACCTGCGAGAAGGAATCCACTAAGGGATTGTAGGTTATCGACCAAATACAGGGATGACTTAAACATTGAATTTTCCCTTATTACAAATGAAGGGGATCTGTCTACTTTTCAAGAGGCTCTAGATGATATAGATGTTGAAAAGTAGGAAGGCAATGATGCATGATGAGTGGACTCTTTGCACAAAAATGAGACATGGAAGCATGTGGAGCTTCCCGTCGGCTAGAGAGCGATCGGTTACATATGGATCTTCAGGAAGAAATATGATAGATACAAGGCAAGACTGGTAGCGAAGGGGTATGCATAGAAGAAGGGTGTCGACTTCAACAAAGAAGGGGTATGCATAGATGGAGGGTGTTGACTTCAGCAAAATTTTCGCACCCGTAGTGAAGCAACTATCTATCAGGTTTATGTTAACGTTGATTGTCCAATATGACCTTAAACTAGAACGAATGAATGTAAAGACTAGCTTTCCTACATGAGGAATTTGAAGAACAGACTTGCATTAAATAACCAAAAGGGTTTCGACATAAAAGGGGTAGAGAATAGGGTTTGCATGTTATAAGGAGGTCATTATACGGCCTGAAACAGTCTCCTAAGCACTGGTAGAAGAAATTTACTTCTTTCATAGTGAGTAAAAGGTTTACTAGAAGTGAATATGATTATTGTGTCTACTATTCAAGACATAGAGTGACGAAAATTTCATTATACTGGCATTATATGTTGATGACATGCTTATTGTTAGTCATAACATGTCGGAGATCGACATATTGAAGACTCGGTTATTAAGGACATTTAAGATGAAAGATCTGGGGGCTGTAAAGAGGATTCTCAGTATTGATATTCATGGAAACAGAAAAATGAGCAGGCTATGGTTATCTCCGACAGAATATCTTGAGAAGGTGTTAGTGAAGTTTGGGATAGATAAGACTAAGTCGGTCAGCGTTCCTCACATGGCTCACTTTCAGCTTTCTTTAGAGCAATGTTCTAGTACACATGAAGAATCAGGTTATCTCTCGCATGCCTTATTCGAGTGCAATTGGCAACTTGATGTATGTCATAGTTTGTACGAGACTGGATATTTCACATGTAGTGGGTGCTGTTAGCAGATACATGTCCAATCCTGACAAGCAATACTGGGAGGTAGTGAAATGGCTACTTCATTATATTCGAGGTACGCAGGACTACGTCTTAACATTTAAGAAATTAAGGATAAGTTGGTAAGTTATGTGGATTCTGATTACGCAGGCAGTGTAGACAATTGAAGGTCAACTTTCGGTTACTCATTTTTGTTAACAAGTGAAGCGATCAAGTGGATGTCAAAGCTTCAGTCTATAGTGACTCTTTCCACAACTGAAGCTGGGCATATGGCGGTGACAGAAGTATTCAAGGAAACGATTTGATTACGGAAAATAATAAATCAATTAGAGCTTCAACAGGAGGCCCTGCCAGGTAATTGTAATAGCTAAATCAGTTGGGGCTTCAGCAGGAGACTATGCTGGTTAATTGTGACAGCGTAAGTGCTATCGATTTGGCAAAAAACTAAATTTACTATTCTAGAACTAAACGTATTGATGTGCATCATCATTTTATTCGATAAATGATTGCGGAAGGTGGTGTAACTTTTTAAAAGATCCATATAAGCGTAAGTCTAATTGACATGCTTATGAAGGTGTAGAGAAGTTTAAGATTTGTTCGACTTCTCTGCGCCTGATGAAAATGGAGTGAAAACAGTGTGCATGAGAAGTGGTGGAGCTATAATGAAGATGAATTAGAGATAGATGATAGAGAAAAATGATAAATGAAAATCGATGATTGAAGCCTTGGTGGAGATTATTATATGTAGTCTTCAATCTATGCAGAAAATAGGGTGTTTGACAGGTCGACTACCCTAGTTGACCGATCTAACATGCTTGGAATAACACAAACAAGTCTCTGGACAATTTTGAAGGAGTTCAACCGATCGAACTCTGAGGCTTTACAGGTCGACAATATTCAGAATGTAGTGAAACGCTTTTCGAACTTTAAGGCTTTATAGGTCGACAATATTCAGAATGTGGTGAAACTCTCTTCGAACTTCGAGGCTTTATAGGTCGACAATATTCAGAATGTAGGTGAAACTCTCTAGTCGAACATGTGTCCTCGACTAATCGACCTGACCGATTGACAGTACATGGTTTCGCACAGTTTTGTCCGATACGTGGTGTCTTCTCAACCATTAGACATGGTTATGGTAGATCGGGTGTAAACACCATAGATACATGATCCAGGGTCTATGGTTATACCTTTGGGGTATTTACATTAGTTAGGTTATGTTCAAGTTACTAATTTAGGGGCTCATTGTCTTGGATTAAATGATCATAATGATCAAGACTTAATGTTAAATATAATTAATTAATCCTTACACTAAGGATGTGTAAGGGTCATAGACCTGATCAGTAAATTTTGGATATTCTTACAAGGCTGCCTATAGGACATTAAAAGTTGATGTGGCTAGTATACTTTCATAAAGAACTATTGATTATTGCACGGGCTAACAAATGATCCATTTGGTTTAATGTAGGGATTGAAATATGGTTAGACTTGTTAAGGTAAGAAGTCGTCAAGTGATTTTTCCACTGGGTCCTTATTGGCTTTTTAAAGGTTTTTAATTCTTAAAGTTTTATTTTAACCATTAAAATTATTTTAATCGCACGTGATGATAACCTGTTGGTCCAGATTGTATGATTTATCACTCGATCAATGAGGTATATAGATATTTAGTGGATGGTCATGTTAATGAAGGGATTATATCATTGATATATGCAGGGATGATAATCATAACCAATTCATCACATATTATTTAAAAATTATTTTCACCGTACAATAATCACTTAGCTTAAACAAAGTGTTCATTTTAATAACTCACTTTAATGTAGAGCTAGAATTGTCTAAAAGAATCACTTCTTATAATCTAATCGTGATCAAATTTTTACTATAAATCATTGGGCACGTTTTAACTTTCTAAACAAAATTCCAACTTTTATATTATTGAGGAAGGGCCTAAACAAGCAAAATAGCCTCTTAACCCTTAAATTTTGCATCTCATGATTATGGAACGAATTTTACAAGTTGTAAGACAACATTCTCAATCTTATAAACGGGTTAGATCATCTATTTGCATAGGTCTATTTATGAATTCCAAGCACCCACTCTAGGTTTTTTAATGACTAAGTTACTTAAAATAAAAAAAACTAACATTTTTCAAATACCTTAACCACTTTGAAGTGGGCATTCAAGTTGAGGCTTTTCCACCGTCCTTTCGAGGTGAGATTTTAACCATAGTAAATGGAACTTGATCATACATTTTATCAAAAGATGAGCGTTAATCATACATGGCCAACCGTTAAATTTAATCAAGGGTTAATACAATCAATCTGAGTGTCCAAAATCCAAACAAATGACACCATCATGGAGCTCATTGAAAATTTAAGGAACGAACAGTTTACATCATTCAAGCAATCATTAAGTAGGCTCTATGTGGGGAACTTCTTTGTTCTCATAGCTTGGAGACGTGCAAACGCACAATTGCCCCATAAAGAGGGGGTAATGTGAGACCCTTCCCTCTTCCTATTTTGTGTGGAGAGAGAGAGAGAGAGAGAGAGAGAGAGAGAGGAGAAGGGAAGGGGAGGAGAGAGGGAGAAGGTTAAGGTATACCTATCAACTCGACTCTCTTTAAATTTCGATTTTATTTAATTTTTTATTTTAATTTTATTTATTGTGATGTGGGAATCAAAATTTTCAAAGTTTAGATCTATATCTAAACCATAGATCAAAACCCAAAATTTACACACACAATTAAAATTAATTTTTTTTTATCCTAACATAACAAAGCATGTAATATATTAATCTAACCATACAATTTGTGTAATTTATGATCGACCTTGGTCCTAAAGTGCGTACACACGATTCCACAATGTTAGAAGATAATTTGACTTGAGAGGTAAGAACATTTTTTCAAGCTTTTTACCAAAATCTATAAAATATTTATAGTTCATTTATTCTATTATTTTAAGTTAAACTTCCTATATCATTTCTAGTTTACATGGTTAATATGCTTCTACATTTTATTATGAACATTAACATGATTGAATTTTACTCATGCATGATTTAGAATTGCTTTAATATAAATTGTGCTTTATTAATAATTCACAAGCATTATTTGCTTACACGATAGAAAATTTGAACGATCTATGCTAAGAAATAAATTAATGATGTTTATGATCCGATTTATGTGCCTTAGGATGTATGGCATTGTTACCTACATCAATGACTCAATTTGAGACCCTGTCCACGTAGATGACGTACATGAAAACTATTCATGAGAGGACTGTGTGTTGTATGTTAAGAACATGCCTCATTGGATCATGCCTTAAAACTTAGATGCCCTATTTTATTTATGAACTTAATACTATAACATTTTATGATTTTGAACGTCACTTTGTGACATGTTTTAGTGCCTAGAGTGGTACGGATGATGAACCCTTATTTCGTGTCCATGAACGGACTTGTACTTAAAATAATTATTTTTGCTGACCATGGTATAGTAATTCAAAAGGGCACTAAGTGTATAAGATTTTTATAATTTGTTGTTTTAAAAACCAAGCTAATAAATGATTGACTAATCATGCATTCATGGTAATTTTAGAACTTACTAGATGACGCCAATGTATGTCTTTTAAAATTTTTGGGTCATGATGTCGATGTGTCTTTTGAGATTTCTGGGTCATGATGTCAATGTTTCTCATGTGATTTTCAGGTTTTTATGCGGCCGTTCACTTGCATTGTTGGTTTAACTCATAAATTTTGGGTGGATGTGTATCTCCATGTTGATATGCATTCATACATAAATCAAGATTTGTATGATGAAGTCGATATTGTATGAACCTCATTTCTCTTATCTTATATTTATGAATTATACTGGACTATGATGATGGATATGTAATCTTGGGGGGTTTACTAGTTGGCTAGTCATCATTTTAGTATTAAAAAATACCATAGATGATGCAAGATTAGAAGACGTGGGCACACGCCCGAAGAGTTGATTGAGATCCAATGGAAGAAATGCACTCCATGAGTACAGTGGAGCTCTTGGAGCTTAACCAATAAATAAATTTATTCTTATGCTTTAGTAAAAACATTGATACTTAGGCGGATTATTTAATTTTGTAATAAATTTCTAGCTGAGTAGGTAAGTTTAATTGATTTTTATGATGATTAGAACTTTATGTACAAAGCTTAGTTTATTTTACTTTTGTTTGATGTATACCCATGGAAATGTAAATGAATGATATTGAATACTTGAAAGTATATCTATGTGCACTCCACTAACACCCGAGATTTTGGGGTAAGAGTGTTACACTACGGTTGCAACATTCGGGGCGTTACACCCTTCTCCCACATCTTCTTCATTTATGTGGTGCACCGTTATGGACGGTTGAAGTGTTCCTTGGAACCTACTAGAGAAAACACTATAGGATTGCTTAATCTGTCCAGTATTGGGATTGAAGAGAGACCTTTTAATTTGAATAATCTTTATCGGCATTATATCAACTTATACCGTCAAATTTCAAATATAATATAACATTCTTAAGTTAAATTTTATGTTTTAGAAATTGTACATACTCATATTCGAGAGATCTTGAAATTGAGATTTCATCACTAATGTCGCTTTACATGATCACACTTTCGAAAATCCCCATCGATAATGCCACTTTGCATTCCATTTATGTCACAAATTTACTTTGTATTACATTTTCCAACTTTACACTTTATCCATATAAGCCCTAAAATTATGGAGCGTAATAGACAGGCTGGATGTTAGAAATAAGATAACATGATATGGACCTGAACACAATACAATGAAATAAGCATAAAACACTTAAGATATGTGGGCTCCTCATGTTGTCTATTTGACATCCCCTGAGTCCATGTTACACTCTTCAATGCTAGGCCATGGGTAATAAAATTAGATAAAAACTCAGGTAAGCCACATAACATGAAAAAATGGAGACAAGATCTGAAACATAGGTTTATGTGGAGAGCCATCATAGTGTGTATCTTTCATCAAGCTTGTTCATCGAGTGTGGCTCACAAGGGTGAAGGGAAGATATGAAAAATCATAATGATAAAAAAATAAAAAAATCAAGTGGGTCACATCGATGAAATTAGAAGTTTTAGGCACAATTTTATTATATTCCTATTAGTGTAATACATCTAAGCTTTTAATTAAACTAATTTTTTTATTTCTATGGTGAACATTATGGATGGAGTGAATTTCACATATACAATACAATAGATCCCACAAGGTTTGATTGTTTTACACTCCATGTAAAACATGTGTTTTAGAAGATTCCAATCCCAACATGATGGCCTTTAGAACTTTCTATTGTACCCATGTTTTTAAGACTTTAATCATCCCCAATTTGGCTTATTCAGACCAATTCAGCCCTGGCTTGGGTGAATCACAATTCAACTCAAGGCTAAATGAGTTAGGTTACCACTAAGTCTTTTAACCATAGTTATACTCAAAGTTTAAAGTACCACCCAAAATGAATACCTATCACCCAACTTGTACTTGTGGAACCCATAAATGATATATTGGCCCCATATCAGTTTAAAATAGCCTGATACTAGTGGTATGTAAGTATCCTGTGATGAAGAATGAATGATAGGTTGTATAACACACCCATTTCAAACATGTGTTGATAACTTAAGGTGTTGTGGTAAAGACAATTTATTGCATATAAGGAAGTTATAACTTGTGGTATAATACTGTCTTTTTAGCCAACATGACGCCTTATAAGACATAAATGTTGAGAAACAAAGCCCCATTGTGAAAATCACCCAGGACAAAAATTAATAATAAAATTGGTCACCATGTTGGAATTAATGGCCAACCAACGGTCTGGTTCAACATATCTATATGGCCCACTTAGTGAGCAAATCACTCTTATTTTTTAGAAAGGTGATCTTCATGGTGGGGCTAATGTAGCGAGGTATGGGGAAAGAGAAGGGATTACTATCTTTTTCTTAAACTTAACCTTAAATACATAAAAAAAGAGAAAAATATCTAAAAGTGAAAAATATATTAATATTATTAATGAAAAGCTTGTTTATAAAATGCTCTCATATAACTTATATAAGTCCTAAATCTTATATTCATAACTTGAACAAAATAGTAATTTTTTTTTTTTAAAATAGCGAACGACATTTAAACTAATCAAACTCTTTTTCATTACTCAAACAAAGACTTTAAGTGTTACTAATTTTTTTAAATTCTACGATATTAAAATCATAACTTACTAAAATAGCAAATTCGAACTAAAATCTCAAAATTAACCATCCTAAATAGTCTTATTTTGAAAAACCGTTTAGAGGTTAATGACCTTTGGCATTGGCTAAGATGTATAACTCTCTGATAGCTTCCCAATGACATATTATATGTGTGAAATGGATAATAGATTATAAAGTTATAACTATAAGAAGTTATAGTATGCACGAATTCCTCGATTGAGTTTTCTACTTAAATTTTTTTTTTATTCCGACCATCCATAAGATTTACTTAATGCTATCTTACATCAAACTGCTCTACTTAAAAACTTAAACCCATCTCTAAGTTTAGCATGATAGTGGCCCATTGCAATGACCCGCCTTTATTACATATCTTCTTTGTCTTAGATAACAATTGATAGTAAAGTTATTGAAATTTTATACCTGTGATGGAATTTTAGAAAATAAAACTCCATCTTTCGTTTCTTTACAATCATTCAAGTAGGGGGTGTCGGCTTCCACCTTTTTTGTAACAATGGTTTTGTGATCAACGACTCTCGATTAACGTCGATCGACCATGTTGTTGTTGTCACTACTAGCATTCGATCTATACAATTTAGTTGTTGCAGAGAACATAGAAAGGTGTTGATCTTCATTGTGGCGAATGTGAAAGTATTCAACTCTTTTGCAATTCATTCATCCAAACTATCAATCATGTAACCAGTTTTTGTTAAGCCATTCATTAATCAATATTTTTACTCAATCAAAACTTTTTCTAAACCTGACCATTAATCATCCATGGATCCATACGTCCATCCAATGGTGGATTCCTCTTGGTGTGATGACACATGTTAATGCAAATTGGGAGTAGTCGATCAATCCTTGGAACTATTAAGCAATTTAATAGTGTATTCATCAAGAGGCACTTCACATGCTTCTTCTTTTTGCCCAAGATGCACTCATTCATCTGTGTAAGTCTATTTTTCTTCTTCATCTTGAAGATTTTCATCCCTCTTCTTCAATATTTAATTGGATGACAAGGATTTGGCTCCCTAAGCTAGCCTTGTCTCTATAAATTTATGGTCTAAACTTTGCTATAATTAATTACACCCAGATCCATAGCTCAAGTGGTAGACCGAGTGAAGATAGCCTCATCTCAACATTGACGTATTGCCATCGATTCCCAAAGTGGGGGTGGCTAACATTGTAGTGTGACTAACAGGGGTGTGGGTGTACTAATACTAAAGGCCCCCCCCCCCAAAAAAAAAAAAAAAAAAAAAAACCGACTACAAATTAACTGACCGCGAGCCATTTCGACGATCGCATGTTATTTATTGCCACAAATATATTTCCGATCCATGGCCTCAATTATTTGATCACCATTTCTGCATCTCCGCATTGATTGTTAGAATTTATTATAAAATGCCTCAAACTTTGCCTTAGTCATGTAAGTATTCACGGAACGTTGCCTAAAGGATTATTGCCGCATGATTTGTTATTGGATGCTATAACCTAAGGAAAGACCTGGCTCTCATATTAAATGGTATGGCAGTTCCAATACCAGCTGGCATAGTGGCTTTGATACTTAAATAACACAGTAGGACATGGGGAAAGAGAAAAAAAATCACCACATTCTTTTCAAGTGCAGTCCTTGGAAAATGCAAACCCAATTTGAAATCAAGATGGGTTAGGTCGAGTTGGGTTGGTGGGATGGGTGGTATAGAAGAATTTGGGTTAGCAACCTTGGGTTGGAATTAGATCGGGTTGGGTTCTGGGTCAGGTCCTCTTGAGGGTGGGTTGGGCTTAGTTGATCCTTAACCTGACCCAACCCGCTCAAGTTGCAACCCAACTAGAAAGAAATATTTCTTCCATAAACTACTCAACAAACGCATATAAATTTTTGGCGAAGCAACTCTAGGGGTGTTACTAGACCAAATACATTGTAGAAGATAGAATTGCTAGGTTTCAGTTTCAAAATCAGTTTCATTGAATAAACCTAAGCTTTGATTGGTGGACACTTGTATGTTGAAATAGAACCATTGGATAATTTTTTAATTTGAATTGACCAATAAGTGTCCACCAATCTGATGGTCAGATTATTAAATAACAGTAATATTTGGGTAATTGATTAATCTAAATGCATGATATGCATAGTTTAATATTTGAATTACTTATAGTTCAAGTATGCAATTTCTAAGCTCCTGCCTATCATCCATCAAACTCTCCTCGAGTATGAAGTTTCTCTCTTTTAACTATAGGTGCTAGTTTTGCTAATCCACATGCAATGGGGTGTAAATATGTAACATGTGTGTGAGATCCAAGCTTTCCATCAAGTGGGCTAAAATCAGGCCATTCGATGCCTAAGGTGGCCACAGCTAGGGCTGTCAATGGACATGGGTTAGTCCATCGGGCTAGACTTGGGTTAGACTATTGAGCCCCAGGGCCAAGCTCAGGCTTAAAATTCAAGCCCTACGTAAACATTTTGGGCTGGACGATTTTGGCCTATCAAGTGATAAATCCACTCCGTCCATCTGTTTTCCAAGACTACAATAGGAAAGAACTATAAAAATCAGGCAAATCCAAAACTCAGTGTGGGCCTTATCACACAAAACAGTGAGGATTAAACGCCTGGGGTGACAGAAGTTTTATATCATGATCATATGAACGGTTTGGATGTCATATAAAAAACATGTTCAGCTCTAGGAAGCTTTCAACGGTGGAAATTTCCGTTTCCACTGTTTTGTTTGGTATGGTCCACCTGAGTTCTGGATCTGCCTGATTATTAGATTACTGTCCTATTGTGATCTTTCAAAACAGATGGACGGAGTAGATTTATCACGGACATCTCTGTGGGTCCCGCAAAGATACATGATCTGTGGTAAGGGGCAATCCGCTTCCGCAACTTTCCTAGACGCGAGTTTCCTGCAACACCTACTACTGTACTACAGGTAATTCCCGCAATAGAAAGCTCCGTGGGGTCCACCGAGATGTCCGAGTAAAATCTAATCCGTCCATCAGTTTTTACTGATCATATTAGGTTGTTTTCCCAAAAATTGGGCAGATCTAAGGACCTTATTGATGTTTATACGCAATCCTACCCGTTGATAATATGATTCCCATCAGGCATGCTGATCCAAAACTTTTGTGGGTCCCAATAAGGTTTCAATGGTGCAGGTTCAGTCCCCACAACTTCTGTTGGTGTGGCCCACTTGAGTCTTGGATATAGTTCATTTTTGGACCCACTTAGAAAAATGATGTGAAAAAAATAGATGGACGGAGTGATTTTAACAAGGAGATCAGTGGTGGACCCCACAGGGTTTTGTCTTGCGGAAACGGATTGGGTGGTGTGCCACACACCATCCACCTCCGTAGTTTGTTGACGTCACCAAGTTTTGTGAGCCCCACCATGATGTATGTATTATATCCACACTGTCCATCCATTTTAAAGGTCATTTTAGGGTAGGGGACAAAAAAACGAGGCAGATCTGAATCTCAAGTGGACCACACCACAAAAATCCGTGGGACTTGGACATCTCTACCATTGAAAACTTCTTGGGGCCCATAGAATTCTTGGATGAATTTGATATTTGTTTTTTCCCTTCATCCAGGCCTGTGTAATCTCATGAACAGGTTGGATGACAAATAAACATCGTGGTGGGCCACAGAAAGATTTCAACGGTGGTAATTATTATCCCCACTGCTTTATGTGGTATAGTCCACTTGAACTTTGGATCTGTCTCATTTTTGGGATCATGACCGAAAATGATCTCTACATATGGATGGACGGTGTGGATATAACACATACATCATAGTGGGGCCCGCAGAACTAGGTGACGTCGACACACCAGGGAGGTCGGTGGTGTGTGGCACACCACGCAATCCGCCTCCTTGTGTAACTTTCCGGTAGGTCTCCTTTCCAGAGGACAACTCTCCCTCCCTCTCCCTCTCCCTCTATAAAACGCCCAGTCTCTCTTTCTTCACTCTCATTACATTCTTTCTTCCATACTAGCTTTACTCTCTCTCTCTCTCTCTCTCTCTCTCTCGATTCCTAAATTGAAAGACATGGCTTCTTTAAAAGAGGAGATTGATCAGCTGCCGCTGGTGCTATCATCAAAGGTTTATAAACTGGAGAAGGAAAATAAACAACTGCAGGAGGAGAATGAAGTTCTTCATGCTCGACTGCAAGAGCTTGCGCTAATGGTGGAGGATGATTTCTCTGAGATCTGTCGGCTAAGATCAGCACTAGATTGCCTGGCTTTGAGGGATAGAAGGACAATGGAAGCAAATAAAAATTCCCACACCTAAACCCATAGATTACAGTAGTTTTTTTTTTTTTTTTTTTCGATTTCAGTTAATATAGGAATTCTAAACCTTTATCATCTTGAAAATTCAAGGATAATGCCATAGTTTTTTTTTTTTTTTTTTTTTTTAAGATTTTAGTTTTTTTTTAATTTTAATTCTATAATACAACATTGAATAGGAGTTTGCTGCTTCTTTATTTGAAAGTTTTGTGGGCCCACCATGATGTATTTTTTTTTTTTTAAAATCCGTACCATCCATCCATTTTTCTAGATCATTTTAGGGCATGGCCTCAAAAGTGAGGCATATCCCAAGTTTAAGTGGACCACACCACAGAAAGCAGTGGTGATTGGGCAGTCTACCATTCAAAACTTCTTGGGTGCCACAGAAGTTCCATACTGGCCGACGTGATGTATTCACAATATCTAAGATGCCCTACCTGAAAATCCATTGGCACCCAACACTCAGCCCGATCCATACTAAGGTGGGCCAGAGAAAAAGGAAACAAGCTGAAAGGGAACAGCCACCCTTGAAGTTCACAGGGCCCACCTCAGCCTCCAAATAGTATAGCATGAATATTTATGACCCTTCATACGAGCTCCCTTATTATATATAAATAACACTGTGCTAATCAACGGGGGTGTTTCCATGGTGGGCGTTCAATCACTACTGTTTCCTCCTGTGGTGTGGTTCACGTGACATTTGGATATGCCTCATTTTTTGGTCCATTCCATACAATAATATGGAAAAATGAATGGTGAGCATGAATGAAACAAATACATCATGGTCGGTCCCACAGAACACCATCAGTAGCTACTGGCTATTTACAGCGTCTTAGGTAATTCGCAGTCCCTAGGCAGGGGTGGATTGGATTAGATGAGGCCACTGCCTCAAACAAGACAGTGCAGCCCTTACCGTTGGCCCACCTTGACTGTAATGCGAATATTTCTATAGATGGAACACTACAACAAAAAAGGTCCTTTAGCCTCACTTCAAAACTGTACCTAAAAGGTTAAAAACTGAAGCAAAAGGCTTTAGCCTCGGTTTTACCTCATTTACCTAAACGGAGGCTCCAACCCCCATGGCTAAAGGCTTTAACCTCAGTTTTAGCAACTGAGGCTAAAAATGCTTTTATAGCCTCAGTTCTTCACTTGAAGCAAAAAACCTTTTTAGCTTCAGTTGCCTTTAAATGAGGCTCCATTGTTTCCAACCGAGACTAAATCCAAATTTTAGCCTCCATTGCCTCCAACTGAAGCCAAATATATTTTTAACCTCGGTTCTCAACAACTGAGGCTAAAGCCTTTAGCCACGGGAGTTGCAACCTCAATTTGAGTAACTAAGGCAAAACTGAAGTTAAAGATAGATTTAGCCTCTATTGGCATCAACTGAGGCTAAATTCAGTTTTTAACCTTAGTTCTCAACAACAAAGGCTACATCTAGTTTTTTTGCCTCGGTTCTCAACAAACCGTGGCTAAAAATGTGTAATTTTTTTTAAAAATAATTGTTAAAATAAACCTGTGTCTGTTTCATAATCCAATCATTCAATTTTAATCCATTCATAAAAGCACAATATCAACAAAAAAGTTAACTGTCTATTTGAAAGATGCACCCTATTACATCAAGCTATGACACACTCATTGCATAGGTTCCAAAAATAACACAAAGCATCACTGTTTAATCATTTTTGCGGTAGGAAGCCCTCCACTTCATCCACTAACACTCGAAAAACCAGGGTTGGTTAAACCTGTCAACGTATCTACTAAGTATGGCAAATCATCAGTTCCAGCATTGCTCCGCAACTGAAAGTGCAAAAACATTAATGAAACTTTAGAAAATTAGTGGAATTTGCAAATATCAGCCAAATATTGACGATATATAGAAATATCACAAATAGCACAAAATATAAGTGTCTATAAATGTCAATACATGGGAATTTTCATATTCTCAAATGGTTTTGCATCCCTGACCTAAATATTGAAAATATTGGCCGATACATTGATTTCTTTGAAGTATACTTAGATTAAAAGAAAATTAAATTTTGTTCTTTGAAAATCGAATTGATTTACCTCATGAATGATTTACAGCACTGAAAATTCATACTAACTTCCATTGGGAAGTTTGCTGAGATATGCCTCCAACTGTCCTATCGCTGCCAATATAAGACCTATAATTGTAACAAATTATATCGCTGACCTGGGATACTGAAAATATCGGTCGATGCATTGATTTCTTTGAAGTATACTTAGATTATAGTATAAGATTTTCCACTGCTCCTTAGGTTGGAAGTGTTAACACTTGAGTGACATGATGGAACAACAACCAAGTCAAGACTTGAACGCACAAGGCTTCCATTCTGTCGTGACTTAAGATTTACCACCAATCTGTGATCGAATACTAAGTGACATTAGTATCTTTCTACTAGATAATATTAAAGAGAGTTCAGGAAGATCACATGAATTGAAGAATATAAACATCAATTAAATCTATTCAATAACGTGAGTTTAAAGATACAAACTGGGCATTTAAGTTATCCAACAGATAAGGCTATCAAGGTCATACCTATATGCCTAGTGATCAATGGTGACAAACAAATTCACACTGTTTAACCTAATTACATATAGAACCATCAATTTGTGATTGGGCTCTATTTTGACATAGCAAGCATGTTTATGATTGATGATTTTGTTCCCTATTCTTTCTCTAATTCGCTCATAATCTAGCATATTGGATTCAAAGAAAGATGAAACATTTCATGAAAAAAAAACCAATGTCAACTTACAGAAGTGTCACTTTGATCAATGTAGTTCTTAACTTGTGATGCACATCAAGATATTGCCTTCATTTCCTCTGTAATAAATTTATTCCAGTGCTTGGACATGTTATCTACAGATTCAAATTGATCAGAAGCACCAGCTGTTTTTGACATTGAACTTTCACATATTATCTTCCTGTTGCAGAGAAAGAAAATACGTAAATCTTCGAATTATGTGATAGGAGATGAAATGCGAAGATTAGAGTACATTTATTCATAAAGAAAAAGCAATGCCAGCCTATTGTACCAGTTTGGATCTCAGAGTCTCTACAAGTGCACGACTTTCTTTATCCCATTCCTGAACAATGTTCAGGGAAAAGAAAAAAGAGTACACATCAGACTGGTCTTAAAGTTTGTTTTCTGCAATTCGTCCCATCCATACTGCGGGAAAAAATCAGGTTTATTTTCAGACCTGAAGCTTACAAATAACTTCATGAAGCTCTCCTTCTTGTCTAAAGGCAGCATCGGCCTGTCACTTTATTTCCTCTTGAGCTTCTGCCTTAGCTCTTTGTAATGCTGCTTTTAGATCAACAACAGCCTTTTCCCACACTTCCCTTCTCTGCTTCATTTTCGTTCATCATCGAATCATTGAACACAAGCACAAGAAAAGGGAAAACTGGTAAAAAATAAAAAAAAGGAATGTTGACAGAAAACAAAAAACCTTTTAGCCAACATTATCACAGAAAGGTAACACATCCGTCAACAAGTTGCAACTTATTATGATGTGAAGAAAGCCGTTTAGCCAACTTCAGCACAGAAAGGTAACACATCTGTCAACAACTTGCGACTTATTATGATGTGAAGAAAGCCTTCTAGCCAACTTCAGCACAGAAAATAATCAAGTAGGCCACACCATGCATGAGGACCACCAAGTGCAAAAATTAGCCCAATGCACTTATCAAGTAGGCCACACACACCCCCACCCCCACCCACATGCACGCACGCAGCGCGCGCACACACACACACACACCTGTGCATTTGCGCACTCAGTCATACTTCCATAAACAGGCAAGCGACCCCGCCCACTTCTTTTCACAGCATACATGGGTTTTTAATCATGTCAAGTGGAGCCTACGGTTCGGTAATGAAAAAAATTGGTCAGCTTGGCTTGCCATTGTTCCACTTTAATGTGAGCCACCAGAAAAAACGTGGTCGTATCTCCAAACCTCAAGGGGTCATTGATCAGATCCAAATTTGGTAACGACCAGCCTTTAAAGTGGACAGAGAGACCATCTGAGATCCAGGCCATTTAACAGGTAGGGAACACTATGACATGATAAGGGCAAAGTTATTGCTGGTCCACTCATCAGGCAGATCAAAATTGCATGAGAAAAACATACAGTCAGGAAGGAAACATCCAACAGTACAGAAATTCAACGTGTGCACTTGTCCCTCACTTGATGAGTGTACTACTTTGATCTTTGGATGTGACATATTCATGGTGCACCCTCACTAAATTACAAGTAAAAAAAAAATCAAATAAAACACTATAATTACTTTACTAAAAAGGTGGAGGTGAAAGCATCAGGCATGCCATTTCCAAATACCTTTTTCTCTTTCTTCTTCTTCTTCTTCTTCTTTGTAAAATCCCTACTGGTAATGCAATTCATATATTGGTATCACAACATGGATGCATTTCAATGTCATGCCTGATGCTTTCAGATAAAGCACCAAAAATCAAGGAAAAAAAAAAACAGAAAATTGGATCACCAAAACATGGTCCCACATGCAAAATCCAACTTAGGTGAGTTTCAAGGTAATTCTCTTCTGTGAAAGGTCCCATCAGATCAACAACTTGGATCACCAAAACATGTGTCACCCGTTACACAGCTTGTAATCGCCGACGCAACACTGGAAATCCAACTCCTCTTGTTTCTGTGCCATAATCGGCTTTACAGGATAGGAGAGTCCAAGATACGGACTGACCATCAACCTAGGGATCAACTAAGGTGAGTTCTGTTCGTATTTGAGTACTCAAGAACCCACCATAAAAAGGGCTTAGCTTTCTTTGTAAAATCATCTCTACATATAGCAATAAAATTTAGTGTTTTGAGAATTCAAGCCTGAATTTGTGTTGAATGGTATGTGTAAGAAATGATCGTATACATAGGGTACATGTGAACTTCCACTTGTAGCCCCGCCTTTCCTGCTAATGTGCCATACATCTTGAACATGTGCAAGTAATGTCAGCATTCATATCATGTATGTGAATTTTTCCATGCAGCCCAGGGCAGCACTGGAAATCCAAGTCCTCTAGTTTCTTTGTGTCGTAATTGGGTTTATAGCTTAGGGTCATTTGAGGTGATTTTTTGTCGTATTCGAGCAATCAAGAACCACCAGAAAAAAAGGGTTCACTTTCTTTGTAAAACCATCTCTACTTACAACAATAAAATTCAGAGTTTTGAGGATCCAACCTGAATTAGTGTTGAACAGCGTGTCTAAGAAATGATAGCACACACAGGATATATGTGAACTTTCATGTGTAACCCTCCCTTTCCTGCTAACATGGCATGTCTCTTGAACATGTACAAGAAATGGTCGCATGCATATGATGTATGTGAACTTTCACATGCAACCCTTGTCTTCCAGACATGTTATATGCCTTGAAAATCCAAGCGCACAAAAGGTTGGGCTTGTCCCACTACGCTAGGACTGTATTTCAGCCTACTCTATCAAGGTTGGGCTTTTCCCACTAAACTAGGACTATATTTCAGCCTAGTCTATCTATGACTTTATTACAAACACTTAATAAACACCTAGAACCTCTACATGCTTAAGCATGTCTAGGCAAATCATGAGGGGGAAAAAACTAATCCGCCAGTTACAACATCACAATAGAATCAAAACCAAGCAGAGATAGCTGCATCAACTGAGTTTCGTGGAAAAAGATTGACAAAAGCACAGGTCTGTTTGATTAGATGACCATGCACACAAAAAATTAGTCAAACGATCAGCATCCAAACATCTGAAACTCCACGCTGCATAATACCAACCCCAATTCCCAATAAACCACCAACATGAGCAACTGAACATAAACACTATATATAGAAGTATCCATGACAGTTCAACACTTCTAGGGTTTGGCATCAAAGATAGAAAGGTGATCATAAGAAACAGTTCCACTTCTTGCAAACACACTAAAGAAAAAGGACAAAAGGAATGGAAAAAATAAAGAATCAAGAAAGAGTCAAGAAAACACCTGTTGAAATATAGGATTTCAATGTTGACAAACGACCCCTAAAAGAAGGGATTTCTTATTATACAGTAAGACGGGGTCGTTTCGAGCTTACATTGAACTGATTTGGATATGGATCTATATGATAAAGAGGTCTTATAGGAGACCTCCTTCTTCCAGCTGAGAGAGAGAAATCGATTGTGATCTTAAACCAGTAATAGAAGAGATTTCAAGGCATAGAATCATGAAATCAAAATTGATTTCGAATTTGGATTTCAGTTTTTTTGTAAAATCATTAAGGGGTCGTTTGGATAGGCTGTAAATGATTTAGCATTTTTTGTGTTTGGATACTCCTATTTGCTAATAAATGATTTATTAGCAAATCCCCTCTCCCTCTTACTAGTAAAAAGGTGAGAATTCATTTACTAGTAAATGGGATAGATAACAACGGATCTATTTTCAAATTTCTGCTTTAAAAGCAGATTCACACCTGCTGTGAAATCACATCCAACGGCTCTCTCTCCCTCTCCCTCTCTGCAATCTCCTTCCCTCCTTGCCTCCCTCTCGTGATCTTCCAAGCTTCAAACACCCTTCCGGCAGCGGCTCTCCACCTGTATGGCCTTTGACAATAACATTTGAATTCGTGGGCCCACTTGTATGGCTCACATACTACTAGGTTTTTTTTTAGGATTAACTCTAAGCTTTAGTGGCATGGGCTTGACCCAATGATCTACTTGAAAGAAAATTCCAACATGTAATTTGAATGTTATTGGCTAAATTGATTTTCAGGTGTGAATATACAATTACATGATATAACCCATTTACAGGCTATCCAAACACTGTAAATGATTTACTAGTAAATCATTTACAACTTACATCCAAACAGAAGGTAGTAAATCATTTACTAGCACTTAAGTCATTTACTAGTAAATGATTTACAGCCTATCTAAACGACCCCTAAAGAGAAAATAATCGAGCTTACGTTGAACCGATTTGGATCTGAATTTGTACGGTAAGGAAGTCTTCTAGAAGCTCTCCTTCTTCCAGCTGAGAGAGAGCGAGAGACAGTTGTTAGAGATGGGGCTAGGGTTCTCCTTCTGGATCGAAGTAGAGAAGAGCTATGAAGAGGGGCTAGGGTTCTCCTTCCGAATCGAAACAAAGAAGAGGAGCTGTGAAGAAGGGGCTAGGGTTTTTTTATTTGTAGGGTGGGAGGGCGCGGATCGGCCTCTACCTTCAGCGGGACCTAGCTTGAGACGGACGGTCCTGTCAGGGTCTTTGTGGGGCCCGCTGTGATATACGTGCTTTATCCATACTGTCTATCCATTTTGATAGGTCATTTTAAGGCTTGATGGATGGTCCTGATCTACACTACACTAAGGATTGTAATGATTTGTCAAGATAGCATGTAGGTGTGACACATTGATCTTTGCACGGGCTTTACTAAACCCATAACGTATAAATGCTTGTCCATCGACATGCACCAAAGTGGCTCACATGTGCAAGATCCTAGCCAGCCATCAGTTGGGTCCAACCATGAAAATTCCCTGGACCAAAAAACAGGGTACCTCCATCATTTTGTTGGTCCTTTTTTCTATATTTTTCAGAATCGTTGGATGGGTGAGCTTTCTCCGCCAGAGAGAGTGGAGAAGGGGAGAAGCGACTCGTCGTAGAAGCTTCGCTTCCGGGACGAAGCCAAGCCTAAAAGATCGACTTGGCGCAGGAGGCCAAGCATTCTGGGCTGGAAGGAGGCAAGCAAATGAAGGGAGGCATTGCATTACGGGCCGACTACAAGAAGCAAAGCTTCGTAGACTCGACGACGTCGCTTATAGAATGCCGACTACTAGGGGGGGTCTGGGGGGGGAAGCGAAGCTTAGCGAGCTTTATAAGGCCGACCACTACATAAGATAAGCCGCCGCGGGGTTTGGAAAGCTTCGAGCTTCCCTTCATTCGCTTCGCGGGAGCCGCACAGCACATAGCTGGAAGTCAGAGGGCCCGTACTACCTGCCTAACCCTTCGCTCCGAGGGACCGTAGAACGGAAAGCGCCTTCTAAACAACTCGGCAGAAGGGAAGGGGCCTATGTATTTGCATGACCCCTGCAATATACTCCAATAGCCTTCGAAAGTACTAATCGCTTTCGAAAGTACCAATAGCCTTAAATTAAAGGCTAAAAGTCTTTCTGTGCGAGGATTCTTTTTTTTTTAATGGAGCCCTCTTGGCTTCACTCGCCCAGAAAGATAAGAGTGAATTTTATAAAATCAACCATCTCGCTTCAAAACGCAACTATAAAGTATAAACTCAAAGGCTTTAGCGCAGTTTGACTATATAACCTTTTCAGCTAGTTGTTGCTTGCTCGCGCGAGGCGCTCACGTTTTTTGGCCTGGTTCCACACACATAAGACACGCAGAAGGTATGGGACAACCAGTTCACCACGGAAAGCGAATTCGATCCTATAGTCGTCTTCTTTGTTTGATAAATGCGTAGTGGAAAGGGATTCTAGTCGGCTCGGCGAAGTTGTAGGCCCCAATAGATCAGATCAGATCAAGAGTGATTCCTCACCTATCCTGTTAGGGGCCTAGTCGAACGCTCGAGTATAGATTCCCTATGCTCATGTGAACGGCCGGGGCCGAGGTGTCAGAATACATAACACTATGGAATTTCAACGGTGCGTCCGCTTCCAATCCAATTTCCATTGAAAGAGCTCATTTAGGGAACCCTCCATTTTGGATGAGATTCCAGATTCCATTTCCAAAACTCATTCTGTAATTCTGCGATCCTCTCTCTCAATTCTTTTAAAAAGTCCTCATCCTCCCCCCCAGATGAATATCGACGCTTCTTTAGCGATTCTCTCCCAATCCCAGCCATGCAAATGGTGGACCCTACCATGAAGATATCACCTGGTACAAGTGCTAGGCCAGTTGGCATGTTAGGTGGGCTACATCATCAAAATAATTGGACTGATGGTGTCTCACTTAATGTCCAAGTGTGGCCACTTCAATTTCTTAAGGTGGACTTTTAGCCTCCGTTTCTTACCAACTGAGGTGAAATGATAATATAAAGTTTACATTTTAACTATGGTTCTTACTAAATGTAGCAAATTGGAAGACTTTTAGCCTTAGTTTCTTACCAACTGAGGCAAAATGTTAGACTTTTAGCCTTAGTTTCTTACCAACTAAGGCAAAATGGTAGCCTTTTAGCATCAGTTTCTAACCAACCGAGGTAAAATGGTAGACTTTTAGCCTCAGTTTTTTACCAACTGTGGCAAAATGTTATACTTTTAGCCTCATTTTCTCACAAATGAGGCAAAATGGTAGCCTTTTAGCCTCAATTTCTGACCAATCGAGGCAAAATGGTAGACTTTTAGCCTCAGTTTTTTACTAACGAAGGCAAAATGTTAGGCTTTTAGCCTCATGTTCTCACAACTGAGGCAAAATGTTAGACTTTTAGCCTTATTTTCTGACCAATCAAGGCAAAATGTTAGACTTCTAGCCTTATTTTCTCACAACTGAGGCAAAATGTTAGACTTTTAGCCTCATTTTCTGACCAACCGAGGAAAAATGTTAGACTTCTAGCCTCATTTTCTCACAACTGAGGCAAAATGTTAGACTTCTAGCCTCATTTTCTCACAACTGAGGCAAAATGGTAGCCGTTTAGCCTCATTTTCTGACCAACCGAGGCAAAATGATAGACTTTTAGCCTTAGTTTTTGACAAACGGAAGCAAAATGTTAGACTTTTAGCCTCATTTTCTCACAATTGAGGCAAAATGTTAGACTTTTAGTGTTAATTTCTGACCAACCAAGGCAAAATGGTAGACTTTTGGCCTTAGATTTTGACCAACTAAGGCAAAATGTTAGACTTTTAGCCTCATTTTCTCACAACTGAGGCAAAATGGTAGACTTTTAGCCTCAGTTTTTGACCAATTGAGACAAAATGTTAGACTTTTAGCCTCATTTTCTCACAAGTGAGGTAAAATGGTAGCCTTTTAACCTTAGTTTTTTACCAACCGAGGCAAAATGGTAAACTTTTAGCCTCAGGTTTTGACCAACTGAGGCAAAATGTTAGACTTTTAGCCTCATTTTCTTACCAATTGAGGCGAAATGGTACACCTTTAACCTTAGTTTTTCACCAACTGAGGTGAAATAACGGACTTTTAGCCTCCATTCCATTATAACTAAGGCAAAAAGGTGAACTTTTAGCCTCAATTCCTTAGCAACTGAGGCTAAAAAGCACATTTAGACTCTATTTTTTGAATTGAGGCTAAAAAAGGTGTAGCTAGAGGCCTATTTTCTTGTAGTGGAAGTAAATGACAATAAATGGAAGGAATTTAGAGTAAATGCATCTACATGCAATATGTAGATGGACTTGCAAATGAAACATATACATCATGGTGGTCCCACATAACACCATTAGTAGCTACTGGCTATTTACAGCGTCTTAGGTAATTCGCATCCCGAGGCAGGAGCGGATTGGATTAGATGAGGCCACGGCCTCAACCAAGACACGTGCAGCCCTTACCAGTTGGCCCACCTTGACTGTAATGCGAATATTTCTATAGATGGAAGTAATGAGGATAAATGGAGGGAATTTAGAGTACATGCATCTACATGCAATATGTAAATGGACTTGTAAATGAAATATCTTTTTAAAAGAGGATTTGGAAGTAAATGAGTGAAATGCCTTTTTAGTCCCACTAATGATAGTCTAAAATAATTTAATTATTGGCTATATTACTAAAATCGCACAAATAGAATGATCCAAACTGTCCAAAGGTTGGTCATCTAAATGAATGGTTAAAAAACGTTGACAAGTTGCTTATTTGTGATTCTTACATTTGCGGCCCACCCGAGTCTCAAAATCCTTACTTTTTAGATAAAGTATGTATTTTAATTTTTAATGAGCTTATTACAACCATTTAATTAAATATGACATGTGTGCACTAATTTGGGTATTAGAGTTGATTTGGGGATATCACATGTCCAAACAAAATTTTTATTTATTTCAAATACAATTCATTTACGCCTGTCTAAACACATTTGAAAAGTCCATTCGCTCTCAATTCATTTACTCATAATTTCATTTCTCATTTACTCTCCCTTATATTTAAATTGCTTCATTTTTGGTATCGTGCTTGACCGTAAGGGCCGCTACCCCATCCCATCCCACATGGATGATATTCTGTGTATCCACGCCATCCATCCGTTTCAACGGACCATTTGAGGATAGCATTCCAAAAATTATGCAACTCAGGTAGACCATATCACTGGAAACTGTGAATGGAAAATATAAATATCACCCTGATAAAAAACTTTTATAGCCCACAAAAGGTTTCTAATCGTCATTGTTTCTAGTAATATAGGTCCATCTGAGAATTGGATCTTCTTGCGGTTATGTATCAAGCCCTAAAATGGGACAGAAAAACAGATGGACGGTATGGATATATAAAAAAATACATCAAGATGGGCCCCACAGGGTTAGGGAACACCCCACTAAGCTGTTCCCTGGGTAACGGCTAATCCGCTCTCCTCACTGTCTGGGGTGCCGAGGCGCACCTAATCCTCTCCGAAAATGGACGGGAAAGATCATGAGAAGCCAGTGTACGATCAATATGTGACTGTCCATTTCTTTCGGGCAAGAAGAGTGAACGGCCAGATTTTTTAGGCCAAAGATCCAATGAAACTCACTCAAGTGGGCCATACTACAAGAAACAGTGGAGACCCGCCACAGAAGTTCCCCTTCCTTCCTTGTGAAGAGGTCCTCAGTTTTGAGCTCACGTCCTAAGCATGATTTGGCACAGCGATGAACGGAGTGGATCTCACTAAGAAATCATGGTGGGCCCAACATAGCTTTAGGGTACACGGGCTCTCGTATTTGCTGGAAATTCGCGTCCCCACCGGACTGGAATCATCTACAGCACTTACGCACCCCGGCCTCACCCAAGAGGAGCGGATTAGGTGAGACCCAGATCCACCGAGGTGGGTGGGACCCCTCACTGTGATGTATGTGACTACAACCATGCCTACATCCTAATTGAAAGTTCATTTTAGAGCATGATAAAAATATGAATCAGTTCCAAATCCCAGACGGGCCATAGTTCAGGAAACAGTGTTGATTGACCATTAAAAACTTCCTGTGGGCTAAAAAACTTTGGATCAAGATGATATTTATGTGGTCTCTTCATCTAGATGTTTGTGACCTTATCAACAGGTTGGATGGAAAATAAACATTCCAGTGAAATCCAAGAAGTTTTCAATGGTAGAGATTCAATCACGACTGTTTCTATGGTGTTGTCCCCCTAAGATTTGAGTCAGTTTCATTTTTGGTATCACAACATAAAATGATCTTTCAAAATGGTTGGATGGTGTGGATTTAAGACACATACATCACTGTGAGCCCCACCGTCAGGGGTTCCACCCACCTCGTGGATCCCGGGTCTCACCTAGTCCGCTCCAAGAGGGTGCGGCCCTTACCGTCGGGTTACCGTGGGTCTTACCGTGATGTATGTATTATGTATCCACGCCGTCTATCCGCTTTTAGATATCATTTTAGGGCATTATTCCAAAAAATAAAGCAGATCCAATTATAAGGTGTACCATACCATAAGAAACAGTGGTGATTGACCGTCCTACCATTAAAAACTTCTTAAAGCACACCTCAATGTTTCCTTAGAGTTTATTTACCATCCAATATGTTGTTAAGTAAGGTCACATAAGCCTGGATGAAGGGAAAAAACAAATATCACCTTGATCCAAAACTTTTGTGGCCCATTAATGGTCAATCAACACTCTTTCCCATGGTATGGTCCCCCTGATAATTGAATCTATTTCATTTTCTGCACAATCACATAAAATGATAGGGAAAAACGGATGAAGCGGTGTGGATACATAATACATACATCAATGTGGGCCCCATGGTAACCTATGTTAAGGGCCACACCATCTTGGTGTGGATACATAATACATACATCAATGTGGGCCCCATGGTAACCTATGTTAAGGGCCGCACCATCTTGGTTAAGGCCCGGGTCTCAACTAATCTGCTCTCCTGTGAGGCTTAACTATTTTAGCCTCTTTTTTAGTGGAAATTGCAAAACTTTCGGTCGAAGATGCCCTTCTAACTACCTGCTCTTGCATAAGTGGAGGGGAAAGCCCTCTTGGGTGTTACTAGGGCTGTATATCAAGCCGAGTCGAGTCGAGTTGAGGTGGGCCAAGCTTGGCTTGACTTGTCTGTGCTCTCCTCAAGTTTGAGCTCACCCTCGAGCTTACCATTGGAGCTTGCCTTGTTTGCTAAAACTTTTGAGGCGAGCTCGAGGCAAGTTAGTAGATCGAGTCGAGGCAAGCTTACCTCGAGTCGAGTCAAGCTTGCTCCCACCTCAATTTATTATAGTTTTTACTACAAAATACAAATTAAAAGTCAACAAAATTAAGTTCGAGAAGTCACACATAGATTAGGGGAGATAGTATTTCTATAGGTGAGACCCCACCATTAAAATGACCTAGCTCTGATCGGTTTTTTCTTTGGCCAAGTCACACATGCATTGAATACAGACCGCTAGTAATATTTTATGAACTATAATTAACACAGTACATGCATAGCTCACCACGTGAATGGACTGCCCTAATTATTGTGTAGACCATCTTCATGATGAGGCCCAGCTAATTCATGAATTAGATGTACCACCTCCCTTGTAAAATTGCAATCAATAGCTGCATATGGTGTTCAGTCTAACCATAGCCCCTATTTTGTAGATATGTATGATGTGTGGTGTCACCATAGCACCTATGTTTGTGTAGCGTGTAAAACACACAGCCACCATGTGCTCACCATGTTTTGTACTCGAAATTACTCAATCTATCATATATGCTCAACAAGGAATGTTCTTACCTGAACAAAATAGTAGGATTAAGAAACCCCCCAACGTGTGAGGGTTTTATATGTCCTAAGCTTGGACCCCAATGTGTGTGTGGGGGAGGGGGGAGAGAGAACCAAGAAATAAGAAGATTAAGAGTTTTTTTTTTTTTTTAACAAATATCTATATGAAAGGAGTCGAGCTCGAGCTCGAGCCAAGTCGAGGTTGAATCGAGTCAAGTTGAGTCGAGTGACCCAATGGTAGAACTTGTCTTGATTTCTGACTCAGGCTCCTAAATGAAGCTTGGCTTGACTTGTTCTACTGAGTTGAGTCGAGCCGAGGCAAGCTTTTTCGAGTCGAGTCGATCGAGTTTCTCGAGCTGACTCGGCTCATGACCAGCCCTAGGTGTTACAAAAGGGTTCCACCATGGGCCCCACCATGATACATATGTTACTTCCACGTCGTACATCCATTTGGAGAGATCATTCTAGGGGATGAGCCAAAGAATGAAGCAGATCCAAAGTTCAAGTGGACCTCACCATAGGAAACATTGGGGATTGATATCCTACCATTAAAAACTTCTTGGAGTCACATAACTTTTCAATTAAGCTGATATTTGCGTTTTCCCTTCTTCCATGTTTGTGTGAATTGTGAACAAGTTGGATCTCAATAAACATCATGGTGGGCCCTAGGAAGGTTTCAATGGTTACATCACTGTGCCCACTATTTTCTTTGGTGGGGTCCGCTTGAGAATTGGATCTGTCTCATTCTTTAGATCATGCCCTATAATGATCTCTCCAAATGGATGGAAGGTGTGGATATAACACATACATCACGGTGGGACCCACAAAAGTTGGTGATGTCACTTCATTAGGGTGGAAGCCCTCTGACCACTTACTCCTATGTACGTCCATGAATAGGCGAAAGCCCTCTTGGGCATTACAAAGGGGCTCCACCATGGGCCGTACCATGATACATATGTTACATCCACGCAATTCATCCTTTTTGCCAGATCATTTTAGGCCATGGGCCCAACTCTGAGATAAATCCAGATCGCAAGTGGGCCATGCCATATGGAACAATTGGGACAATGTCGTCTACTGTTGAAACCTTGCTAGGCCCCACCTGAGGACCGTGGGTTCCCCAGAGTAATGTGGATCCCACCTGAGGAGCGTGGGTTCCCCAGAGTAATCTGGATCCCACCTGAGCATTATGGGTTCCCCTTAAGCAATGTAGATCCCCCTGAGCACTATGTGATCCACATGGCTTAGGGGGGATCCATAGTTCTCAGGGGGGATCCACCACCCCCAGGTGACATCTATAATTCTCAGGGGGGATCTACTTAGGAGGAAAGCTTGGGAAGGCTTCAACAGTGGACATAATTGCCCCCACTATTCTAGCTGGTGTGGCCTGCCTGAGATCTATATTTGGTTCATTTTGAGCCCATGACTTAGAATAATATGGCAAAATGGATGGACGACTTAGATAAAACACAAACATCAGGATGGATCCCACAAGGTGGGCCACTGTTGGGTAGTGTATCAAGGCACGCTACCTGCAGTGGGCCCACTCGTGTGCCCCCCAAAAGCTTTGGATCGAGCTTCTACGAAAGTTTCTAATAATAGATGCTCAATCACTGTCTCCATGGTGCGGTCCACTTGAGACTTGGGTCTGCCTCACAATAGGTCCCACAACCCTACAATGGCTGGAAAGATGGATAGACGGTGTGAATATAACACAAATATCATGGTGGGCCTCATAGGGCAGCCCCATGGTTGGCCTCGATCCAATTGTTCATTGCCGTGTGGTACTCCACTTGACACTTGATTTGTCTCATACTTGGGAGGGCCCACGGCCTAAAATGATATGAAAAAAATAGATGGGCAACATGGATAAAAGTAAAACAGATACATTGTGGTGGGACCCACTGGGTAGGCCACTTGTTGGGCAGCGTGGCACTCAAATTGGGCCTTAGGAGTTTTGAATAAAACTGGCATTTATGTTTTCCCCTTCACTCAGACCCGTGCCACAGTTCTGGATGGCAAGCAAACATCAAGTTGAGCCTAAGAAAGGCTTCAACGATAGGCAGTATTGCCCTCGCTATTTTCTGATAGTGGGGTCCACAGTGCCTTTGAATCAAGCTGATATTTGTATAGTCCCTTTATACAGGTCTATGTGACCATATCAATAGGATTGGATGACAAATAAACATCAAGGTGGGCTGGAAAAGTTTTAATAGTGGACATCTCTATCCCAATTGTTTTTTGTGGTACGGCCCACCTAAGATCTAGATCTGGCCCAAAATGAGGCCCAAAGGCTAAAATGATATGGAAAAAAGGATGGACGGCATGGATGAAACATACACAACACGGTGGGTCTTACAACTAGATGACCCGTCCATGCCCAAGAGGTCTTTCGCCTCTTCGTGGACATACACAGGAGTAGGTGGTCAAAGTGACATTTTCAAGGTGGTCAGAGGGGCATTTTCAACCAAAAGGTTTGGAATTTCTCATGAAAAGGCCAAAACATGAGCCTCATTAGAAATTAGACATTTTGTTAAACTATCACACCGGAGGGTTATTGCGGTAAAAATCCCCTCTCGCAAATGCATGGGGCGCGGTTTGGGTGTATCCGCGGATCCATCGAGGTCGGTGGATCCCTAAGTGAGGGGCTCACTGTGATGCATATTCCTTACATCCACACCGTCCATACATTTTGATAACTCATTTTAGGGTATGATCCCAAAAATGAAGCATATCCAAATCTAATGTGGACAAATTTTTTTTTAATCAATCTGATATTTGTGTGGTCTCTTCATCCAGGTATTTGTGACCTTATAAATAGGTTGGATGGCAGATAAACATTCCGGTGACTAGATGAAGTGTTTAATGGTGGGGATTTAATCACGGCTGTTTCCTGTGATATGGTACACCTAAGATTTGGTTCTGTTCATTTTTTGGACAATGCTCTAAAATGAGCTGTCAAAATGGATGGACGGTGTGGATGTAAGGCATATACATCATAGTGAGCCCCACCGTTAGGGATCCACCCAAACCACGCCCCAGATACGTGATACTCTATGCAACAGTACGAAGTACCATATGCATGCATCCATCTGCTGTACACGTGGCATTATCTGAATCGAACGGGCTAAATGATGGGTGATAAGCTAAAGATCAAGGAGGGTGGATCACCATAGAGATCCAATAGGAACGGTTAGAGTGGTATTCCACATTGAACAATTAAAACTACAAGAAATGGATGGTCAGATCCATGAATCCACACAGTGCCCCACCAAATCAACGGCCTTGATCAACACATGTTTACCACACCCTGAGAGTGAATTGCACAGAAAATGCAGAACCGTGCAACATCGATCGACCAGCCGGGAACGGACGGTTGTAGGGAGCCCGTGCAACAAAATGTTCTGTGGGGGTCCACCGTGATGTGTTTATGCCATCCACTCCGTCCATCATTTTAGGCCAGCTCATGTTAGAACGTGATTCCAAAATAAAGCAGCTCAAAAGCTCAATTGGGCCACACCAAAGGGAACATTGGCCACACCAAAGGAAATTGAAACCTTCTTCTGGTCCACTGAAGTTGTCGGATCAGGCTCATGTTTGGTTCTTTCCTTAATCCTGGCGAGACTCACCTTATGAATGGCTCAGATGACATATAAACATCACACAGGCCATCGAGTAACGTTTCAATGATGGGCATCCTCATCCCCACTGTTCTTTGTGGTGTGGCCCACTTGAGTCGTGTATTAGCCTGATTTTTGGAATCCTGTCCTAAGATGAGCATACGAAAATGATGGACGTAGTGGATGTAATGCACACATAACAGTGGCCCCTGCAGATATTTTTTTGTTGCATGGGCTTCTTACCAAAGAAATTAGCCTACAGTACAGCAGCAGGCGCCACAATCTGAACGGTTGGTGGATGTATGTGCATGAGATGTGGGGTATACATGCCATGTGAACGGTTGGTGGATGCATGTGCATGACATAAATGATTTGCTAGAGTACAATGTACTTACTCTTTCGCCCATAATTCAGACCGTCCGCTCATCATGTGGCCACAGGTGTGTGAATCATCCACCACAGCTGTAGTTAATAAGCTTTGAGTAAACTCTCTGGGACCCATCGTGATTTAAGTAAACTCTTATCCACACCGTCCATTTGTTTTTCCAGCTCATTTTAGAGCATTAGCCCAAAATTGAAACGTATGCAAAGATAAAGTGGACTACACCACAGGAAAGAAGGGGAATTGAATGCTTACTGTTGAAAACTTCTTGGAGGCCACAGAAGCTTCGGATCAAGCTGATATTTGTGTTTTCCTTCATCCATGACTGTATGACCTTATGAACACGTTCCACGACAAATAAACGTCACTGTGGGCCTTAGGGAGGTTTCAATGGTTGACGTCACTATCCCCACCGTTTGCTGTGGTGTGGTCCACTTGAACTTTGAATATGCTTCAATTTTACACTCATGCCCTAAAATGATCTGGTAATTAAAATGGATGGATGGCATGGGCAATACATACATCAAAGTGGGCCCCACTGAGTTTACCCAATACACTACATTCTGCGTCTTCTTCGTATGGACACTCCCATCTAATGGGTGGATCAACATGGTCCGTGGCATGAAAGCAATCGTTTGTCCAGTTTGTTAATCCTCTTGTGTGCGGAGCTACTCCACTTTTAAACAAGTAGTCATGAATATACAATCGTTCAACCATGAATGTAGTGTCTTTGGTAGAAAGGTGAAATTATATGACATCTTAGTTTATGCCATCCATGTACATTGAGATCATGCTTATCATGCACATATGTGATATGTTTCAATGTGCCATGTGTTGGGATAGAAGGGCCGACAACGGAAGTAAAGCCGAACACACAAGTAGTAAATTGAATCAAACAAGCAATACAATGTAAACACAATGCATGCAATCAACCACACATAGATCCGAATTTAACGTGGAAAAATCCCTCCCGAGTAAAAAACCACGGCATAAAGCAACACTAATCCATTATAATATCAGAAGTTACAAGAGATGGAACCTAAAATCCAAGAACACAAGCCCACAAGAGAAATCCAAGCTTTCTCAAGAAGAAAACCCTCTTCTCAAGCTCTTTTTCTCACCTAGAACCTCTTTCAATCATCTTTCCCATCTAAGATACCTCTAATCCCGTAATATACTCCTTAAATAGGAGAAAACCGAGTTTAGAAATTATTTGCGCAAAACGGCGCAATAATCCTACTATAACAAGGAAATTGCTGACCGGTCGGCTGGATGCCCAAAAATTGCTCCAGCAACTTGCTGTTTTGGCTTCACCGTGATCCACCGATCGGACGACCGGTCGGTGGCCTCTGTTGCACTGAAGTTGAGGAGTCCGTTTCCAATAAACTCCACCACGACTCAAATCTTCATGCACCAGCTTACCACACACAACCTCCACATCTACTTCGTCATCATTATACTCCCGTCACTTTTCATGCCTCATCGACTTTACCCTTGTATCTTCACATGCCTTGTTCTTCTTCTTATGTGACTCTTTTTCTCTTGCCACATACGAGCAACCGTGGATCCCGCAGTCGATCTCGTAGCTCCACCATGAATTGTGCTCCCGATCACCTTGTAAAGATTATCGTACATCCGTGACTTTATCATCACGAGTGCTCCATTTTCTACTTGACAATACCGATCACAGTCGATGAACCTACACCCTTTCGCCTCGAGTGCACCAAGAGATATTACATTCCTCTTCATCTCAAGGACATGCTTTATACTTTCAAGGATCTGTTCGACTCCATCGAACATCCTAATGCACACCGAACCAATCCCCACCACATTGTGAGCATAGCCATCACCCACAACCATCGATCCACAATCATACTCTCTGTATGTCATGAATAAACTCCGGTCAGGACATACGTGACATGATGCACCTGAATCAAAGAGCCACTCTCCACCAAGAGACTCTATGCCAGATACAGTTAATACATCACAAACATCACCGCCGTCCTCTATGGTATTGACTCCCTCCCTAGAATAATCTCCAGATTTCTCCTGCCTTTTCTTGTGATTCGAACAATCCCTCTTCACGTGCCCTTCTTCCCCACAATTCCAGTATTTTACCTTGTACTTCCACTTGCCCTTTGATTTAGATCTCGATA
Source organism: Liriodendron chinense (assembly GCA_003013855.2). Taxonomy (NCBI): domain Eukaryota; kingdom Viridiplantae; phylum Streptophyta; class Magnoliopsida; order Magnoliales; family Magnoliaceae; genus Liriodendron; species Liriodendron chinense. Next base: position 291,999 of record PVNU02002828.1, read on the forward strand.
ACGGAGATCTTCTACCCCGCTCAGAATTCTTTCCCCTCATAATCAGTGCCTCATCCGTAAAGGGACCTACGCCGCCGCTTTTCCTTTTCATCGCCTTCGCCTGAAGGGCTGAAATAACGGTTTTCACGCCAATAATCTTCCTAGCTACCTGCGCACAATGAGTCTTTAAACGACTCATATAATTCTAGAAGAGAATTCAACAGGATAAACGTTTGATCCTCGTCCTTCATCGGTTCATCTACATCTGTCAACTTGCAAATAAGCCTATTGAAATTGCTGATGTGGTTTTCAACATCAGCCCTCTCTGCCATCCTTAAATTATACAATTGAATCTTCAAGTACATGCGATTTTTCAGAGATTTCTTTGCTTATATATTCTCCAACTTCACCCATGTTTCAGCCGTAGTTTTCTCTTTCATGACGTTCTATAGGACCTCATCTGCTAAGCACAATTGGATTGAGACATTGACCTTTTCATTGATCTTCTTCCACTCTTCTTCTTTCGTAGCCTCCGGTCGCTTTCCAAGGAGCACATCTTGCAGTTCTTGCTGAACTAAAAAGGCTTTTCATCTTCACCTTCTAATGTTTAGAATTATTTTTCTCCAAATACTTCTTTATGTTGAACCTCATGCCCGATGCTATGCTCTTGTCTTAAATTCGAATTTCTGCTACACCCCAACGATCGCTCTGATACCAGTTGTTGGGATAGAAGGATAAAAAATGGAATCAAAGCCGAACACACAATCAGCAAATTGAATCAAACAAGCAATACAATGCAATCACAATGCATGCAATTAATCACACATAGATAATCCGAATTTAACGTGAAAAAATCCCTCACAGGTAAAAAACCATGACATAAAGCGACACCAATCCACTATAATATCAGAAGTGACAAGAGATGGAACCCAAAACCCAAGATCACAAGCCCACAAGAGAAATCCAAGCTTTCCCAAGAAGAAAACCCTCTTCTCAAGCTCTTTCTCTCACCTAGAATCTCTTTTAATCACCTTTCCCTTCTAGGATACCTCTAATCCCGTAATACACTACTTAAATAGAAGAAAACCGAGTTTAGAAACTCTTTGCGCAAAACTGCGCAACAATCCTACTACAACAAGGAAACTGCCAACCGGTTGGCTGGATGCCCAAAAGTTGCTCCAGCAACTTGCTGTTTTGGCTTCACCATGACTGATTGGTCGGTGGCCTTTGTTGCACTGAAGTTGAGGTGTTCGTTTCCAACACCATGTGCACACCTTCCAAATTTAAGCATCCCCCATGTGCGCATTTCCTAATATCAAATTTTAAAGACTAAATTATGACACGTGTCAAATGTATCAAACAACTAAAGGAATAAAAATAAATGAGAGATAAATACTTGTTTCATCTATTAGAAAATACAATTGAGGAGAATGGTCAGTAGGATGTGACCGCCTAAATCAAAACTCAAATGATTGTGATCCGACAACTTAAGGTTACGTGTATTTACTCTACTCTTATGGTACTGTAGTGGAAGCCGCTAGGTAGTAGCTAGCAATCTATGTTAGAAATAGGCGAGGCTATACTAGGATAAAAGATGAAAGATAAATTGAAAAAAAGTAAATAGATATGTTTTGCGTAGAACCTTAAGCTCTTCTTCGTTTGCTCCTTTTATAGTTTTTTAAGGTGGCAAAACTTTTGTTGGGTTTCCTTACTGATCCTTGATCCCCGCGTCTTTGGCTTGCATTGGAAAGGGAGGAGAGGATTCAAGTTAGATTCGGAGCTGCTGACTTCTTGGATCTTCTTCTCATAATTGATCTTGCTACAAAGATCTTCGTGGCCCACTAATCGAGTTCGGGATCGATCTTAGAAACTCAAGGGCTGATCCTGGACCTTAAATCGATCATGGCCACTCATTTGGTTAGACTCTCTATCTCTTCTGCTCCTTCATTTAACCATTCACTATGTGATGTTTTGGAGAATAAATTGACATGATCCACCTGATACAATCCGTTATTAGTTCTCTCATTCTCTTGATACCAATTGAACCACGGCCACATGATTAAGTCATTGAGCTCTCTCATTCTTTTGATTCTGATCAATGTATAGATGGGGCCCCGATCTAACCTTGATCTAACCGTTGTCCATTTTCTTCTGGTTTGAGTTCAAACACTAGCTAGATTCGCTTGGATATTAGTTCAATCTCTAGATATTCAGAACCTTCTTGAATGCTACAGACTCTACAAATGTCGACTATGGAAAGATTTTTCATTTTGGAAGGACTATGATAGATGGCCTTACCAAATGTATAATAGCCACATCTGTGATAAGATGCGTTCTCTCAGTGGGTTTTTTTATTATAAATGTGTTGAGTACAATGCCTCATTAATGAGCACGTTAATTGTGGCCACGTGGCATCCATCAATTAATCTTCTAAAGGCATCAGTAAGGATCTATGCCTCCGCATTAATAATAAAATGCGTAACATCAAATGAAAATCAAGTGAAGCTATTCACCGGTATAAGCAGATTTTCTACTGGTACTAACCCCATAGTGACAACAGATGGTGGCCTTTTGTTGGACCAAGTTAGGGCACCCAAAATGATTGTAAACAATTTCTAATAATCTGTGACAGGAAGTTGTTAATGGGTGCTTGTCATAGACAACAGCTGCGACGCCAACATCGATCAATGGGCTGACCTAGTAGACCCTGTCCATGTCCCTGGGTTTTTTACAAGCTAGGAGCAAAACAACCAGTCAACAACAATATAGCCAAGACTAGCAAGTGGTGATATGACCTTGTCCAAATCAAAATAGGCCCCAAATATCGGATGGCCAATCACTGTCTGACAAAATTATTTTGCAAGAAAACCACACATTTTATGCGAGCACATTTTCAACTTCTTTATTGGGAAATACACTGATTTTTGGGAGTTACTTGAAAGTTGAAACTCTAGAACAGTATGATAATTGATACACATGCATTCAGAAGTTAAACACATGGCACGTACTAACTCAAATCCACGCTACCAAAGTAAGATTTTTTGAACAATCCTAACCTCTAATTCATGGGCATTTGTTAATAGAGAAGAACGATAATTGGATGTTATTTCATTTTTAACCGTCCAATAAATGTCCACCAATCCTATGTTTATTATAATCTAAACTGGTACCGATAATTAGGAAAGTCGAGTTTATTTTAGTTCAATGCCGTGTATGAAATTTCCAAGTAGTTTCTAAGCGCCTGTGTATCATCCATCCCATCGTGTTAGAGTATGAAAGTTTGTTTTTTTCTTCTCTCTCCAATTTGCAAACTTCGGCCGTGTTTGGATGCAAAGTAAATTCAATTGCAAAGAGTGAAGAAGATAAAATTCGACAATGTCCCTTAGCATTCAGAGTGAGGAGGTGGGAGATAGCGTAAAATTACAATTACATCTCTTTGAAAGCAACCCAATCACAATTCAAAGCCGGGACTCACATTGTGAGGACTAAGGAAAGGAAAGATTGCAATTTGATTCAATAGTGCATCCAAATGCGCGGTAAAATATGCAAGATTTCACAAACCCAATTCAAATTAACTAAAACAACATCAAACACATCCATTCTCTAAGAGAACATGAGAGAACAGAGAAACAAAAGCCCCAAATACATCACTTAAAACAACACATTCCATCACCTGAAGAGAAGATCATCATTTCTAGTAATCTGCGATGGGAATTTGTTCATGGGTGCTTTGGCCAATGAAGAAGGTGTCGTAGATGATAGCGGCAATGCCAGCACCTATCAATGGGCCGACCCAGTAGACCCACTGGTGGGTCCATGTCCAACTGACCACTGCAGGGCCAAATGAGACGGCGGGGTTCATTGATGCACCGTCGAAGGCACCTCCAGCTAAGATGTTGGCACCCACAATGAAACCGATCGCAATGGGTGCTATGGTTCCTAGGCTTCCCTTCTTTGGGTCCACGGCGGTTGCGTAGACAGTGTAGACCAGGCCGAAGGTCATCACGATCTCGAACACCAGTGCATTCCACACGGTCACATCGGTTGATAGGGAGAAGGCTGCAGTTTGCTGCAATGGATTGAACAAAAAAAACCAAGCAAAATTGGGAATCAGAGATGGGATTTCGAATCAGAAAATACACGAGGAATTCACATTTTAATTGAAATTGAGCTGAATTGTTTGGTTTCTAAATCAAAATCAGTCTCAAAACTACTCTTACATCTTGAGAATGATTTGAGCAACTTAAGTGAAACTTTTTAGTGATATTTGAATTTTGATCAGACGGTTGTTGTATGTGGGACCACCAACCAAAACCAATCCAGGTAGAGCCAATCAAACCATTGATCGGCTCATGCCAAAATTCTACATGGTCCACTAACATTGACTCAAATGGCCATCAATAATATTTCAAATCTCTTACCAATCCACCAGTGGAGAACTTAAGAAGTGCGCAAGCGACGACGGACCCAAGCAACTGTGCGATCCAATACAGCATCCCCTTGAATAAGGTTATGTTCCCACCCAAGAATGCACCGAACGTCACTGCCGGGTTCACATGCCCCCCAGAAATGTTCGCTCCGACGGAAACCGCGACAAACAGACCGAAAGCATGTGCCAACGACGCGGCGACCAGGCCAGCCGGTGTGGTCGATCCATCACTGGTGAGCTTATCTGCAAGACAGAAAGTCCAATTATCACTTAATTCATCGTTAGAAGAAATGGGTTTGAATCAAAATCGAAGAAAAATTCAAATCCAATGCAGAATTGAATAAAAACGGCAAAGATGATCGAGATCTTACTAAATGCCATTCCAGAGCCTTGGCCAGCGAAGACGAAGATGAGCATTGATATGAATTCTGCTAGAACTGCTTTCAGGGTGTCGGGGTGGCTTGCTTCGCCAGCTGATCCGATTGCAATTCTGGTAATCGGCATTTTTGGAAATTTGAATTTTTAAGCTTCAACAGCTGAAAATTCTCTTCTTCTTCTTCTACTTAGCTCTGCTTTGAATTGCTATGGGTGGAGTCTAGCCGGTTATATAACTACGATAACGGCCGGAGAACCGGCTATAGCAGGTTAGCCGGTGGTGTTATTAAGAGAAAATGACAAAGCTTCATTCGCGCGACCAGTTGTCGGTTTGTGTGCGGCTTGTAGGCGGGCCTCCGATTCTCTCTGCGCTTGCCACGTGTACGGCTTGATGTGGATGCTTATGTACATCCGTGGCAAATCGGCGTAGAGAAAAGATCGGGTCGCCGACCAGATGAGCTGGCGGTGTGTGAACTATCGTGGCCCCGTTTGCTGTTTGCCACTTGAGCCAAGTGGGCCCCTCAACGGCCCAGGTCTCTTGGATCTTCTGCGCCTATTTTTTGTAGCAGCCGAAGTTGTTTGGTGCGCTGGAGGAGTACGAGAATTCCAACACATGCGCATGAATGGACGCGGATTGCCCCAGGAAGTTCCTGTAGTCGGAAGCTTTGTGGGGACCACACAGATGCCCATGACAAATCCACTCCGTCCATCGGTTTTTCAGTACCACCATTGGACATGATTCTGATTTAGGTAGATAAAAGGTTCATGTGGGACACACCACAAGAGGGATTGAAAGACCACCATTGGAAACTTTGTGGGAGCCACAGAAGTTTTAAATCGGGATGATATTTGTGCCTACAGTTTTTCTGAGTGATAATAACCCTATGAACGGTTTGGATAGAATATAAGTATCATGGTCAGCTCTAGGAAGGTTTCAATGGTGGACTTTTCCGTTCCCACTGTTTCGTGTGGTGTGGACCAAATGAGTTTTGGGTCTGTCGGATTTTTCATTTCTTATCCTATTGTGCTCTTGCAAAACTGATGGACGGAGTGGATTTATCATAGAATCTCTACGGGCCTCACAAAACTTCCAACTATGGTGTAGGCATAGGTGATGTGAGATCAAACACCATCTCTCTTACCGATCCGAACCCATGAACTTTTTGGAAACTTTCGATTAGGACTTCTTAGATTTTTTGAGGGGCACTCGAAGAACAAAAGTAAACAAAGAAAAGTTCTCAATTTAATTGAATAAAGAATAATAATCTTCTTACAAATTAATTAAAAGAGCTCATATAGTCTAAACAACCTATAAGAACTCTTAAAAAATGAGTTTAAAAAGAATCCTAAATAAAAATGGAAGAAAATAAATCAAAATAAAAAGTTTATGCACAAATTCGTGCCACTACCGACTGCGACCAGTCGCCACTCATAGGTGATAGGTTGCCAGGGAACTAAATCTGTCCAGGGAGTTCAACCTCCCTCTGCATGATTTTGCGACCGATCACAGGCAATGACCGGCCATTTGCCAGGGTTCCAGAGAGTTTGGGCAACTTTGGATTTAAATTAGACCGGTTGCGGTTCTTGGGCCACCGGTAGCTGGCGATAGTACGAGCGATAGTGAGACCGATCTCAAGGAGTTGCAAAAGGTCGTCTTTTCGGGACTTTGTGTGCTTCATTCCTTCTTTCTTTTGATCGATCGGACCATAGATTATTCAGCTATCTTCTCTCTCAAATCAATGAATTTCTTGTGCCCAACATTAGTGATGCATGAGGCAGAACGTACCTCAATCGAAACCATTCAAATCACTGGACTGATTGTTGATCAGGCACGAAACAAAAATTGCATTGAATGGATGATTTTAGATATCCTATTTGTGGCCAAGAAACAGACAGTTGAGATGAAAAATATCCTTTATCTGATTTATCAACAGGTTAAGATTATCCGAGCAATCTCATTAGGCGTACGGCCACATGAACAGTGGATCAAAATGTAACGGTGTGGATTGATGCACGTGTCAGGATTCATTAATTGAGTGTAAACTATCTCTCCCCAAGCTTACGTGGTGGCGAGGTGAATCCCCATGCACTCTTACCGCCAAAAATTAAGAAACTTGGCGGGAAATATTCATTGGGTACTCCCGTGACTCCTCAAATATCGAGCTCGGTACTTGTCGGTGCTGGAAAAAGCTCTGTGGGCCCACAATGATGTATGTGTTCATCTAATTATCTGGCTCATTTTATGATATTAACAAAAAAATTGAGGTATATCTAAATCTCCTGGTGATTTAACACTCACCATTAGAAAATTCCTAATGCTCACTGTGATGTTTATTTGCCATAGTGGGCGTTCAATAAACACTATTTCTTATGGTGTGGTCCATCTCAGACTTGTATCTGCCTCATTTACGGGTTCATGCCCTGAAATGATGTGAAAAAAATGGATGGACCGTTGGGATAAAACACATACATCATGGTGGAGCCCATGAGCTTTTTCAAGCATCGACCAGTACCGAGAGGTCACTACCTAATAGGATTAGGTGAGACCCCGGATCCACCGAGGTGGGTGGGACCCCTGACTGTGGGGCTCACAGTGATGTATGTCTCTTAAATCCACACCGTCCAACCATTTTGAAAGCTCATTTTAGGGTATGGTACTAAAAGGGAAGCTGAATCAAATCTTAGGCGGACCACACTACAGAAACAGTCGTGATTGAATCTCTACCATTGAAAACTTCATGGATTTTCAATGGATTTCACTGGAATGTTTATTTTCCATCCAACCTGTTGATAAGGTCACAAACACCTAGATGAAGAGACCACATAAATGTCATTGTGATCCAAATCTTTTGAGGTCCACAGGAAGTTTTTAATGGTCAATCACCACTGTTTCCTGTACTATGGGCCATCTGGGTTTTGGAACTGCTTCATCTTTTGGATAGTGTCCTAAAATGACCTTTCAATGCGGATGTATGGCGTGGATGCAGTCACATACATCACAGTGGCCCCACAGTCAGGGGTCTCACCTAATCCCCTCCCCGTTAGATGTACCCAAAAAAAATGTACGGTGGGCCATTGGCACACATAAAGATTTTCCATTTTACTTACCATTTATTAAACAATAGGTTAATAGCCTACGGGACTACCCGGAGGTGCATTGGAGCGCAAACACATTGATCGGAACCGTTCAACTGGAAGTCCCAACAATAGATGGCTGTGATGCACTGATCAGACAATCCTCACGGTATTTCCTGGTATCTCAAAGTTCCCACTGCATGATAAATGGCTAGGATCTCACATATGCACAATCAGTTGCATTTTGTAGCATGCTTGTGTCGGTCCGCAGTACCATAGATTTGGACAGGACGCCGGAGCACGTTTTAGCTGCCTGTTTAACTCGGCTTAATAGCAAATAATCGTAATTAAATCGGCGACTAATATGCTCCTTTTTTTTTTCTCGTGGAAATTGAAATTTGGACTCTTATTCGGCAGTGGCCCCTCCAGATCCGAAGTCGGTGCCGGAAAATCTCTGTGGGCCCCACCATGATGTATGTGTTTTATCCACGCCGTCCATCCATTAGGGCATGAGCCTAAAAATGAGGGCCCACCCTCAGCAATCAGAATGGTAGAAATAGAGTCACCAATTTGGATTGCAATGATTTCTTAGGTTAGTCAATCTTTTTACTTTCAATGGTCAGGATTGCAATGATTTCTTTGGTTAGTCAATCTGGGCTACCCGATGGATGGTTCTGATCACAGTGGGTTGGCACGTGTATGGTGTCTGGTAGAGTGTGATGGATGATACGCAGGCAATTAGAAATTACAAAAATTGTACACGTGGCAAACAATTGAGTGAAATTAAACTGCCAAAAATTTCCCAGTTTAGATGTAGCATGAACAAAAAATTCCAGTTATTTAATTGTCTAATTATCCGATTGGGGTCATTAATTGGACGGCTGAAAATGAAAAATATCCAACGGTCCTACTTCCACAAACAAGTGTCCACGATCAGAAGTTAGAATTATTCCACCAATCTGATTTTGGGACCGTGAATTAGAGACGGTGGGTCCCACAATTTAGTTGGTTTATATGCCACATTTACAAGTTCTTAGTGCCTGTGTATCAAGTATTATAAGCATCCAGAGTATCATATCTATCCTCTTTATTTTCAGAGGTTCGGTGGGAAGACAGCTGGCGGAATCTTACTGGCTGTCTTATCTACTATTATCTTCTGACACGTGTCACTGTCCCAACCATTATTTTTGGATTAGCAGTACCTAATCTGATAATCAGTGTTTAATTAAAGGAAGATGATATGGTAGAACGCGAGGAACCGGTATTTAATTCTGCCATCTCTCACATTACATACGTGGTAACGTAATGAATTAATTAGGGCCGTCCATCTACTGGGTCATGTAATGGATGGCTTATGTGTTGAAAAATTAAAACTATTAATAGATCATATGAGTTACTTTACTTCATTTTCCACAATAAATATTGAACGTTCATCTTTGGGGCTCACTGTTCAGATGGATAGGATTCTTCAATCCATGTTTACTTTGAGCCATTTTAGTATAAAAAGTAGGACTAACTAGATGGACGGCTCGGATTTATACATAACCCTACCACATGTACAGTGGAGAGGTGGTCTACCTGGTTCTGGTGCATCCAGCTCTACCGCATTAATTAAAAAATATAAGCAAGATTGTGCGCTGAGCGGCTACAATAACTTAATGACGTTTGCTAAGCTACACGGCCCCTTCTCCATACGCAACTTTACAAGAATCGCACGTGCCAACATGGCATGTATGCATGGAATCCGAACGGTACATAAAGTGGGCCACACCATGAAGACGATTATATGAAAAGATCAGATTACTATACCTGCCAACGGGACTACAATTAGACTTTGAATCTATACCGTTGAAAATTTTATTTGAACCGTCTATTCGTTTTCTACAAGAGTGACCCATTTGATGAATGAACCAGATTGATATTTGCATGTGGTGATATAGACTTTGTGGGCCACCTTATGAACTGATCTGATGTATGGTACACTTGCCAGGTTAACGTGTATTCTGTCTGTAAGTGGGAGAGGGTGCATGTAGTGCTTGCAAAGCTAATATATATAATAATAGATTAATCGTGACCGACCAAGCTTCCCAATTATTATTTTTTAATAATTTAATTAATATTTAAGTCTAATTTCTTCAATTTTATTATTTTAATAATTCCCATCTCATTTGGTTTTTCTTTTGTCTCGGAATTTCAGGGGAAGAACTGGTACCATACAGGTAAGGTAAAACTGCTTGTGGCACCTCGCCATCTTTTCTTCCAACGTTTATCTTTTGTAGGGCATCAGTACCATGAAAACTGTAGGCCCCCCATGAATATCAACTGGGAAAAAAATCAAGATCTTCTGCATATCAGGTGGGCCACACTGTTGTAATCAATAGGAAACCATGGTCTGACTCAACATACAGGTGTGGCCCACCTAGTTAACGAATCAGTCTGATTTTCGAGAATGGTATCTTCATTGAGAAGCGTACTGTTTTCACGGCACTGATGTCCTACACAAGTGGCACGTTAGCAGGAAGGATGGTATAGCACCGTAGATTGTGGTACATTTGCCTGTATGAGACCAGCTCTCTTTCATCGAGGAGTACGTGCATCTACTCACCCACTCACCAATCAAAGGCATGTATTTTATGAACATGTTGGGGTCGAAATCCGGTCCCTCACACTTATTGGTGACGTCGGGTCTGCTCAATCCGATTCGACCGCCTTTAACCCGAGCACTAAGATATGTAAAAAGACTGCAAGTCTGCTACTGAGAACCAAGTAGTATAGTCGTCTATTCACTTACATGTAAAAGAAGCTAAGTTATTTTCAAAAGAGAGTGTTCAATTGATTTATTTTCCCTTTTAATTAATTCATTTTATTTTTTTAATAAAAAAAACGTGAGAATATAAGGAACGTAATTGCATTAATAAAAGATAATAAAATTTACAAAATAGATCTAATCATCAATGTTCTATCAACTTGAGCATAGATAAAGAGAATTATACCACTTTTAAGCTAAATTGATTTAGTGTAGCAGTGTAGATGGATTGGATTACATTAAGGTAAGCTAAACTAAAACGATAAGCAACATAGTGCTATAGAATTATGTCATGTTGGGCTTGCGAGGACTCAAAGCTCATCTATTCTCCTCCTACGTATAAAAATCTTAGGTGATAGATGGAAAGAAATCTTTGTAGCCACCTTTTAGATTTGCTGATGTAGAAATAACTATCTAAACTTGTAAATAGCTATAGCTTATCATGCAACACCACGTATATTAATCATTTATCATGGGTTGGCAATTGGTTGCACACACGTCCTACTTCTACCATGCAAATGGGAATTATTCTCATAATATCACATGTAGTTGATTGTTATTCACTTTTTCGCTCGAAAATATTATGCATGGTGGAAATTGGTCAACTTGGTGTTATTGTTACATTGCTTCATGGCTCCTTAAAGAGTCTCACCATAACAATTTCTTTTATGTGATGTTATGATGTATTGGTCAAATCCATCGCTACCTATGACCATATTTTAGTCTGACACCTAATGTTGGTCATAAGGCCACTTTGGTGAGTAATTGACTACGCCATATGAGTGAAAGATGTGACATGCATCCCATGACAGTAAATAGGTAAACTAACCTTTTTTGGGCTAGTCATGATTTTCTGGACTTTGATAAATTCACCCATAAGAATAGTTGAAAAGATCTATCATTTGTCTCTTATATAGATCTCACTGCCACAATACATATATGAGCCACTAATTTTAAACTTGACAGAGATCAAGCATAAACAAAATCGTGCATGGCTATGATATGGTGTATCAAGAACGTGTATGGCAATCGGCTTGTTGATGTGGTTGGGCACCATGTGGATGATCTAATATAAAAAATTGCAGGTAATGAACAATCTTATAACCATCCAATTACGCATGCTTGTTTTCATCTCAATTGTTTTTTTTCAAACAATTGGTCGGATGGGATGGCATACTATGAATGTTGCCCTAATCAGGTCAATCCATTGTCAGGTGGGCCAAACTTGGGCAAGAAAAATGAACGGCTAAAAAGAAAAAATATCCGGTCTTTTACATACAACGAATAAGTGCACGGCCAACCTGATGAGGGGACCACGCTAGATTTTTGAACAGGAAACGTCACTTTGAGCCCCACGAAGTACACGTGGCAGATATCTAAGGCATGTCCATTTGGCACATTCATTGCATCTTTTTGAGAAAACTTTGATACTATGGCAGGTCGTGGATGATGCGCAGCTACCGTTTAATGGACTCAGATTCGGCAGCGAACCGAGGTCAGTATTGGTCGGTCCTCTGTGGGCCCTACCGTGATGTATATGTTTTATCCACGCCGTCCATCCATTTTTCCTGCTCATTTTAGGATGTGAACTGAAAAATGAGGCAGATTCAAATATCAGGTGGATCACACCACAGAAAAAAGAGGTGATTGTACGCCCGTTAAAACTTCTTGGGGCCACGTTAGTTTTGAATCAAGTTGATATTGTGTTTTCCCTTCATCCAGACCTTATGAACAGGCTGGATGGAAAGTAAGGACACGGATTAGCTACGGACGACTTCAGTAGCTATCTCACTGCCTAAAGTGACATCATCAGGTTGCCCATTGGGCTCCACCCTGATATATTTGTTGTATCCACACTGTCCATCCATTTAGAGAGATCATTCTAAGGCACAAGCCAAAGAATGAGGCAGATTCAAAGCTCAAGTGAACCCCAAGACAGAAAACAATGGAGATTCAATGCTTACCATTAAAAACTTCTTGAGGCCACAGAAGTTTTCAATCAAGCTGATGTTGTGTTTTCCCTCCGTTCATATCTGTGTGAACTTATGAACAGGTGGAATCTCAAATAAACGTCATGGTGGGCCCTAGGAGATCACTGTCCCCACTGTTTTCTATGGTGGGGTCACTCGAGCATCGGATCTGCCTCATGCTATTGGCTCATGTCCTAAAATGATCTCTCCAAGTGGATAGAAAGTGCAGATACAACACATACATCTTGGTATGGCCATGGAGCTTGCTGACGTCACTTCAATGGGGAGATAGCTGCTGAGGCTGGGCCGGGGAAGTAAACATTACGGTGGGCCTGAGAAGTGTTTAATGGTGGGCGTCCAATCACTGCTGTTTCCTATAACATGGTGCACCTGAGATTTAGATCTGCCTCATTTTTGGGCTCATGCCCTAAAATGAGCTGCAAAAATGGATAAACGGATAAAACACATAAATCATGGTGGGCCCACATCACTGATCATTACTCACCTTGGTACTGGAGGGGCCACCACTGAATCGAGTCCGTGTGAAATTGCCCGCCGCGTGGCATAAAAGTCGCTTAATATACCGTCCAAATCGTGGGTCCCAATTTAAATGGCTTATAAATCAGAAACTAAGCAGATTCGAATTTCAAACTGGCTGGTCGGTTGGCGGTCCAGATTAAAATATGAAGTAATGGTCCACATTCAACAAGAAAATGACCATTAATCAGAGGTCAGGATAGTTCAATCACTCTTCCTTTCCCAGAGCGATCTATTTACAACGGGTCCCACAATTTCGGCTCTTTCACTTGAGTTGATGCATACCACGTATACAATTTCTGTGTGCATGTGTATCAAGCATCACACTCTACCAGAGTATCAAACCACTCGCCAGCCTCTTTACCGGCCATCACTCTGTCGGTAGGTGTAAAAAGCTCCAGCGCCAAAAGTTCAGGTGAATATTATCAAATCTCTAATCAAGTGCGGACAATGATGGGAAGTGGGCCACAGTCGATCCACCTCCCTAAAAGTCTTAGCACGTGGGGCCCACTCCTTTTCCCCATCTGATCGTCGATTGGATGGCAGAACTTTTTGGTCCAAATCATTCCACACGTAGCTACCTTGAGTTGCTTTAATCTAGAAGTTTTTATATACTTGGTACCATGGACAGAGACAGACATTAACTATAGTAGTTATTTAAAGAGATGGATGTACATCAGCACTTTAAAATTATTAACAAATTGCATACGTGGCATATAAATAATTCATATTAAACTGTCCAAACCATGGGCCAGGTTGGATGTATCATAAAAGAAAATTACCCTCATTTAATTATCTATTTATCGCATTGATGGATATTTTAGATGGTTTAGAATGAAAATATCAAATGGTCCAATTTTAACAAACAAGTGTCAACGAATCATAGGTTAAAATTGTTTAATTAATTTGATTTTGGGACCTAGGCGCCCCCCCCCCCCCCCCCCAACACACACACACACACACACACACAATTGACCTCGTGGGAGCTTCCCATGAGGTCGAGCTGTGTGCATGCCCGGCTCGACCGCTAGGCAGTTTAGGCGGTCGTCTAAGGCCTCCGATGGAGTGAGGCCTCATGTTTTAGGGTGGACACACCACAAGAACGGTGGGGATGATGATGTCCACAGTTGAAACCTTCCTAAGCCCTGCAATGATGTTTATTTGTCATCCAACCTGCCCTTATGACAAACTGCCCATGAAGTCACACAGATATGGATGGAGGAAAAAAATATCAGCTTGATCCAAATCTCATGTGGCCTTAGGAAATTTTCAACAGTAGGTGTTCAATTCACATTTTTATTTTTATTTTATTATTATTATTTTTTTTTGTGGTATGGCCCACTTCAGCTATGCTTGAATTTTAGGCCCACGCCTTAAAATGAGCTGGGAAAACAGATACACGTGTTACAGTGGCTTCATGGAGTTTCCTCAATATGCTACAGTGTAGTCTACTGAGTTGCTCAGTATGCATTCCGCTTCCATGATCTGGATGCAGCTGCAACGCCCTATTCCAGTGGGCCCATTGGATACAGATTGTGAGAGCGGTTTAGTTGTGGTCCTGACTGTGGGGCCCACCTTGATATATGTATTTCATATCCACGCCATCCATCTGTTTTGCCAGCTCACTTTAGTATAGGGGTGCACATGGAATCGGTAAACCAGACCAGAACTGGTTAGTTCGATTCGGTTCGGTTCGGTTAGGTCTGGTTTTGAAGCGCACCGGTTCCGATTCTGGCTTCGAAAAATCAAAGTACTAGTTAGTTTGGTCCGGTTCTCATATGGGATTTTGTAGAACTGAACCGGACCATGGAATCAAATCATGGAACTGAACCCTAGAACCGAACTTTAGGTGTTCAACCCTCACTGTTTCATGTCGAGTGGTGCACTTAAAATTTGGATCTATCTAATTTTTTTTTTTAATGTGGCCCACCTAAACTTTGCCTAGCAATGAGGATGTATAGTGTAGATCTAATAAACACATTGCATTGCATCAAGGAATCCAACGCAGTTGAGCTGGATGATAAGAAGCCTCGAACCATGGAACCAAATCGAAATTGAACCGGTTTTTACGGTCCGATTCTGGTTTGGTTCTAAGGTGCTAACAGTCCGGTTCCAGATTTTCTCGAACTGTTGGGAATGGTTCGGTTCCGATTTTACCCCAGAACTGGACCGAACCGAACCATGTGCAGCCCTACTTTAACGCACGATGCCAAAAATAAGCATATCCAAATCTCAAGTGCACTACACCATAGGAAGCAATGGCTATTGAATGCTCAACATTAAGAATTCCTAAGGGCCACTGTAATGTTTATTTTCCATCTAACCTGTTGGTAAGGTTACACCGACGTGGATGAAGGGAAAAAAAAAAAAAAAGCTTGATCCAAAAATTGTCCCACATAAAAGTTTTTAATATTTAATCACCATTGCTTCCTTATGTGTTGTCCACCTGAGATATGTATTTGATTTGTTTTTGTGATCATGACCTAAAATAGCATGACAAAATAGATGTATGGTGTGGATATACAATACATGCAATAAGGTGGGCCCATGTTCAGGGCCGCATTGTGTTGAGTATGGCCTGGGGGCACCTGATCTGTCCCAAGAAGTGCCTACTGACACTGCTCTTTAGGCCTGCCATGATGCATGTGTATTATCTGCACCATCCATCCATTTTGCCACCTCATTTTAAGGTATGGGCCCAAATACAAGGGGATCAAAATCTCAAGTAGGCTATACCACAAAAAAATGAAACTTTTTCTTTATTTAAAGTATTAATAAAATTAATATTAATTAAAATTAATAATTATATATAATAAAAAATACTGTGAAAAAGGAATAAATTAAAAGGCATTTAGTTATTGGAGAAGGCCTTTTCCAACTACTATGAACGGTCAGATGAGTGCATGGATAAAATGAAAATGGTAACGGAGACGGTGCCCTAAAATGAGCTGGAAAAATTTATGGAGGGTATAGATACACAAAACATACATTTAAGTTGAGGCAGGATGTGGATTGCCTACTAACATTGCCCAGCTCCGTGGGCCTTGCAATGATGTTTGAGTTTTATCCACACTGTCCATCCATTTTGGATTATTATGTTAGGGTCATGAGGCTACAAAATGAGGCAGATCCAAATTTAAGGTGGACCACACCACGGGAAAATAGTGGTGATTGAACTCCTATTATTAAAAACTATCTACAGCCCAGTGTGATGTTTATTTGCCATTCAACTTGTTAACAGACCTGAATGAAGGGAAAACAAACATCAGCTTGATCCAAAACTTTTGTGGGCCCCAAAAAGTTTTTAATGCCAGGCGTTCATTCATTGATATTTTCTTGTAATATGGTCCACTTGAGATTTTGATCACGCTTATATTTAGGGCCGTACCTTAAAATGAGGTGGCAAAATGGATGGATGGTGCAAATAATACACATGCATCATGGCGGGCCTAAAGAGCAGTGTCAGTACGTAGGCACTCCCTAAGACAGATCAGGTGCCCCGGCCATACCCAAAATGGTGAGGCCTTGAACATGGGCCCACCTTATTGCATGTATTGTGTATCCACACCGTACATCTATTTTGTTATACTATTTTAGGTGATGATCACAAAAACAAATCAGATGCATATCTTAGGTGGATGACACATAGGAAACAATGGTGATTAAATATTAAAAACTTTTATGTGAGACAATTTTTGGGTCAAGCTTATATTCAATTTGTTCCCTTCATCCACGTGGGTGTGACATTACCAACAGGTTAGATGGCAAATAAACATTACAGTGGCCCTAAGGAATTTTTAATGCCGAGCATTCAATAGCCATTGCTTCCTATGGTGTGGTGCACTTGAGATTTGGATATGCTTATTTTTGGCATCATGCGCTAAAGTAGGGGTGCACATGGTCCGGTTCGGTCCAGTTCTAGGGTGAAACTGAAATTGAATCATTCCCAACAGTTTCAGATAATTCGAAACAGAAGTCGGACCGTTAGCACCTTAAAACCGAACCGGAACCAGACCGTAAAAACCGGTTCAATTTCGATTCGGTTCCATGGCTCGGGGATTCTTATAATCCAACTCAATTGCATTGGATTCCTTAATGTAATGCAATATGTTCATTAGATCTACACCATATATCCTCATTGCTAGGCAATGTTTAGGCGGACCACATTAAAAAAATCAGATAGATCTAAATTTTAAGTGCACTACTCAGTGAGGGTTGAACACCCAAAGTTCGGTTCTAGGGTTTGTTTCCATGGTTTGGTTTTATGGTCCGGTTCGGTTCTACAAAATCTCAAACCGAGAACTGAACCGAACTGAACTAACCGGTTCTTTGATTTTCGGAACCAGAATCGAAACCGATGCGCTTCAGAACTGAATCGAACTGAACTAAATTAACCGGTTCTGGTCCAGTTTACCAGTTCCATGTGCACCCCTACGCTAAAGTGAGCTGGCAAAACAGATGGATGGCGTGGATATGAAATACATATATCAAGGTGGGCCCCACAGTCAGGGTCACAACTAAACCGCTCTCGCAATCTGTATCCAATGGGCCCACTAGAATCGAGCGCTGCGGCTGTAGTCGGATCATGGACGTAGATTGCATACTGAGCAACTCGATACACTACAGCTCATCCACACTACAACACTTCCTAGGACAGATCAGGTGGCCCCAGGCCATACTCAACACAGTGCGACCCTGAACATGGGCCCACCTTATTGCATGTATTGTATATCCACACCATACATCTATTTTGTCATACTATTTTAGGTCATGATCACAAAAACAAATCAAATACATATCTCAGGTGGACGGCACATAACGAAACAATGGTGATTAAATATTAAAAACTTTTATGTGGGACAATTTTTGGATCAAGTTTTTTTTTTTTTTTTTCTCTCCCTTCATCCACGTCGGTGTGACCTTACCAACAGGTTAGATGGAAAGCAAACATTACAGTGGCCCTTAGGAATTTTTAATGTTGAGCATTCAATAGCCATTGCTTCCTATGGTGTGGTGCACTTGAGATTTGGATCTGCTAATTTTTGGCATCATGCGCTAAAGTAGGGGTGCACACGGTTCGGTTCGGTCCAGTTCTGGGGTGAAATCGGAACTAAACCATTCCCAACGGTTCCAGAAAATTTGGAACTGGACCGTTAGCACCTTAGAACCAAACCAGAACTGGACCGTAAAAACTGATTCAGTTTTAATTTGGTTCCATGGTTCGAGGCTTCTTATAATCCAGCTCAATTGCCTTGGATTCCTTGATGCAATGAAATGTGTTTATTAGATCTACACTATACATCCTCATTGCTAGGCAATGTTTAGGTGGGCCACATTAAAAAAAATCAGATAGATCCAAATTTTAAGTGCACTACTCGATATGAAACAGTGAGGGTTGAACACCCAAAGTTCGGTTCTAGGGTTCAGTTCCATGGTTTGGTTCTATGGTCCGGTTCGGTTCTACAAAATCCCAAACTGAGAACCGAACCAAACTAATCAGTTCTTTGATTTTTTGAAACCAGAATCGGAACCGGTGTGCTTCAAAACCGAACTGAACCGAACCGAACCGAACCGAATCGATCTAACTAGTTCTGGTCTGGTTTACCGGTTCCATGTGCACTGCTACACTAAAGTGAGCTGGCAAAACAGATGGATGGCGTGGATATGAAATACATATATCAAGGTGGGCCCCACAGTCAGGGCCCCAACTAAACCGCTCTCACAATCTGTATCCAATGGGCCCACTGGAATCTGGCGCTACGGCTGCATCCGGATCATGGAAGTAAGAATGCATATTGAGCAACTCGGTACACTGCAGCGTATTGAGTAAACTCTACGAGGCCACTGTAATACATGTGTCTTATCAATGCCGTCTATCTGTTTTACCAGCTCATTTTAAGGCATGGGCCTAAAATTCAAGCATAGTTCAAGTGGGCCATACCACAAAAAAAAAAAAAAAAAAAGTGAATTGAACACCCACCGTTGAAAATTTCCTAAGGCCACATGAGGTTTGGATCAAGCTGATATTTTTTTCCCTCCATCCATATCTGTGTGACTTTATGGGCAGGTTGGATGACAAATAAATATCATTGTGGGGCCTAGGAAGGTTTCAACTGTGGACATCATCATCCCCACCGTTCTTGTGGTGTGTTCACTTGTGCTTTGGATATGTTTCATTTTTGCTCATCCCTTAAAATGATCTAAAAAAATAGATAAATGGTGAGGACAGGACATATACATTCATAGTGGGCCCTAAAATATGAGGCCTCACTCAACCACAGACCTTAAGCGACCGCCTAAACTGCCTAGCGGTTGAGCCGGGCCTGGGTGCATCTCGATCGGGTTGGGTTGAACCTAACTTCGAGAGGACCCAACTCAGATTCCAACATGAAGTCTTCTTTAATTAATCACCTGACCCAAATACATGTGATTATTCCCGACCCCGAACTAACCCAGCTTGAACTTTGGCAACCCAAACCCAACCTGAATTCAAATTGGGTTAGTGTTTTTCAACCCAAACCCAATTACCTGATGACCTTGGCAGCCTGACCCAACCAAACTCAACCTGAACCCGGGTTGGGTCAGACGGGTACAGGTTGACCCGCACCCAAGTTTCATCCTTAATCCCAGGTGTGGCCCAACTCTTGGATGGTCATATCAATGTCCTCACGCTATGCATGTATGATAGAGATGGATGAACCTAACCGTCTTAAAATTAAATTAGTCCATGAAAGTATAACAATCATTGATAACATGTGAAACTTGTACGATGGTGATGGTATGGTAGGAACCCCAGATTATGAGCCGAAGAAAGTTCAGACAAGTGTACATTTTTATTTATTGGATTGTTGAGTTAAAATTATGTGTTTAGGTTTGCAACGTGGTGGGGTTGAGGGCTAACCCAAGCCTAGTATGATCTTGGGAGGACCCAACCCATATTCCACCCCGAAGTCTTCTTATTAGACCCAACCGAACCCAACTAGACTGGACCTGACTCAAATAAATGTGATTGTTCCCAACCTGACTTAACCTGACTGGAATTTGCTCAATCTAAACCCGGCCTGAATACAAATTGGGTTGGCATTTTTAAACCCAAACCCAACTAGAGGACCTTGACAACCTGACCTAACCCAACCCGAAGGTCAGGTTGACCTGAACCCAAGTTGCAGCCCTAATCCTTGGCCTAACTCTTAGATGGTCGTATCAATGTCCGCATGTATGATAGAGATGAATGAACCTAAGCCATTCTAACTTTATTTCCCTCGTAAAATTAAACTGGGCTCATGAACGCATATCATTGATCAACATGTGAAACATGTATGGTGATGATGGCCTGATACAAACATTAGAATATGTGCTGAAGATCCATGTTTAGACAAGTGCACATTTTTATTTATTGGATTTTTGAGTTGATAATGTGATGAATGTGTTTATGTGCGTGTCAATGACTATTTTCCCTATGTAATGATGATATATGCATGTTGTTTTAATGTGGACAACATAAGGTGCTTCGGTATACTATGCAAAATAGTAGGGCACGATGCATGCACGCAAACGATAAGTGACCACCCATGGGAGAATATACATATTTGTTATGTTCGGGATTTGAACACAAGACCTTCTTCTTTGATACCATATCAAACAACCACTTTCTCTAAAAGCTCAAGTTGTTAGAGGATGGGGTATCCATGTATATCGAGGGACTTCAACATATAGATCATTTGTTTACCCAGAAAATCCCATGTGTTGATCATGAGTACGATAATTCCTTGATCAATCATGATGAGTGTAGAGAGCCACACATGTCGTGGGACCATTAACATAGGGCAAAAGATCGATTCCAGTCTTGCTATTTCTCTTGGGCGACCAATTTGTTTTTATTGCTCACTATCTAATCTTAAGTCGGCTTGTATGGATTCATTTAAGGAACACTTCGAGTCTGGTTAAGGATCAGATTGCGAAGATGAATTAGAAAAGATAGTAAATGATTGTAAGATTTATCTCAGGCGTCGAAACGAATAGATTGAAAATTTTTAATTGTGAATAATTTAGAAAATGATTTATATATTACATATGAGAAAAGCTCCATTATTCTAAGAGCAGTACATGTTATAATGCTCCTAGTTGCATTAGTACACTTCGATAATCCAAGCCATCGATCCAAATGGCTGATAAAGTCCAATGCACATTCAGTGGGCCACCATATAAACATTAATACCAATGCGACCAATATTAACTATTCGATCATTTGCTTTTAACATAGACGATCAAGATTGGTAGTCTATGAAAAGAACTTTGGACTTGATTGACACATGTACGGTGTAGATGTCCCACTAATAATTAATGCTCCACACGTGAGACATGTCCGTTGGGGAAGACCACGTACAAACCATTCTGGTTAATCAAGCTACCGTACTAGCAGCTAGCTGTAGATGAGAAAAGAAAAGAAAAGAAAAATTGCAACTGGCTGTGTGTGGGGCCCACCATGGTGTGTGTGTGTGTGTATGTCATCCAATCCATCCAACATGGTTTTCCTATCATGGAAATAGAATGTCCCAAAAATCATCCCATTTATAAATGTCCTTGGATTTTTAAAATTAGCGGTGTCGATGCGTGGGGGCCCAATTGTTGAGTTTTTGGGCTGGGCTCATCATCTGCTGAGACTGGGTCTAGACTACTAGGTCCATTGAACCGAGTCCGATTCGGCTCCGTTGGCAATCCACCCAGTTGCTTGGGTGGGCCTGGGCCATTATAATAATCAGGTGTGTTACATACCATTGATATACATGTAGAAAGAGCTTAGTGGGCTGGCTTGCGCTCGATGAACTTTTAGGGCCCGTTTGGATACCACTAAATAAGTTGCTTTTCTTGCTGATGGCAGCACTTAAGTAACTTATTTGAGATAAGTTAGTTTGGTTAATAAATAATGATCATTACTTATTTGCTTAAAATCAGCTAAGTATTTCAGCATTTTTATTTTGCTTTTTTACTTTTTCACCACCGGCTAAAACAAGAGGTGCTCGTCCATAGCTGTAAACAATGCTGATTTTCATGGCAACTGCCAAGCTCACGTTGACCATCCAGCTTGCTGGGCCCACTATGATATATTTGATCCGCACCGTCCATCTAGTTTGGAAGTGAGTGGGACTAGCATGTGAGGCATATCTAAACCTCAGGTGGACCCCACATCAGGAAGCAACAGTGATAATAATGACACAGTTGAAACCTCCATAGCCCAGCATGATGTGTTTTACTCATGCCATTCATTTGTTTTTCCAATTAGTTTTGAGTAGCCCACTGGGTAGTGGGACCACATGCTGTGTACATGAAATCCACACCGTCCACCCTTGTTGGTCCATCCCAAAAATGAAACAGAATCCAATCTCAAATAGACTGCACCTCAGGAAAAAGTGGGCATTGACGCCAACCATTGGTATGCCCTAATGATTAGTGGTCCATATCCAAGGCGAACCCTGCATGATGGATGACCCACAGCAGAGGTGGGCCCCATAGTTTGGGACAATCCACGTTAAAAGTAGCTCCACATGATGGGCAGTGGATATTGATGGTGGGCCCACTTGATGATGACCAACATCAAAGGTAGGCCCTACATAAAGAATAGGTGCAAATGGCCCACATCCAAGGTGTGCCCCACGTGATATACTGCCCACATCAAAGACGGGGCCCACATAACGAACAATCCACACTAAAGGTTGGCCCCAAATGATGGATGGTGGATGTGCAAGGACCAAGCAGTCTTGAGGAATGATGTTGTAAACAAACATGCTTTTCTACTTTTTGGTAGATAAGCATAATGTTTACCAAACTTACTTATTTGCTAATTAAGTAGAAACCAAAATAAGTTACTTATCTGATAAGTAGCTTATCTTAAGTAACTTACAATCCAAAAGGCCCTTAATTGCGTTGAGCTCAGGGCCAAGACTGTTGTCATTTCTATTTAAAATTCAATCAAGCCCACGAATTTATTCCCGTCCTTAGATCAACGTGGGACACAAGTAAAATGGAGATGGCCCACTATAGATCTTTCCAAACATGAAACATGAACGTATGGTGGAGAAGGCCCAGTAAAGACCATTCTAGTTAGGTCAACTAAGGAATATTTCCTCTTCAAATTGAATTCAGATGTTCCACATGATTACATGAGATATTCCACTACAAACCCATTCTACATTTGAAACATTTATGAGAGATGGCACAGTACAATGTACAAGCCAACCCATCATACTTTGAATGTATTAATTCCTCTTAAAACAAAATGGGCCCCACCATTTTTGAACGATCATCGGTCAACGTCAACGGTTGATCTCCCCCATGAGTACAAATCATGTGAGTAGTCTACGTTCGACCGGTAGTCGTCGATGGACATGTTGGTTCGGGTTGGGTCGTGTTAGCCTACGCCTGACCCGTCTACTAAATGGGCTAAGAATTCTGGCACAAACCTAACCGGTGGCCCGACCTAACTAACTGAAAATTCATTAAGCCCAAGCCCAACAAGACAACGATTAGACCCACATGTACAACTTAGGTGTAAGAATGTAACATCCGGCTAAGGGCCTGTTTGGACGACTACCAAATCCAGGGTTCAGTAATGACAGTCAATGGTCCGTCCATTTACTTAAATGGGCCACATCTCTTGCCGGCGCTCTATCTCTCCCCTGAATAGGGGATGACACTGACTCATGGTATTGAAAACTGGGTCCAAGTCGGCTCACCTGAGTCGCATCAGACTCGTCCTGAGTCAGAAAACCATGGGTTGGACCGGCCTCTTCCACAACTTAGGCCCACCACATTGTCTATGTGAAATCCACTCCTTGATTCTAGGCAATGAGATCATAAATCATCCAGATCCACAGCTCAGGTGGGCCACATAAAAGGAAACAATGTAGTTGGATGCCAAACATAGGTTTGTTTGCGGGGTTACCATGATGTGTCTTTTAATCAAAGCCGTTCATCAGGCGTGACTCATCCAAATGAGGGAGATATACAAAAATAATCCTGATCCATAACTCAGGATGGCCACAACCAATGAATTAAGAGGTTTCGAGGCAATTTTACATTGTTGCCATTACTGTGGCCCATCTGAGTTGTATATTGGGATGATATTTTGTATGTAGGGTGAACGTAAGGTTGTCTATCATTCTAGTTGGGGGTGCAGTTCGATCCATTTAATAATCGGGTTGGAATTTTGGACCGAGTCTCAACTCATTAAAATTCGGGTCAAGTCTGAGTCAGCTCAAAGTAAAGAATAGCCGGCCATTGTTTTAATGGGTCGGATCTAGGGTCTTCCTAGACCTAAACCCAACGCGTTTATCACATTAGTCGGATTTGGGTCGAGTTTAAGTTGGGTGCAGAAATTACAATTTGCTTTTCACACAAATAATGTTATATGACATTCAATTAATGGTAGCTATCAATTTTGATGGTCAAATACAAGACACCAAATTGTCTAATTCAACATGTATATTCAAGTATTTAGGGTAGTTCGCTAGTGTAATTTTTAGTATATTCCACATCCCACATGATTCATATTGTTACAAGCAATGTATTGGGTTAAAACATTTAAAAGAAAGAAAAAAAAAGAGAGAAAGAAGTGATGAACTATTGTTATTGTGATTTTAGTGATGTAGGACAAAGTCGAGGAAAATAACATGGACAACTCTAATGAAAGGAAGCCAAGTTTGGGAGTTCAATTCAAGGGTCTAACTCGCACTCTAGCTTTTGTTGATTGTAATTTTGTGACCAGTCATCTATTTTGCACCGTAATATGTCATGGGAAGCTAAACAAGCCTTGTATGGTGGCACCATATATATATATATATATATATATATATATATATATATATATATATATATATATATATATATATATATATATATATATATATATATTAAAATAGGTCATTTTTAGGGTTAATTGAGTTTAAAGTTAAAATTTATTATTTTTAGTAAGTTATGATTTTATTAATTTTAGGGTATATAGGATCCTGAAATAGCTTAAAATCATTATTTAAATCATCAGAAAGAGTTTAAGTTAGTTTAAAATTAGTCTAGTATTGTTAGTACGATTTCTACTTAAAAAAGTTTACTAATTTAAGAAAGTTATAGAAATAGGATTTTGGGCTTATAATCATATTAAGGGTCTTTGTAAATAGACTTTATTAAAATTTTCATCAATAACAATACTTTTATTTTTCGATTTTTAGAGATTTTTCTTATTGTGGATTCAAGGGCTATACTTTAGAAGAAGGCAGTAATATCTTCTCTTTTATCTATGCACTCATTAGTTGGTGCCGAAGTAAAAAAAGACGCGCTATAAAGACAGGCATTGCGATGTGTGACTTTCATTATATACTCGATAACAAGTTTAATTTTTTAAGTGGAGAGGTTTGATGTAGGATAAGGTCAAAGAAAATCACATGAAAAGTTATGATCAAATAAAATTGGGCTAGAATGTTCAATCCAAGGGTCTAGTGCACTCTATGACATTTGATGGCCATAAATGTGTGATTCAATATCCTTTTCAAACACATAATGTTATTGGAAGCTATCAACAAACTCTACATGGTGACCATTGCCAAGGGCCATTGGCCCCAAATGGCTTTTCAAAAGTAAGTCATTGTTAAGGCTGCACATCTGTCGGGTTAACCCGCTCGACCCGACCCAATAGAAACCTGATCCGTCCCAACCTGGTAGAGAAAATGGTCCGGTCCCGGGTGAATGCGGCTGGACCGTTTTTAATTTAGGTACGGTTTAGGATACATGCCAAACCCGCCTGACCCGACCTATACTTTGACCCCTGTATACCCGACCTATTTCACCCGACCCAAACTGTCTTGGAAATTGGAACTTTGGATGGTAACTTCCAAGTAGAAAGATCTTGCATATCTCATCCTACTTCCTAGGTACGTACCAAAGTAAGTTTCTCTCATGTGGGAAACCTCTTAATGTATCTAAAATCCAGATCGTCTATTAGTCACACCGAGATATTTTTTTGAGAAATCCACCCCATGCATCTGTTTAGTCTTAACCCGACTTGGCTTGACCAAGCCCGATTCAACATATAAGGTTGGGTAGGGTTAGGGTTGACCCTTTTGCAAGTAGGGTAGGGTTAGGTTTGGGTTAGCCCAACCTGGTTACAACCCAGACTAAAACTCGAACCTTTAAAATATGTTTAGGTTTGATCCAAGATTGGGCCCAACTCGACCCATGTGCAAGCCTAGTCATTTTATGAGTTAATTTTGAGTTTAACATTAAAATTTATTGTTTTTACAGTTTTGCTATTTTTTTTAAAAATTTTAGGATTTGGAATGGCTTAAAGTCTTCATTCAAGTCATGAAAAAAGTTTGAATAAGTTTAGAATTTATTTACTGTTTTTAGTAAGTTTATTATTTGAAAAAGTTACAAATTTAAGTTTTGAAACTTGTGTAAGTTATATTAAATAACTTTATAAACTAATTTATTCAGACTTTTCACTAATAATATCACTTTATTTCCTGTTTTATTTTAGATATTTATTTCTCATTGTGGATTTAAAGGCTACTCTTGAGAAGAAGACACACCCACTATGTTAGCGGGTGTTGAAGTAAAAAAGAAGACCCCCTTTAAAAGTGGATCATTAGGATGTGCCACTTCCATTATAAAGTGACAAGTTTAATTTTTCAAGTAAAGGTGTTTGATGTTGGATAAAGTTAAGGAAAACAACTAGAATCAAATTAGTTCAATCTAACACCCAGGTCCATAGCTCAGGTGGCAAATTGAGTGAAGATAGCCTCGTTTCAACACTGAGGTCATGGTATTGATTCCCATAATGGGGGTGGCTAACATTGTGATGTGACTAATAGGGGTGGGTGGGTGTACTAACAACGGGGTGTCTGAACTAACCCTTCAACAGAAGAAAAAAAAAAAAAAAAAAAAAAAAAAAAACTTAGTTTGATCTAATGGTTTAATGCATGCTATACCATTTGGCAGCCGTAACTTTGTAATTGATTATTCATTTTGGGCGTATAATATGCTGTTGTAAATCTATTTATAAGCTTTACATGGTGACAATTGCCAAATGCCACTAGCCCCAAATGGTTTTGCAAAACATAGGTCGCTTTAGGAGTTAATTTTGAGTTTAACTTAAGAATTTACCATTTCTAGTAAGTTACAATTTTTGCGCGTGCGCGTGCGCGTGCACGCACACACACACACACACACACACACACACACACACACACACACACATATATATATATATATAGAGAGAGAGAGAGAGAGAGAGAGAGAGAGAGAGAGGATCAACCGCGCACCTTAGGTGAAAACTCATGTGCACCTTTGAACTTATGTCATGGGCACATAATTCGAATGGTCCATGTGATTCGGCACCCCATGAAACCCTTAAGGCCCAAATTTTAGCCTAATCCAAAACTCTGGTGGGCCATAGCAAAGGGAGAGGCAAATCAAGGTAGGAAGTTGTTTCCCTTTGGATATGTCCCATC
The DNA here is from genome assembly GCA_003013855.2 of Liriodendron chinense. Classification (NCBI taxonomy): domain Eukaryota; kingdom Viridiplantae; phylum Streptophyta; class Magnoliopsida; order Magnoliales; family Magnoliaceae; genus Liriodendron; species Liriodendron chinense. Next base: position 319,671 of record PVNU02002828.1, read on the forward strand.
AAAGTTTTAGATCAGGCTAAAAGTTGAGCTCTGAGGGTTTCATGGGGTTCCACCTCACATGGGCCATTCGGATTTTGTGCCCATGACACGTGTGCAAAGGTGTGCACGAGTTCTCACCTAAGAAGGTGCGCAGGTGATCATCTCTCTTTCTCTACGGGCATGTTTAGAGAGTCTTGGAACAACTTTAAGTCATTATTTGAGTCATGAAAAAGTATTTAAATTTAGAATTTATTTAGTATTTGAGAGAGTTATAAATTTAGAGTTCATGACTTACAAAAGTCGTATTAAAGGATTTTATAAATCGACTTTATTCACACTTTTCATCAACAATATTACTTTATTATTGTTTTTTAGAGTATTTAAATTTAGAATTTATTTACTATTTGAGAAAGGTATAAATTTAAAGTTCATTACTTACAAAAGTCATATTAAAGGATTTTATAAATTGACTTTATTCAAACTTTTCATCAACAATATTACTTTATTATTGTTTTTCAGAGTATTTAAATTTAGAATTTATTTACTATTTGAGAAAGGTATAAATTTAAAGTTCATGACTTACAAAAGTCATATTAAAGGATTTTATAAATTGACTTTATTCAAACTTTTCATCAACAATATTACTTTATTCTTGGGTTTTAGAGATTTGTCTTCGTGTGGATGAAGGGTTACCACTGAGAAAAAGATGGTGATCTCCTCTTTTACGCACACACCTACTACGTTGTATATAAAAAGAAAAAGAAAAACACATCAATGCAATTAACTACTTTTTCTTGGATTTGAGTTAGCTTGAGGATCCGATTGCATTCGGGTTAGGTACATTTTACTATGACCTATGACCCAAGTTGAGCTCATTTAAAAACTAGGTCCAGGTCGAGTTGGACCAGGTTGGTTTTGAGAGGACCCAGACCCAATGCATTTAATAATCCAAGTTGAACTTTAGACCCAAACCTGCCCTTGGATCTAAACCAACTAATTTTTCAGGTCAGATCCAGTAACCAATGGGTCCACTCATCTCAGGTTGATTTTGAGAGGACCCAGACCCAATGCATTTAATAATCCAGTTCTTTTAGTTTTGGACCCAGACCTTTACATGGTGTCCAAGCTAACGTGTGTCATGCCATTTCCAAGCAACTCATCGAGTGGGCCCCACCCTGTAGATTGTGTGGACCAAATACCAGCCAGTCCACTCATCGGATTGACCACGTGTAAATTGAAATGTACAAGAATCTGATTATTCTTTGCTGTTACTCATGAGGAACATGTGTGGCCTACCTGAAGCATGTACGGGCTGGATATTTTAGGAAAGCAGGTTCACATGAGGCCCACTTGTGGATTTTGGATCTCACACATGTGGCAAGCATTGTCACGTGCGCATGCGTGTGAAGGTGCACGAGGAGTGAATTGTAGACTAGCTTTTGGCTTGAATTCAATTCAAGGATCCACGTTTTTGGGGGCTGCCTTCTTTAAAGAATTCGGTCCGAAATATCTCATTTATCTAAAATAGAGATGATTTTAATCCAATTCACGGTTCTGATCAACATTAAGTGTGACCACTGTTGTTGTTCAATGAGGCATGAGGCCACATGTGTTGTGTTTCTTGTCTGTACTTGGTCAAACGTATGCAAATGGAAATAGTGCCATGCCTGTCATAATCATATCCGACTTGAATTTGATTGAATGCTTGCGACCCTAAGCATCAAATTAATATTAGAATTGAGAAACTTGATCTAACTGTTCAACCACCGGCCAATGTTCCAGTGATTAGGCAATTTGAGAAGGGGTGAGTTAATCCTTCAACGGGATCTTCTTGCTTTGCGTTAAGGACTTTTCTTTCAGTAGTGATCGTGCTTCTTAAGTTTCTTAATAATATGGTGATGAACGAATAAAATTAAAAACTTGGATCGTGATTTTAGTGGTTTATAAGTAAGATCAGTACAATCAGTAAATAAAATTAAATTAAGCAAAGAAAATAAAGAAAATTACCTATGACTACCTATATGGACATAACAACTGTGGGGTATAGTTCGCAGGACGTGACTGGTGATCTACCAAATATGGATCGATGATCGGCGGGATCTGATGTAGAACGGGTCGCTGACTATTTCATGGCCCAGATGGAGCAAAAGAAGACCGGTCGGGGTCGAAAGTGATCCGGACTGTCAGGACCGTAAATCGGTCATATCTCACAATTCGGAATGAGTTACGAGACGTATAATATATCAATTTAGGGTAGCTCGAGCTACTTTAGCCAACCAACCCTGCTATGCCGGGTTGCCCAAGCCGAAATCGCGAGAATCGACAGTATCGACGGTCATTAGGCTAGTTTATTTTCAATTTTACTATTTATAGTAAGTTTTAATTCGATCATAACTTTGCATCTGTAGGGTTTTAGAGTTAGTGCCCAACATGAAAATGGCTTAAAATATTTCGTAGAACAACATGGTTGAGGCCGTTTGATAACTTTCTATTTTTTGCCGAAAACCAAGAGTTCTAGTAGGATTGAACGACTTCTATAAATAGTAAGTTTACTATTTATAGTAAGTTGCGTTTTCTAGGAGTTTAAGTTGGAGTTGGAGTCTGATACTTTGCATAGGGTTTAGTTTCTTATTTATATGCATTGTAATTTCGTTTTCATTCATTCAATCTTCAATAAACAATTATTTAGAATTAAATTCCTCTTTTTTATCTTTTCTTTCTTCTCGTGAATTCGAGAAACTATTGGTTAGGGAGACGGTGATCGACCTACCACGTCCTCCCTGCATCACAATAATGGAGGTCATGGATATTTAACCCACTCATATGTGTACTGCAGTAATGATGTTTAGTAGTAGCAGATTTAAGTTAAACTAAGAATTTTAAACTTATTGCGACGTGGTTGGACAAAGTTAGAATATTTAAGTTAAAATTAGGATAGACAATGTTGCGTCGTAGAGATTGATTAATTGTGTGTGGACAGGGTTCGAAACTCTTCATCAAACGCTGCTTATATAGACTTAGAAATGCAATGGCCGATCAAGGTTTCTTTGCTAGTCCACAAGATTTCATTTTCAATCTTCAAAGGTTACTCGGCTGTATTCTAGTTACATGTGAAATCTTTATGCCTTCCATAGTCTTCATGAAAACATTGGTTATCTCTTGAAAATTTCTTTTTCGTCATGATTATGCGAGATGGCTTTTCTGTGAGTACCTTGGATTACAAAATTTCTAATATTGGTGGAGCTTTATGTAGCTTGCTGAGTACACTGCTTGGCCACAAATGCCACTTGAGAGACGGTCACACATTCTTTTTGTAGTGTCTCAATTTTCTCAACTGTAAATGTGCATATAACTCTGACCCGTTTTAATTTTGATAAGCTATATGTCATCGAATGATGCAGATTGTGAAATATTCTTTAGGCATGAGTGGGATTATGTCCGTTATTTGTACATAGATTCATGGATACCATTAGTGGGCCCCGCTAATTAAAGGTAGTGTCAAGATTGATACTCGAGTGCATCTCCACCATAGATGCAACACACGTGAAGTGATCAGGCTGTTCAGATTTTAGTCCTTATTATCCTAACAAATGTGAACCACTCTCTAATTCTTCCTTTCTAATAATCCATTTCTGGGCAATAGGTGGTTAGAAATGCTTCGACTCCGCTTTCAAGCTATCGCCCATCCCCTGTGGGGTAGATTGACGGTTCCGATTGATGATCTGGATTCTGGAATCAAATGTTACATGTGAACTCGAATAAGGAATAGAAGTGGTATCAAGACTCTATCATGACATTTAGACAGTCCATTGACCAATCCAAACCGTCCACTGGGTCCAGCAGTAATTCCATGGATATATACCATGCAAAAAATCACCCCCCCATCAGACCACTCTAACCATTCGATCAATGGCTTATTAAGACGGTCAAGATCATTAAACAATGAGAAATCCAATCGTCAATATCATCCGTTGACTAGTTGGGGCTTATCATGATTCGCTCAGGTGTCTAAAGAATCACTTTTATTAGTCAATCTTAACAATTCCATCAATGGCTTGGAAAATGGATGGCTACAGAAGAAAGGCATCTTACCGATGGACCTGATCATCCAATGGAGGTGATCTTTGCATGGTAGCCTATGAAATGTACGTTGGACTGAACATACCGTCGGGATTGGTTAATTGGATGGTCCAACTATCCCTATCGAGTCGATATCAAACCATGTGATCATGTCCCCTAAAAAAATTGAGCCGCTTATTCGTTTGAGCTCATCATGAATCACTTTTATCAGACAATCCTGACCGTCGATTCATGTGGAAAACGGATGGCTAGCTATAAGAAGGCATCTTACCGATGGACCATCCATTCATGACTCATGTGCCATACAATACCTTGTCATAAGTCCAATCAACAATTTGGGCCATTAATTTTATTCCAGCTCATCATGGACCACTTAAGCTTTTAAAGAATCACTACAATCAGAAAATCTTAACCGTCCATTCATAATAATTAAAAAGGACGGTAGAAAAAAAAAAGGCATCATACCAGCATATCAAATCATCCAATCGGGTGGCTATTTTAATGGAAGCCCATAGGAAATAAACTAGACCTAAGGGAGAGTCCTGATTGGTCGATTGGACTGTCCAAGTGTCCCAATCGAGTCAATGTCAAAAACATGTGATCATGTCCCCTTGTTGATTAATTACGTCGTCCGCAGCTATGACTTCGATGACTGTTGTGTGAATGGGACTGATTCATGCATGACATCCATTGCTTTCATCATTTATCATTTGTGTTAGCTTATGTTAGAATGTGATGTGAAAATTCATCCTCATTCTCTAGTGGGCCACACCACAGGAAAATGTGAGAATGAAAACTATTGAATTTAAAACTGTTTGGGACCCACAGAAGTTTTCCATGATACTGATATGTTACTAGACTTGCAAAATGAATTCGCTGGATGGCATGTAAGTAGGTTTTAATGGGGGTATTTCCACCGCCATTGTTGCCTTTGTTGTGGTCCACTTGAGTTTTGGGTTGGCATGATTTTTTGACCTAATTGTACTTACACAAGCTGATCCAATGACGGATGCAGTAGATATCACACATATGATGGGCTTTATGGAGTTTTCGTTGGATGGGCTCTTCCATACTCAAGTAAGCCACAACATAAAGAAAAAGTGAGAATAAAATTTATTGAATTTAAAACTATCTTAGGATCCAGGTAAGTTTTCAATCTTGCCAAATGAATGAGTTGGATGGCATATAAGTAGCATGCATGGTGGCCCTAGAAAGGTTTTAATAGGGGCATTTCCATTGCCATTGTTGCCTTTGGTGTGGCCCACTTGAGTTTTGGGTTGGCATGATTTTTGGCCTAAATGTACTTATGCAAGCTGGTCCAACGATGGACACAGTGGATATCACACACATGACCGTGGGCACTATAGAGCTTTTGTTGCATGGGTTCGATACAGCCGTGGTTGTAAGAAATTCAGGTACCTAATCGCTGGCAATGGCAGTTTCACGCATAGAAATTTTGTGCGGCCTAACAATTCTTATATCAAAATCTACTCCAAAGTCATATTTGAGCCATCCACATGAAAGATCAGCCCAATGAGAATAATGTAAAACGACACCCAAAACTTCTAAGAAGAGCATAGTCAAGAAATACTGTACCAAGATGAGAAAGTGATGGCATAATGCAAACAATGTAGTCACATGCTCTTAAGTTCACATGTTGTGGCCTGCCTAATATTTAATCTAGGTGGTTTTTTTGTATTTTCACTACATCCTAGTGATTTACACATGATCAATCACTTTAATTAAAGATATAACCTATGGTGGCGAGACACAAACACCTATGGTTAGCATCCTGTTTCCATTGTCCCCTATGGCATGGCCCAGCTGAGTAGTGGATCAAGAACAAAAACTCATGGTTAACATGGTAGGCCCATAGGGCTTGAGTGTTCCACCCGCGGCTTAAAACATGTGTTGTAGAGGATTCTGGCCGGGTCCGGCATATTGTACCCACATCTCTGCACAATGTCCCCTGCCTTTTCGATTATGACAGGTAGGGCCCTGGTTTAGTAATGTAGATGATACTTTTCTTTTCTTTTTTTCTTTGATCTTTAATATTTCACCTATGTACATTTTCCATTTTTCTCTCATTTTCAACTTTTCTTAAGTTGTTGATAATTATATTTTTAAAAAAATGATATTAAAAAATAAGAATGTTTTGATGTAGTTGTATTTATTGTTAATCATTTATTTAATTGATTTAATTTTAATTTTTGTTTTTTAATCCATGATATTAGTTATATTTTTTTAAGAAAAGTCATTTTCCATTCTTTTATTTCTGCTATAAGGTTTAACCTTCGGGAGGGTCCAATTCCATGGCTCAGTGGTATACAGACTTTGTTTCGACACTGAAATCATAGGATGGAGTGCCCTCGTGGTGTTGTGTGTTAAAAAAAGTTTAATCTTCTAGGTCAATTTTTCACAATTTTATAATTATATCTTAGTTTATAATAAATACTTTAAACATTTTATTTCCAACAAGACTTTTTTAATAATATCATGAGAAAAATGTAAAATTTTTAAGTCTCCCAAGAAGTTATTAGGCCAAGAAATTGTAAAAACAAGAGTGCGATTATGCATGATACCGCCCATACTCAAGGAGGCTCCTACCAAATCGTGATCGCCTTTGTTTTTCCCTCCTATTTTGTTACTCAATCCTCACAAATATAATCATGGTTATTGTTAAAATATTTTTTACCAAATTTCAGGATAAATTTGTGAAAAATTAATCCAAAAGATTTAGCTTTGTAGCAGAAATAAAAGAATAAAAAATGGCTTCCTTAAAAAGCTATAAGCAACATCATTGATTAAAACACAAAAATAAAAATAAGAATATAAATAAAAAATTTAAATAAATGATTAATAGTAAATACAACTACATCAAAACATTCTTGTGTTCTTGAGAATTTTTCGAATATCATTTTTTAAAATATAAATATCAACAACTTAATAAAATTGACAAGTGAGAGAAACATGGAAAATACGAGACCAGATTAGGTGAGATCTCAGATCCATTAAGGTGGGTGGGACCCCTGACTGTGGGTGATGTAGGAAAAATGTGTTGAGGACAATCACCGTCTTCCTCAATAGATAAATTCCTTGAATCCACAAGACGCTCTTGAATCCACAAGAGAAATCTTGAATCCATGAGACAAATTCGATAAAAATCAAAATTTTATTAAGAATAATGATCAAGAATAATAATAAAACTAGGTTAAAAGAATTTATATAAGCATAAACAAACCCTAAAGACATATTAATAAAAGAATCCTAAACGAAATAGGAAAGAAATGCAGAAAATCGCACAAATCTGGGCCATCTGTTGATAGGACTCAACATGTTGAAATGGATTTCGACCTGTCTATGAAATTGCACCTAAACTAAAACACTTAGGGTGTGTGCGCTTTGCAGAAGCTCAAAGAGTGGAGCTTAGAACTATGGCTAAGTCTTAGAAGGAGAGGTGGTAATTAAGACCTTTTAAAAATCATGCCTTAATTAAAACTAATTAACAATTAAACTAAATCAAAGCATTAACATTTAGGCTTCCAAGCTAAGTGGGTCTAATCACATAGACTACAAAATATAAAACAAATAAACAACTAGTATATTAAGTGAAGCTACAAGTTGTGCATGTGAATATGCCTATCAAGTGCCTAGCATATATTTCATTCAAGCATCCATATAATTAACAATCAAACAACAATGCATGAATAGCAATGTGCTCAAATAACAATTATAAACACAAGTATGTATAATGATTCGGTTTCCTTACTCCACTCTCGGCTGCCGCACTCAACCCATGAGTACATAGGACTTCACTATAACGGAGGTTTTAAATTAGGTTCACCTCTTAACCTTTATCGAAGGTCGTGCTCCTGTGTTTACGGTCAATAGTTGTTTCTATACAAAGACCCAGTTGAACGGACCAACGCCATAGCTTCTCATAATTATCCCCGTCACTTCCTCAAAATTTGTGGGCATTGTTTGGTCAAAACCAAATTGGTGACCAAATCTATTTGGATAATAGGGCTTGCGCCAAAATTTGTTGCTCTCTCTTAAGGGTAGAGTGCAAGACCTTATGGATAGGAAAAAGTGCCTCTTTATTGTTGATAAAGAAGGAGCATCTATCATGTCCTTGTCTTCAGCATGAGTAGAGATGGGGAAGTGATTGAATTCATTTCTCAACCCTTCGGCCCTACACAAGAGACCTACAGTGGTTTCTAGGCTAACCAATAACCTTGGTTCTATACAAGAACCCGCGTATTCTCTTACCGGAAGTTCCCCTTGAAGACTTGAATTTAGGCTCTACACGAGAGCCAATGTTCTACACAAGAACCTACAATGGCTTCAAAGCTAACCAATAATCTTGATCTTACATAAGAATCTGCGTATCTTCCATCGGAGGCTTCCTTTAAAGACTTGAATTTAGGCTCTACACAAGAGTCAATGTTCTACACAAAAACCTACAATGATTTCAAGGATGTAATAGACACACATATGACAATGAGTCTTATAGAGTTTTCGTTGCATGGCTCCTCTATACTCAAGTTGGCCACACCACAAGAAAAAGTGAGAATAGAAACTATTGAATTTAAAACAGTTTTGGGACCTAAGGAAGTTTTCAATCATATTGATATTCAACTGGACTTGCCAAAATGAATGAGTTGGATGGCATATAAGTAGCATGGTGGCCCCAGAAAGGTTTTAATGAGGGCATTTCCATCCTCATTGTTGCCTTTGGTGTGGCCCACTTGAGGTTTGGGTTGGCATGATTTTTGGCCTAAATGTACTGATGAAGCTGGTCCAATATGGACACAGTGGACATCGCACACATGACAGTAGGCCCTACAGAGCTTTTGTTGCATGGGCTCCATATAAAGCCGTGGTTGTAAGAAATTCAGGTCTGTAATCGCTTACAACGTCAGTTTCACGCATAGAAATTTTGTGCAGCCTACCAATTCTTATATGAGAACAATGTAAAACGGCACCCAAAACTTCTACGAAGAGCATAGTCAAGGAAGACTCTACAACGACGAGAGAAAGTAATGACATAAAGCAAACAATGAGGTCACATGCTCTTAAGTTCATTTGTTATGCCCTGCCTGATATTTAATCTAAGTGGATTTTTGTATTTTCACTACATCATGGTGATCATTTACACATTATTAATGACTTTAATTAAAGATATAACCTATGGTGATCCCACACAAAAACCTATAGTTAGCATCCTGTTTCCATTGTTCCCCATTGCGTGGCCCAGCTGAGTAGTGGGGCAAGAACAAAAACTCATGGTTAACATGGTAGGCCCACAGGCTTGAGTGTTCCACCCGCGGCTTAAAACAGGTGTTGTAGAGGATGTTGGTCGGGTCCCGCATATTGTACCCACATCTCTGCACAATGTCCCCTGCCTTTTCGATTATGACGAGTAGGGCCATGGTTCAGTAATGCAGATGATACATTTCTTCTTCTTCTTCTTCATCTTTTTATTTATTTTTATTTTTTATTTTTTCTTTAACATTTCACATATGTATTTTTCATGTTTTTCTCATTTGCCACTTTTCTTAAGTTGTTAATAATTATATTTAGAAGAAAATGATACTCCGAAAAACGAGAATGTTCTGATGTAATTGTATTTATTGTTAATTATTTATTTAATTTTTATTTTTATTTCTATTTTTGTATTTTAATCCATGATATTACTTATATTTTTTTTTAAGAAAAGCCATTCTTAAGAAAATACATATGTGAAATATTAAAGATCAAAATAAAAAAGAAAAGTATCATATGCATTACTGAACCATGGCCCCTACTTGACATAATAGTGGGACACAAATAATGGTTGGGCTGGTTGCGTGAACGACATCTCAGTGGGTGGGCATCCACTCTCAACATCTATGGTGTGGCCCACCTAAGTCATGGATTAGCCTGATTTTTAGGCTCATGGCCCACCATGGAAGGGTGCATCTGATTGATGGTGTCGATGTCTGATGCACATCACGGTGGGAACTAATTAACAAAGCTCAACCTAATGGGAAGCTCCCATGAGATGGACCTCTTAGAACCTTTTCACACGTCTCCAACTGGTTGGATTGTAAGTTACAATCCACCCAATGGATAACTTCCAACTTTCATGTATGTGACACATCGAATTGGTCCAATAGGTTTGCCCCATCACAAGGATCACATTGCGTGAAAATTTAGCCAAATTCACTCATAAAGTTGACCACACATTGTATTGCTCTATTTATCAACATCTTATGGTGTAGCCCACCTGATGAGTAGATAGGGGTAATTTTTGCACTAGGTGATCCATATGGTGAGGCCCGCCTACTAGATGGATTAGATGTCACATGTATTTAACATGTTAAAAGTTATCTGTGAGGTGGACCGTACCTTATGGTCTAACATATTGGACTTGAGACCTTCTACACACACACATAATGACATTTGGGGCCATTTGGATACCACCAAATAAGTTATTTTTTCTACTTACAATAGTAGATAAGTAACTTATTTTAGATAACTAAGGGCTTGTTTGTTAACACTTAAAATAGTTATTTAATGTGCAATTGAGAAAATAATTTTTATAAGTGTTGTTTGTTAACACTGAATTCGGAAAGCGCTCCGTGATTATCCATTGATTTTTTCCGGCAATGGAGGTCTGGTTTAATGGTGAATACAGAATGCGCTCTATAAATTTTCTATAAAATAAATAAATTTGCTTCCAAATTTACCCTCTCACAATTGCTACAGAGAGTTCTCTCACCATTGCATAATCCATAACCCAACTTTTAACATGTGCAACTTCTCTGGCCCCATCATGATTTATATGTTAGATCAACATTGTTCATCAACTTTTTCAGATCATTCTAGAGCATGAGCTAAAAAATGAGGCACATATAAAGCTCAGGTGAACCACACCATAGAAATCTGCGGGAATTGAATGACTACCGTTGAAACCTTCCTAGGGTCTAATATGAGGTAAATTTCTCATCTAACCTCGTCATAAGGTCACACATACGTGGATGAAGGGAAAACACAAATATTAGATTGATCATAGCCTTCTGCGGCCCTAAGAAGTTTTCGATGGTAGGCACCCAATTTCTACTATTTCTTATAGTGTGGCCCACTTAGCCTTACGTTTGCTTCTTTTTTTTGTCTTATGCCTTAAAATGATATGGAAAAATAAATGGATGGTATAGATGAAACATATACATCATGTAGGCCCAATAGGGACATTCGTCTTCCGCCTCAACCCTCTTCTATGGATCCCATGCGGATTGCCAACCCGCACTAAAAAAAGAGCAAGCTACTAGGCAATGCTATGTGTGCCCCATCATGATATATGTGTTTTATCCACACCGTTCATCCATTTTTTGAATTAAAATTAGGACATCGGACAAAAAATTAGACATATCCAAAACTCAAGTGTGTCACACGAGAGGAAATAATGGAGATTACTAGCCACCATTGGAATATTTGTATGGCCACAAAAGTTTCATATCATGATAAGATTTTGGTGTTTTCATTTCATCCTAGTGTGAATGAACTTATAAACGGTTTGCATGACCCATAAATAACAAGGTGAGGCCAGGAAAATTTCAATAATAGAAAACTCTTTCCCTAGTTTTCCCTCTCTTTGTGGCCCACTTGAGCTCTGGATCCACCTCATTTTTGTTCAAATTCCTAAATTTATATAGAAAAAATGGATGATCGGGGTGGATTTCTCATAAACATCACAGTGGCCCACCTAGCAATTCGGCGCGGAACTGCCTTTGGCAGGAAATCTACGCATCAAGAACCCATTCAAATCAAACCGGATTGCAGTGGATTTACTGCGAAAGCCTTGCACAAGAAGTTCCTGCGCTGGGAACCTAGGTGGGGTCCATAGTGATGTTTCTGATAAATCCACCCCATCCATCCGTTTTAGGAGCTCATTTTAGGACATGAAACAAAAAATGAGCCGGATCTAAGACTCAAGTGGGCCTCACTAAAGGAAAAAGGTGGGTAGGGAAATTACTACCGTTGAAACCTCCCAGGGGTCCACTGTGATGTTTATATGACATCTATACCGTTCATAACGTCACTATTACTGGAATGAACTAGAAACACAAATATTATCTTGATTCGAAACTCTTGTGGCTCCACAAATATTTCAACTGTGGACGTTCAATTCTCACGTTTTCGGCCCACTTGAGTCTTGGATCCGGTTCATTTTTGTTCTCATGTCCTAAAATGAGCTCCCAAAACGGATGGACGAGGTGGCTTTATAAAAAAGCGTCACTGTGGGCCCCACCTTGGTTCCCAGTGCAGGGACTTCCTACACAAGGCTTTCGCAGGGAATCTGCGTCCGATTGCATCCTTCCACCCCCAGACGCGAATTAGCTACAGACAGGTTGAGTAGCCATCTCGCTACTGAAGTGACATCACCAACTTATGTGGGCCCTACCGTAATGTATGTGTTGTATCTACACCGTCTATCTGTTTGGAGAGAACATTTTAAGGAATGAGACAAAGATTGAGGTAGATCCAAAGATCAAGTGGACCCCACCAATGAAAATAGTGGGGACAGTGACATGACCGTTGAAACCTGCCTAAGGCTCACCATAATGTTTATTTGAAATCCAACCTGTTCATAAGTTCACACGGACATGGAAGAAGGGAAAACACAAATATCAGCTTGATCGAAAACTTATGTGGCTCCAAGAAGTTTTTAATGGTAGGAGATCAATCCCCACTGTTTGTTTGTTTGTTTGTTTGTTTGTTTTTGTTTGTTTTTTTTTTGTGAGATCCACTTGAGATTTTGATCTGCCTCATTCTTTGGATCTTGCTATAAAATGATCTCTCCAACTGGATGGATGGTGTGGATACAACACATACATCATAGTGGGGCCCACAAAAGTTGGTGACATCACTTCGGTAGTGAGATGGCTACTCAACCTATCAGTAGCTAATCTGCGTCCTCCACCGCCTAGCAGAAGCGGGTTGCATCCTTCCATTGCTTAAACGTTAGGTATAATTCTGTGAGGCCCATCGTGATGTAAGAATTTTATCCATGTTGTTTATCTCTTCTCAGATCATTTTACAGCATGATCTTAAAAAATGAGGCAAGTCCACGACTCAAGTGGACCACACTAAAGGAAGCAGTGGTGACAATGACACCTATCGTCGAAACAATATGGGAGACTATTAAAAACTTTTTGTGGCCTGCAAAAGTTTTGGATCAAGCTAATCTTTATCTTTTCCCTTCATGCAGATCTTCTTGACATTATCAACAGCTTGTTGCAAAACAACATTACCAAAACCTTACAATGGGCTCTTTGGAGTTTCTAATGGTGGGGCACTCAATCATCATTGTTTCCAATGGTACAATCCATTGGATATGCATAATTTTTTGTCCAATGTCCTGAAATAGGTTGGAGAAACCGATGGATGGCATGAATATACAAAATATCATTCATGTGGGCCATACCGTAATGTTCGGTACTGGTTGGGGGACTTTCGTAGTAGTGGACGACCTACTAGTAAAGAGGAGATTTTTAATCACGTGCATGCAAAGTTACGGAATGTAATCGAACATGCATTTGGCGTGTTGAAAGTGTGCTTTGCAATTTTGAAGCGGATGACACCATATTCATTCTCGACGCAAAGAGATGTAGTTATTGCATGCATGACACTACACAACTATATCAGAAAATAATATATTTTCGATCCACTCTTCCAACATTACAATGATGAAAATGTTATTTTAAAGATGAATGTCGAATCAGATGATGATATGCCTGAAGTTGGAGTATTCGGAGACTTTGAACAAACTATTATGTCAAATATGCGAGAAGAAATTGCCACCATACTTATACATGCAAATCATTGATTTTTTTATATATTTTTATGGACAATGATATTTTAATTTTATTTTAAGTACCTTAGTTTATTTGAATTAAATTGATGTTAACTTAATGATTCTATTTTCATTTAATAAAAAAAAAAACCCTTCATAATGCGTAACATCTCCAAACAAGAGATATGGGTAAATATGTCAAGTTAACAGATTTCAATCATTTCAGACATATTATTAACAAATAGTTTGTTTCAGATTTAGTACTTAATTTTCAGACTTCGGCAACAATTACCAAACAGGTTTTTAGACTTCAGATCCAAGTTTCAAATTCAGATTTTAGATTCAGGCTTCAGATTCCAGATTCAGGCTTCAGACTTCAGATTTAACAAACGGGCCCTAAGTTTGGTTTATAATTAGTTATAAGTAGCTTTTTTACTTAAAACTATGTACTTAATCACTTCATCTAATTCTTTTAGCTTTTCTACTTTTCATAAGTTGCTGAAAAGAGCCATCAGGAAAGTTGAAAGAGAGGAGAAGCTGATAAGTATGCTATTTACCAAACATACTTATTTACTTAATAAGTAGAAAACAAGATAAGCTACTTGAGGCATAAGTAACTTATCTTAAGTAACTTACGACCCAAACGCCCCTTTACGGGTACAAATTGATACTTGTGTGTCCCTTTTGTCATTGATAAGCATCCGCCGTTAATTCGCCCACACCATTGGGACCGTGGTGGATCTGAGTGAAGATAACATCAGGTCTAGGTATCAAATCCCAACGTGAGGGTGGCTAACATTGCAGGGTAACTAACAGTGTGGGTGTGTGTACTAACAGTGGGATGTGTGTACTAACGCATAATAATAATAATTAAAAAAAAAAACTTCTGCCGGCAACTACCTGTGGGCATTTATGTATTCAAAATAGTCAGCTAGATTTTCCTAGTCCATATTTGCAATGTTACTATAAAATACATCTTGTTTACTAAAGCTAGAACAGCTGCAAGGCTTTCATGGCACTGTCAGGAATGAAGTATCTTTTAATGCAAAGCATACTGATTACTTTCACAATGACAAGTCGAATGATCGTTAACTCATATTAATTCATTGGTTGGATCATGACAGATACTCAATGCATGCATGTGAATCAGTGTTCCAAACTCTCATTTCACTGATCAAGTGCTCTTTTTGACAATTTTAAGTTTTCTCTAGGGTTTGTTTGGATGCACTCATGAATTCAAAAGTGAAATGACAAAAACTAATGATGCTTGCATGAGCTCATAATGAGTACCTACATCTCTCAAATTGCATTTACTTTCCTTCCAAGTCCAACCTGAAAGCAACCCAATTGCAATTTGGAGCCTAGAACCTTAGATGAATTGACGGGAAGAAAATCACAATTCCATATTAATTGCAATTCATTTCAATGGAGCATCCAAACACACCATTCCACTAGTTTCCGTAATTATTAGTTCTCTATGTGGAACTTTTAGGAACCATTAAAAATACTTCTTTAACATAATTAAAGATGGATTTGATTTTCAAACGAGCGAAAGACCTCATTTTTGGATGTTTTCCACTCAATATTCTTAGATGTTTTTCACTATTTTTGGATGTTTTCACCATACCCTTAAATAATGATGGAGAGATACGCATGGCCCATGTGAAATGCAGATGATTATCTTAACAAAATTCAATCATGTCCACTGAGTAGGCCTAGATTGCAAAATTATAAGAATCCTAAGACTGAAAAAATAAGGTCAAAGCATTTATAAAGATATGCAGTGAACTCATGAGTGCTATGTTAGGTTCTTTAATGATTTAGAGTAATGATCTCGATCGTGGGTTGTGTATGGGAACCTTCCCATGCACATATTTGAATTTGGACCGTCCATTAGGTCCTAGAAAGAATCATAGGGGTTGGAATAACCAAACCGTTCATCAGTGGCCTATGCAAAATGGATGGACATGATCAGTTGATATGTCTAGTCATAGATATTCAGGACCATCCGAGTGCTACAGTTGAGTGGACTATACCTAATGGACAGTATACATGATGTGAATGACAACAAGTCACAAATGAATCTCTACGTGATGTGAATGACGACAAGCCACCAATGAAACCATGTGCATGTAAAGGTTTCATACAATAAACCCACTAGATAATTTTCCAATTACATATACTCAATGTTAGGTGTTATGGGTGAATTTGGTCGTGTCCGTGATCCCGATGTGGAAGATATCCAGCCATAAATGTATGGCCCACTGATCGTGTCTCATCACATGCACAAGGAAAAAGTCCTCCTACCAGTTGGGTAAAAAGCAATTTAAATAACCATTTTGTTAATATCAGTGGTGACTCACCGTACTAACATGTGGTTGTAATGTACAATTATCCAGACCAACCAAATTGTGGGTCCCGCTATGGATGGAGCATACTTATAAAATAATACTGATTAAGATCCTTGGCTCAAATTTGGTCATGTGTGTGCTGAGGTGCTAGAGCCGTATGCAACTTGATTATAATTGATCTTCTTTTGACCCTAGGTGTCGAGATAAACTAATTAGGACAAAATTTAGGAAGATCGGCCGTATATCCAACTACCAATCATATGAGATCAGGCAATTTGTGAAGGGGAAGGTTCATCCTTTAAATTGATTTTTTTTTTTTTTTTAACCTTTTAGTCAAAAGGGCTTTAACATTTGTGTGATTGCAACCACAGTTTAATGGCAACACAATAGAGAAAGAAGATATAACTAGATAAAAGCTGAAAGTATTCTATTAATAATTTTATAATATAAACACTCACAATCAACTTGAGGAATAATAATCCGTTTGTTACCTAGTTTGGATTGAGTTTCAAACCAGGACGATCGTAAAGTATGGGATAGTCATTTGTTTATTGTGCAGTGGAAAATCGGGCTTTAAGGAGAGACGACTGATGGAGGACAAATCTTTAATAATCTATTCATTCCTCGGTCAAAATCAGGCTTTGTGGCGAGATGGATGGTGGGGCAACAGTCTGTTTGAAGACTTGGTGGGAACCAAACATGTAGCAAGAAGATCGCGATTCAATTATCTGTTTATAATTTGATATGAACCAAACTTCGTGGTAAGACAGCCGATGGAATCACTTGCCATATGGCAGAAAAGTCCTATAACATTTCATTCAAAACTGAGCAATCTTCCTTACAATCCCGCGTGATATCACAAATGAATGGTGGAGAGATAAACTAAACATAAAAACTATTATTCGTGCTATGAGTAGCATTCTACTAACGAGCAATGAGGAGCTAAAATAGAATATTAAAAAAAAAAAATAAGTGTCTACAAGGGATGGATAAATAAGTAGCATTAATTGTGTTGAGATTTTGTTGTGTTAGCATGATTCAAAGCTCTGTGTTCTTTGTTTCTTTTATAGACTTGGATAGACGGTGGCTTTGTGTGGTTTTCGCCTATGTGAGAGATTAAGATGGCTAGCCACATGATTTCATATAAATTTCCTTGAGCCTCCACACAAGTATAGCCTTTCATATCTGTCAGTTGTACAAGGCAAAACCATCTCCAGCGAGTGACGTGATTGCACATACTATTTCAAATCATAAAGAATGCCTTCTGCAACAAGTTATGGGCATGTTAGGATACTACCAAATAAGTTAATTTTTAACTTATGTTAAGTCATTAAGTTACTTTTTCCACTTAAGTTAATTTGGTAAACATGATGGGGAAAGTAACTAATGTGTTCAAAGCTAATAATCCCCTTGAGTTTTTTTTTTTTTTAAAGCTTTTTAACTTTTCTACTTCTCCCTCTCTTTCTCTCTCACGGTCCATGTCAAAGGAGGGCCCACATGATAGGTTGTCCACATTGAAGGTAGGGCCCACATGATGGATTATCCACATCAAAGGTTGGCCTCACATGATGGATAACCCATATTAATGTGGGCCCACATAATGGATGGTCCATATAAAAAGATGGCCCCTAATGATAAATAGCCCACGTCCAAAATGGGAGGTATGATGGACAACCCACTTCAAAGGTGGGGCCCACATGATGGACGATCCAAATCAAAGGTGAGCTCCCACATTGAGCAATGGACATTGAAGTTGGACCCCACATGATGGATGACTCATATCGAGGTGGCCCCACATGATGGATGGTCCACATCAAAGGTCAGCCCCTAATGATGAATGGACCACATCCAAGGTCAGCCCCTAATGATGAATGGACCACATCCAAGCCGAGACACGCATGATGGGCAACCCACATTAAACCCACATTAAATGTGGGGCCCACATGATGGACAATTTAGATCATAGGTGGGTTCCACATGATGGGCAATTTATAATGGTGGGCCCCACATGATGGATGATCCACACCAAGGTGGCCTCACATGACGGACTGTCCAAATCAAAGGTCGCCCTTAATGATGAACAGCCCACATCGAAGGTGGGGCCAACATGATGGATGGTTCACATTAAAGGTGGGTTTCACATGAGGGTGGCGATATTGAGGGTTAAAATTGATGGTGGGCCCCATAAGATGGATGACCAACATCAAAGGCGGGCCTTACATATGCGCATTAATGGTCAGCCCCTAATAATGAATGACCCACATCCAAGGTGGGCTCCGTATGATGGATGGCTCACATCAAAGGCGGGACCCACACAATGAACAATCCACATTAAAGATTGGCCTCACATGATGGATGGTGGATGTGAGGGGAACCAAACAGACTTGAGGCATAAATACTTATGATGTTGGAAACCAAACATATTTTTCTATTTTCTAGATGATATGTTGTTTACTGCACATACTTATCTACTAAATAAGTAGAAACTGTAGACACCCCACTTTGACCAGTTATACATAAAACCAGTCATGGGATAATCGGTTTTACATAAGATTGGTCCTTAGCCCACTGGTTCAAGGTGACACGGCCTCACCTTTTCAATTAGGTCAATCTTACCCGCCGACCTCAGGATGACCGGTTCTAAGCAAAACCGATCTCTTTTTGCCCAGTTTTGGGTATTTGGTGCGCTGGACCAATAACAACCCTGACACTTTGCTTCGGTTTATCCGAAGTTTCCACTTTTCCGAGCCTGGCTTTATTTTAGTGATCGATTTTTTTCAATCTTGCTTGGATGCTTATGTGTCACTACCTGAACATCTCCCCTTGCCTATTTAAATCGACTCGCAAATAGCAGCTGAGGAGGGAGAGGCATATCGACAAAAAAGGAAAGAAAAATAACTATGTAAACCCAAAAGCGTCAACAGCAAAGAAGCCAAGGGAAGCCATAACGTTATAGGAAATCCTTCTGATTCCACTGTAGTGTCCTTTCTTTCTTCTTTTAACCATAACAACCGAAATTCTTCTTTGCCTTGTTAGTGAATTGTTCTCTGCCTCTACTCCTTTACTTTAAAGTCAAAAGCTGAAGAAATGCTGAAGTCAACAAAGTAGGGTTAGGATTGGGGATGTCCAACTATCCTTCTTTTAGAAAAGGGTGTTGGGTCTCCCATTTTACTTTTCACATCTCAAATCAATTTATATTTTAGTCCACACATCCCAAACACATCGCTCTTCTATTTTACTTCTGCAATCATTTCTCTTATCTATTTTTTAAAAATTTTCCTACCCAGGGTCTTGAACCCTGCATAGTACGGCTAAATATGCCAACATCGAAATTCCACCAAATCCCTTGAAAAATCGTAAAATCTCATAAAGTAAAACTGCACATCATAAGGTGGAAAAGGGTGCCTAACCCATTCCTTTTGTCGTAATTGAGGCCCTTACTCGGAATCTATGTCCACAGACTAACCAAATGAATTGATTGAATTGAGAAATCTTATGATTCCCTGACTATTAAGAGACTATATGGTTTCTAGTCGGCTGTAAATTCCAAGCCTCATTTGGCTAATGGCGACTCCAAGTCAAACATACTCTTACCTTTGAATCAATCCCACAATCAATCAAATTAAAATCAAAACGAACAATTGGAGAAAACTGAGAAAGTGGGGGTATCATTCATTCCACATATGTGTGCGAGACAGCATTCATGGAAACTAAGATAAGCTACTTGTGGCATATCTAAAATAACTTGCAATCCAAACGTCTCGTATGTAACTGTGCATACTTTCTTAGGCCATTACTTTAGCTATGGTAGAGTTAGACACGAACCGAGTGTGATCATTCGGATTGACTCAGATCGACTCAATAAAACTTTGTTCGAATAGAAAGTTTTTGTATTTGAACACATAGGGTCTGTTTGGAAAAAAAATCAAGTCAATTTCAATCACAGCCTTGTTCGACTCAACTCGAACTCTGACTCGACTCGAATATTAACCGACTCATATATTGACCGACTCGACTTAACTTGTTCGTTCGACTCGGTTATATATATATATATATATATATATATATATATATATATATATAGAGAGAGAGAGAGAGAGAGAGAGAGAGAGAGAGAGAGAGAGAGAGAGAGAGCAGGTTGGTTGACAAATAAACATGAATGTAGGTCCTAGGAAGGTTTCAATGGTGGACATCATTTTCCTCACTATTTCTTGTGGTGTGGTCCACTTGAGCTTTGTATCTGCCTCATTCTTTGTTTAATGCCTGTAGACACCCCACCTTCGGCTACGCTGTTGGTAGAGATAGCTGGTTGAATGGAGGACCATACCCCCAAATCCCAAGTCCAAACTCAGCCAAACTCACCCTTGTTAGCCCCATTCCATAGCCCAGTTCAAGCCTGAACCCAGTCAACCCAGTCCTAAACATCACCCTGAAAAACTCCCCAGAAAAAAGGCCAGTCAAAAAATCCTAAAAAAGTCAAATTCACTAAGTCAACCCGCTGAGTCAACCCGGCGAGTCAACCCGGCGAGTCAACTCGTCGAGTCAAAACACCGAGTCAACCCGTCGAGTCAGATCACCGAGTTGACCCGCTGAGTCAACTCACTGAGTCGACCCAGCAAGTCAAACAGCAGCCCCGAGGAAGCAACCGTACATCGCTGGAAACCGAGGAGCGGCCGTACGGGCGGCCCATAGCAGGCCGCCCGAGACAAATTACGAGCTTTGCCACTGCTCGCTGCTATAAATACCCCCCTCCCCTTCTCATTTCAACATCCCTTCAAGTCCAGCCAGTCCGGGTGCGGTCCGAGTCCTCATCCACCCCTTAGCCCATTTTTCCACCAAGGAGAGCCCGAGTGAGGAGATTCTAGCCCTGGTCCAGCCCAGCCTGACCACTGGTCCAAGCCTCCCAAGCCATCCAAGTCTTGATCCAGCCACTCGAAGCCAACCCTTGCGACACCTCCATCCACTCAGCTACTCTTTTCCAGCATCATCTCATTTGCATCTAGCATAAGTGCAACATTTACTTTTCTTCCAACCCCCCTGCTTCACTGCAAGCACTTTGATTATTCAAGCACACTTGCATATGTCTTAAATTAAGCACCTGTCAGTTCGAGCGTATGCTCTGGGCTTGCCCGTTGTTGGAACCTGCCCATCAGAAACTCTTACTGTTCAGACCTACATTCATGCTTCACCATAAAACACCTTGATCATTCAAGCACACTGCATACGTCTTACATTAAGCACCTGTTAGTTCGAGCGTACGCTCTGGGCTTGCCTGTTGTTGGAACCTGCCCATCAGAAACTCTTACTGTTCAGACCCGCATTCATGCATCATGTCATCCATGAGAATATACGAGGATTAAACTAGACTTTCAAGTATTCGATCGATTCTGTGAAGTAGAGACCGTACTTCGGTACGGGCAGTGTGTGGGGTGCTTAACCTCTTCCCACCCTGTAACCGTGATCCCTTACCTTGAATCTCTGACCGCAGATCAACAGGAGTCATTTTAGAGGAAAGAATCTTCGGATTCCCTTCTCTAACGTTTCTACGGGGTCTAGCCGACTGTAGATTCGAAGTAACTGGCTAGTGGCGACTCTGGTCTTATATAAACTCACTTAAACATATCCAGCTTAACATGACAACCAAACGAAGCCCTCGAGAACGAGGCAAGCCAGTGGCACAAACGGCGATTTCGCACTCACGCATCCTCATCTCCTTCTTTTCCGAAAGGAAAGGGGAAGGGAGAAGAACGTCGTGTGGGAGCGCGGAAAATCGGCGAGGGTCCACAGAATGGCGACTCTGCTGGGGACAAGCTAGTCCCACTAGTCGTGATCCGACTTGAAAAACAGAATCCTTCCCGTACTTGAAAGTCACTAATCCTCATACAATCTCATCTGCATAGCATTCTACCCAAAACCCAAAACAAACAAAAAATAGAAAAATCCCTAAACCAAGAAAAAAATAGAAAAACCCAAAACCCAAAAAGAATATAGTCCTCACCATTGCGCCTCCTTGGGCTCAACGTGTTCGGAGACAGCTTCCCTTCCGCAGCATAATCCGCACTCGGGCTCAGCAAGCCATGTCCGACCACGAAGAAGAAACTCATCACTTCCCTGCTCTTGAAATGACCAAAGCGCAACCTCCAGCGCAACAGCCCGTTGACAATACGCCAATCATACAAGAATTGGCACAAGAAATGAGAGCAATGCAAGAAATGCTCTTGCAATTCATGCAAGCACAAGCCACCGCAGCAGCCAACAATCAAGTTGGCCCAGTTCAGCAATCTCAGCAACCATGCCGGGTCCTCCCGGCCTCCAGTTCAAATCAAGCACAACCATCGGAGTCTGCCCAAGACTACCGACAGCAGCCATCTCAGCCCTTCGCTATGGGGCATCCTTCTCAATATCTTCCTGCGACGACAAGGCCATCTCAGAGCACTTCCGTTGCAGGAATATCCAGTCAGCTTCCAGTCAATCTTGCAAACAACAATCTCAGTAGATCTCAGCATGTCCCCGCCGATGGGACACCTTTTCAATTCCAGTACATCCTCGCCGATGGGATTTCAATTCAATTTCCAACAACAGGGACAGCACTGGCGAATGCCCACAATGGGGGTCAGTGTCAAGCCCACATCAATCAGCGGACAGTGGCGAATACCCAACAAGGGGGTCACTTCCCAGCATCTCAGCCTCCTGCAAACAGGAGCACTTTTCAATTCCATCACATCCCCACCGATGGGATTCCAGTTAATTTCCAGCAATCTTCAATTCAGCAAAATCCAGTTAATTTCCAGCAATCTTCAGTTCAGCAATCTCCAGTAAATTTTCAGTAAGTTCCAGTTCAACCTTCAGTACAATCTCCAATTCAGCTACAATCCTTTCAAGCACCAATTCATCAGAATCCAGTTCAGTCATCAAATCAGCTTCAGCAGCCCGCGGTTGCTTTTCAGCAAGCACATAGGGTCGAAGACATCGACCACTATGCCGAAGAAGAACGTGCCTTACTCCAGGAGGCACCAGTCGCTCGAATAGATCACTCAGGACTGGACGAGTTGGGGGAGCAGTTCTAGATCTTGCAAAATCAGCTTCAGCGACAGCAAGGAATCGACTTACCTTCGACCAAGTTCAGAGACTTGTGTCCTTTCCCAGATGCTCAAGTACCTCAAAACTTTGAGGTTCCAAAGTTCAAAAGATACGACGGCAGCGGTTGTCCCACAGCACATCTCAAGGCCTTCTGTGGAGAATTGAGTGCCATCTCAGGAGATGAAAGGGCCCTCATACGTTTATTCCAAAAGTCTCTGAAGGGCGATGCCCTAGATTGGTACACTTCATTGGACTGCCACCGCATCAGGACATGGGAACAACTTTCCCAGGCTTTCGTCGACAGATTCGCGTACAATCTCAACATGGCACCCAGAAGAGCCGACCTTGCGGCTCTCAGGCAAAAGAGTGATGAGACACTATCAGCTTATGTGGGACGTTGGCGAGCTATGGCAGCCAGAATGCGGACACCCATTGACGACGAAGAACAAATCTCCATGATTGTTCATTCAACATATCCAGGCATATCCGGATATCTCATCTCGCATCCATATGCGAATTTCTCACAATTGATCCGTGCTGGAGAGCAAGTCGAAGCAGGGATCCGAGCCGGGACGATCTCCCCATGGCCTCATCAGGCCACTCCAGTCAAGAGGAAGAGAGTGGAAGGAAGACCTATCGGGCACGGGAATGGAAACCGCAGTGGTTCTCCTCCCCGCCCAACAGAGGTAAACAACATCAACACCACTGCTCAAGGAAGTCAACATGCTCCCCCACAGGGACGTCAACAGTATCAGCAGAATCAAGTTCAGCATCAGCCTCATTGGTATCAGCCACAACCGAATCCTCAGCCACAACCACCTCGACAACAGCAGCAGTTCAGAGGAAACGGCCAATACTCATACCAGAACAGGCAGAATTACAGGGAGTCCAGGAAGTTCACTCCGCTCAGTCAACCACTTAGTCAAATATGACTACGCTGGTACAAAAGCAGTTACTCACTCTGATGACACTTAGGCCTCCTCCTCATCCTTTGCCACCAAACTACCGAGAAAATGAGTATTGCGCCTATCATCAAGGACGTGGCCATGCCACTTATCGATGCTATACTTTGAAGAATGCCATACAAGACCTGATTGATGACCGCAAGATCGTCATCTCGGTCCCTGGAACTTCTCCAGCAGCTTCCACCAACATCCTTCAGAATCCTCTGCCTCAGCTCAAGTCAATCCCTGCACAAATCTCAGTATGGGAGTTACTATGTACATCTCGCATACACCGAGAAATGTTTGCCAAGACCCTAAACGATGCTCACGTCTCCTCTGATATGGCACCAGAAATGATAGCTTTGATGATTGGACAACTCCTGGCTCCGCGCGCCATCACCTTCACAGATAATGAGTTGCCACCAGAGGGACGTGATCATGGGCGATCCCTCAACATAGCCTTACGATACAAAGACCTCTGTGTTCCGCTGGTCCTTATCGATAATGGCTCAAGCTTAAATGTCTGCCCACTCAAGACTGCAGAACGTCTGGGAATCAGTCCTTCTTCATTCCGACCCAGCACCATATGCGTCAGAGCATTCGACAACACCCGCCGATCAGTGGAAGGGGAGGTCGACATAGAGGTACAGATAGGTCCGGAAGTCTCCACCATCACATTCCAAGTCCTGGATATATCAGCCTCTTTCAACATGCTGCTCGGATGACCTTGGCTTCACAAGGTTGGAGCTGTGCCATCAACCCTGCATCAACGAGTGAAATACATCTGTGGAAATCAAGTGATCTCTATACATGCAGAGAAGGAGCTCATCATTCCCTCCAATGCTGCTACCACTGAACCAGACATCCCGATCATCGATATCCAGCACTCTGAGGAAGACATCCCGTTTCATAGTTTCGAATTCGAGACTGTGAACTCTATCGCCAATCCAGAACCGATAAGGGTGGACTGTGTCTTTTCACCGGCAGAGCGTCTGAGCCTCAAATACCGAATGAAGAATCACTTCAAGTCCAGAAAGGTACCGCTGGTATATAACCAACGCAAATGGGGACTCGGACACAAGACAACCTTCATGGACAAAAGAAGGAAGAAATTTCGGTGCTCACCCATCCAATTCGTCAAGCCAGGAGAACCTTGCAAAGATCCAAGAGGGAATCAACCGACTGCACTACACAAAGGCCTCCCGATGAGCCTAGTTTGGGCCACGTGGCCCCCCATTCGATGGGATCAGATTCTCGAACCATCTAAGCCTCCAGAAGAAGAAGGAAATGATGAAGACGAAGAAGGAAGACAAATACAGCAGCTTCAGGACCAGGTTACCCTGACACCTGCTCCCAACCAGGGGCACAACCTGCCCACGTCAGCATCACTCAACCAGGGGCACAACCTGCCCACTTCAATCAGTCAGGGGCACAACCTGCCCACTTCAATCAGCAAGGGGCACAACTTGCCCATCTCAGCACCAATTAGCAAGGGGCACGACTTGCCCATCTCTGCAGAATCAACATCATCAATCATCAGCCAGGGGCAGAAGCAGCCCATCCATTGGACCAAGAAAGGGAAGTGGCCGGCCCTAGATTGGTCTAATGTCCAGATCCCAAACATGTGTCTCACTGCGGAACCAAATGAATTGCAGTGCGAGGTAAGTGATCCGGGAGGGACTGAGTGCGACTCAGATCTCGAACCCGACCAGCGAGAAGTCATGGTCATTGGGCCAGACCATGATTCTTCGCCCAAAGCATCAACCCCCACCTCTTCAGGGGAGGAAGTGTGGGGTCCTGAATGGTCATCTGTTCCCCTAACTTTTGAATCAGCCAAAGAGCCATCTGAGGGCTCTGGCTTCAAAAAAAAAAACGCCTGTTTAAGCAGCGACCGGAACTTTAGAACAAGTTGGGCTCAATCATGGTCTGCAATGCCTGCTTGTTCAAAGTCCCACGAATTTCGAAAATCCAAAAAAATAAAAAATTTTCAAAAGCCAAAAACATCTAGCATTTCAATTTCAGAAAAATCTCAAAAACCAAAAAAGATTTCTTTTCCTGCATTCAATAGTGTGCCAAGTTCGTCTAAAGAGTCGCATGAGTTTGAAGTCGAATCATATGATTTCGACATCGAATTAGACTTCGAGCTCATGGGTCTGGACGAAGCTCGGGATGAGGAAGATGATGATCCTGCTCCCGAACTTGAGGATCTCCTCAAAAAGTTTGAATCCAAAGCCAATGTTGTAGCCGATGATTTCGAGAAAGTAAACTTGGGGACACCTAAGATCCCTAGGGAAGTACGCATTGGGAAATCGTTGCCACCTGAGATGAAACAGAAAATGATAGAGTTCCTAGCTCCAAGATTGTCCAACTTCGCGTTCTCATATGAAGACATGCCGGGGCTCGATGAAGAGCTCGTTGTACACCATCTGCCAACCAAGACAGATATGAAGCCAGTGAAGCAGAAACTTCAAAGAATGAAGCCAGAATGGGCTCTGAAAGTCCGAGATGAAGTCATCAAGCAATACAATGCAGGATTCTTGGTAGTCTCCAACTACCCTGAATGGCTCGCCAACATCGTACTAGTACCAAAGAAGGACGGCAAGGTTCGAATGTGCATCGACTTCCGAGATCTCAACAAAGCCAGTCCAAAAGATGACTTCCCTTTGCCACATATCGACACTCTGGTCGACAACACTGCTGGATACAAGGTCTTCTCATTCATGGACGGGTTCTCGGGTTACAATCAGATTAAGATGCCCGTCGAAGATCGTGAGAAGATAGCATTTATCACTCCCTGGGGAACCTTCTGTTACAGGGTGATGCCGTTCGGTCTGAAGAACGCAGGAGCAACATATCAGCGAGCAATGACAGCATTATTCCACGACATGATGAACAAAGAGCTTGAAGTATATGTGGACGACATGATCATCAAATCTCGCACAATTGAAGGACACTTTGAAGATCTGAAGAAATTATTCAACAGATTAGAAAAGTACAAGCTCCGCCTCAACCCTCAGAAATGTGTCTTCGGTGCAATGGGAGGTAAGCTCCTCGGCTTTATGGTGAGTGAGGATGGCATCAGGGTCGACGAGACCAAAACCAAAGCAATCATCGAGATGCCCCCTCCTAGAACAGAGAAGGAAATTCGTGGCTTCCTCGGTAGAATTCAATACATCAGCCGCTTCATCGCACAGCTCACACCTATTTGTGAGCCCATGTTCAAGCTCCTACGAAAAAATGTTCCAAAAGAATGGAATGATGATTGCCAAGTCGCCTTCGATCGCATCAAGAGATATCTCATGAATCCTCCAGTCCTAGTACCGCCCGCTCCTGGACGACCACTATTGTTATACATCTCGGTAGCAGCAGAAGCCATTGGCTGTGTCCTCGGCCAGCACGACGAGACCGGAAAGAAAGAACAAGCAATATACTATTTGAGTCGAAAGTTCACCGACTACGAGACCAGGTATTCCCCGATAGAGAAGACTTGCCTCGCCCTAGTCTGGGCAACTCAGTGACTCCGCCAATACATGATCGCATTCCCTATTCTCCTCCTCGCTCACATGGATCCACTCAAGTACCTATTCGAGAAACCGGCACTCACTGGAAGGATAGCTAAATGGCAGCTACTCTTGTCTGAGTTTGACATCACCTATGTCACTCAAAAGGCAATCAAGGGGCAGGCCCTCGCCGATCATCTTGCGGCTCACTCTCTCCTGGACTATCAGCCGCTCAAGACGTTCTTTCCTGATGAAGATCTCTTGCTCATTGAAGAGGATGAAAAGAAGAAGAAAGATGAATGGATATTATTCTTCGACGGCGCAGCAAATTCTAAAGGGAGTGGTATTGGAGCAATCCTCTACTCCCCAGATGATGTCCCTATTCCTATCTCGAGGCGCATCGCATTCGAGTGCACCAACAACATGGCAGAGTATGAAGCATGCATCGCTGGCTTAAGGGAAGCCATAATCTTGGGCGTCAAGAAGCTACGAGTGTTTGGAGACTCACGGCTTATCATCAATCAGACTAATGGCGAATGGAAGACCAAAGACGAGAAGTTGATACCATATCATGTGTATCTTGACAATCTGATTGAAGAATTCAAGGAAATCACCTTCTCATACATGCCCAGAGCCAAGAACCAGTTTGCAGATGCTCTCGCCACGCTTGCATCAATGCTCGAAATCCCGAAAGGAGCTTCAGAATGGGAGCTCACAGTCGAAATTCAAGAAGAACCTGCTTTTTGCCTGCAAATAGAAGAAGCCGAAGCTGTCCCTGACAAACCCTGGTATGCCGACATCAAGCAATATCTCGAAACCCAGGAGTATTCAGAGTCAGCAACAGCGACAGATCGCCGAACCATTCAGCGTTTGGCCGGCCAGTTCACCATCAGTGGCGAAGCTCTTTACAAGCGATCCTATAATCACATCCTCCTTCGATGCGTTGATGAAACAGAAGCTGCAAAGATCATGAAAGAAATACACGAAGGAATCTGTGGCCCACACATGAATGGGCACATGATGGCAAAGAAGATTCTACGACTCGGCTACTATTGGCTCACCATGGAGATAGACTGTTGCCAGTACATCAGGAAATGCTTCAAGTGTCAAGAGCATGCGAATCAAATCCATGCCCCCTCATCAGAGTTATACAACCTGACCACCCCCTGGCCCTTCTCCATGTGGGGACTCGACATCATCGGCAAGATCAGTCCCAAAGCATCAAATGGTCATGAGTACATACTTGTGGCAGTCGACTACTTCACCAAGTGGGTAGAGGCAGCCTCCTACACCACAATTGCAGCATCTCAGGTGATCAAATTCATGAAGAACAACATCATATGCCGGTATGGAATCCCCAATGCCATCATCACAGATAATGGGACCCCATTCGTCAACAAGAAGATGGATGACTTCCTCAGCAAATTCAAGATCCAACGTCATCGATCAATCCCCTACCGTCCTCAGATGAATGGTGGGGTAGAAGCCGCAAACAAGACAATCGTCAGGATACTCGAGAAGATGGTCGTGACCTATCGAGATTGGTCAGATATGCTCCCATATGCACTTTAGGCCTATCGAACGTCTGTACGGTCTGCTACGGGCGTTACTCCTTTCAAGCTTACCTATGAAATGGAAGCAGTTTTGCCAGTCGAGGTGGAAATACCATCACTACGAGTGTTACTCGAAAGCGGAATTGAAGAAGGAAAATGGCAACGGGCCAGGTTCGATCAGTTGCAGCTAGCAGATGAAAAGTGCATGCGTGCACTAAGTCATTCACAGTGCTATCAAAAAAGGATCGCTCGGGCTTACAACAAGAGAGTCCGAAAAAGAAGTTTCAAGGTAGGCGACATGGTCATGAAGAGGATTCTACCGTCGCACCTTCCGAATCCCAGAGGAAAGTTCAAACCCTCGTGGGACGGGCCACTAATCGTCAGAGAAGTACTTCCCGGAGGCGCCCTCAGACTCACCAACATGAGAGGGGTGGATCTTCCTGAGCCAACCAACGCCGACAACGTGAAGATCTTTCATGGGTAAGTTATTCTAACCTTATCAAGAGTTACTTTAATAGAGCTGAAGTCAAGAGGTCAAAGCTGAGACCTCTGAGAAATCATTTCCGTCCACCAACAAGTGTTTCAAATAAGGGGATTCAAAAGAGAAAAATACAAAAAAGGGATTCAAAAGGAAAAGACAAAAAAAAAGGGAGAGAAAAAGAATATAAAAGAAAAAAAAAGAGAGAAGAAAAGAGAAAGAAAAAGGGAAGCCAAAGCAAGGCACTCAAGAGAAAAAAAATCAGTCCAAGAAGAAACACATCCATCCATCCATCCACCTCAGAAGGGTCTTTAGCAAAGACCGACAGCTCTATTATCGTAGCTCAGGATAAGGGCTGAAAGACTGCCATCGGCCGGCAACGACGGATTCCCGACCTCTAGCCACCGCAGTTATCCAAAGACCCAGAAAGAAAAAAAAAACAGAAAAAAAAAGAAAAAAAAAAGAAAAAGAAAATGTGTGCCTAAACAAAGAGGGCGGAGTGAAAACCCGAAAGGGCGCTCCGAGTAAAAACAGTGGGCATACAGCGGACTTGGTGAAAACCCGAAAGGGCGCCGAGGGTAAAAACAGCATAGCTGCCAAGGGGCAGGCAAGATCAAACACCCGGGACGTGGTGAAAACCCGAAAAGGCGCCACGGGCAAAAATGACGGGAAAATGCCGGCTGTAGTGAAAACTCGAAAGAGCGCTACAAGAAAAAATGGCTCAAATAAAAAAAGAAGAAAAAATAAAAGTGCAGGTACCAAGAAATTAGACGGTCCAGATCGGTTCAAGCAGTTACAGTTTAAGAACAAGAAGAAGTGCAGTCAGGAGCGAAAAGCTCTACAAACTCTGACAATCTCAAGAAGCAACAGTTTCCATTGCCTACACCTCTAGGGAACCAAAGGATCATGCAAGTTAATCTCGAGACATCGGTCAAAGCATTGGCCGAGCCCCAGTTCTGATTCCTATATCCTGACACAAAATCCAGACACACTCACAAGACAACTCATGGCACAGTAGATTTTCAAACAGTTTTCTCTTTTTTAATTAAATGCATCATATTTCTTTTACACATATCATATCATCTTTTTCAAAAAATATAAAAAAATGCATCATCATCAATCATATATGCAAAAAAAGAATGTGCAGGTGGCCAACACAATCAATCTCTACCCTCCTCCTCGGCCACATCAGGTGAGTCCTCTGACTCATAAAAAGATAGTCTCGCTCTCAACCTGCTCACCTCCATACGCAGGTAATGTGCCTCATCGCGCTTAAGGGTACGGATCGCTGTCTCCTCATCAGTCAACCTCTGATCGGCAGCCAATCTCCTCGACATCATCTCACAATGATACCGAAGTACAGAGATCTCAGACAGCAGATGGCCATGAGTGGCCAAAAGGAAGCCAGGATTGATAAACGGGCACTCCTCAAAGGGTTCATATGAACCAGATGAAGAGCCAGCATCTCCAAGGATATCCTACTCATCCTCATCAACAGTCTGGTGCCAGCAAGGGATACGTCGGTACAAAGACTGCTCAGCAACCCAGTACTGATATGGGGCGGTCGCCATCAGAAAAGTCCGCAGTTCAAAACCAAGCAAATCAGCAGTCAAGAAACTCGCCCAAGAACAATCAATCCGGGTCCTAAAGTCAGAGGATCTGGATGGAAGTGCTCGATGCCCGATACCCGTGAAAGCGAAAAGAGGAACATCCTGCTCATATCCAAACTGCCGCAGGAACCGGATGGGATGATAAGAAAAGTAGGATCGAAAGCCTACCAACATCAGGGGATGGCGGTGTGCATCGCAAAGCACTGGAGGAAGTGAAAGCCAAGATGACTCCCAACGAACGTTCCAGTCACGAAGTTCAGCAAACATCCTGCGATACAAGGGCTCGTTCATCCTGGCTGTAGGCGGAAGGAACTCCATGATATAACGCATGATGTCAGATCCCGGGATGCCAGGAAGAGATACAGGAACGGTCAGAGAAAGACTCTCCCATAGCCAGACCTGATCACAAAAGAAGTTCAGCTAGAGCAAAACAAGTTCTGACAAAGCAAAAGGAAAAGGTGTAAGAGAAATGCCTGAAGAAATGCACAGCAGCCGCGAAGGACACGAGTGCGGCCCAAGGCGCAGTCGGTCAGCCCATCGAATAGCTCGGCCAAGATGATAGAAATGATCCCCTGCCGACGGATAGCTCGGCTCATCACCTCAAAAAGCAAAGGAGTCTGGGATCTGCGCCATCCCGAGAACAGCACCTCAGCAATCAAGCAGAACATCAGTGCGTTCCGAGCAAAGGTAGAGCCGGCCGTACTCTGAAGACCCGAAAAAAGATCATACAGCAGGTCCAAAGAGAACACTACAGCATCCTGGCCACCAGCTGCAGGCCGAACAAGATAAGGGATCCCGAACCAGTTCTGCGGTGTAGCAGTCTTCGGCGACGTCTTCAGCGAAAAATATTGAGCATAATCCCAGGGTAGGCCTGTCAAGAGAGCAAGCTCCTCCAAAGAAGGTCCCATCTCCATATCGTTGAACGCGAACAAGTTCAACGAAGGGACCCTGTCAATCAAGGCAGCTCCAAGCATCCTCCAATCAATATCAACTCTAGCCATATGGATCAGATTGCCGAAGCCATAAGACTCCAAATCTCGAATCTCATAAGCCGACAAGCTGTCAAGCCAAGCAAGCAGTCGTGGTGAGCAAGAAGGACGAGGAAGCAGCTGACAAGTCCTCACTGGTACCCCCTTCAGCATAAAAGGACCATAAGTCAATAATGGCTCATCAAGGTTCGGAAGGTCAACATGCGAAGGAGAAGGAAAAGCTGGAACCTCTGCAGACTCGACAGCCCCTGACCTGCTGTTGGGGTCCCAAAAGTGAGGATCCCCGAAATGATGATTCCGAATGCCAAAACCTTCACCCGGTCGGATTTAGGACCAGTGCATCGAAAATCGCGGCACGAATCACAACACACGCATCAGATTTGCCTCAAGCATGAAATTGGACCGGTAGTGGACCCCACCGGACACCGTGACCAAAACTGTCCAAAATTGGGAAGATACCTCAATTATGAAGAAATAGGAGCAGTGCATCGGCATTCATCGCGAGACGGACCCCGCAAAACCCCCAATTTGCAAAACCCAAATCTGTGGGACACGAGTACGTCCAGCGCATCCAAAAAATCAATTAATGGACGCACTGCGCCCAGCGCATCCAAAAAATCAATTAATGGACGCACTGCGCCCAGCGCATCCAAAAAATGAATTTATGGACGCACTGCGCCCAGCGCATCCAAGAAATCAATTTATGGACGCACTGGCCCCAGCGCATCCAAATTCACCCAGCGCATCAAAAAATCAATTAATTTTAGGATGCGCTGGCAGCTGGCGCGTCCTGCAAACCAACTTCTGGACTCCGAGCACATTTATCGACGCGCCGACTTATTTTCTCGACGCGCTACACGTGTCGACCGCTTATTGGACGACGATACCTATAAATACCCCGCCCACCACCTCATTTGCATCATTCAGCGAGAGAGAGAGAGGACCTCGTCGCCGGAAAACCTTTTTCCGATCGCCGGAATCCTTCTCCGACCGCCGGAACCCCTCGCCGGAAATCGCACCTCCGATCATACCAGGTCTGGAGAAATGACCAAGTCATCTTCTTTCGATGCGCCAGTCCCAGCGCATCACAAAAGTGACCCAGCGCATCAGGAAAGCCCTTGATGGATTACACAAACCATCGATTGGGGCATTTTAAGGACGCACTGGCCCCAGCGCGTCATAAAATAGGCCAGCGGATTAGAAAAATGCAAGTTTTAGAGTGAAAGCTATTTTAAGGAAGCACTGGCCCCAGCGCGTCGCAAAATAGCTCAGCGCATCAGGAAATTACATTTAAGGACGCACTGGCCCCAGCGCGTCGCAAAATATCCTAGCGGATCACAAAATTGGTTTTAAGGACGCACTGGCTCCAGCGCGTCATAAAATTACCCGGCGCATCATAAAAATTATTTAAAGACGCACTGGCCCCAGCGCGTCAATAAAATCAGGCCAGCGGATCGCATAAATCAGCACTTTGCGCATTTGTTCCAGCACCCTTAAATCCACGTTTTATAACATTTTAAACCCCCGTTTGAGCCTATTTTGGGTATTTCGAGCGTTCCGGACACAATGGAGCAGTCAAACGACCTATCCGGGCTACCCAATGAGCAGAATGCAAGCCTTCGGAGTCCGATCCGACCCAACGAGCTGAATGGAATAATTCTCCTGAAAAGAGGCCGCCGGCGCCCAGAATCATACTGATGCATCATCATTACGTGTACTATCATAATATGACCCGAATCCAGGCCTGGACTAAGCAAAGGGGACCATGGTTAACACGATAAACCACACCAGGAGAGTTCTGAACTATCACACACAATCTGTTAAAAACTGATATTCCAAGAACAGTCGATGCCCTACCCATCCAAACGGCATCCGCTGGTTGAGCTGCGCAGGTACACACGATTGAAGAACGGACTTCCCGAGGTCACCTGTCCCTACATTGACAGGCGCGGGCCCAGAGTCGTCCATCTCAGTCATAAACCCTGACAGTCTCAGCCCGGATCTCCGGCCAAAACATGGGACATAGACATCCGACTCGCACAAAGGTGGATCAGTCTATAACAAACACAGGTCTCCGTGACCATACAAACACAGGTCTCCGCGACCATACAAATACAGGTCTCCGCGACCACCAAAACACAGGTCTCCATGACTAAAGAACTCTGAGACCATAGTCCCTGCTGACTAGTCTTTTGCCTTTTAATCAAGGGTCATCGATCATTCGATGTAATTAAGGGTTCGTGCCAGATCACGGCCTGGAATGTACAAGATCTCAGAATCTCTGGAATAAAATTCGCCTTGCGATATCTCTTCTCTTGTGTATTGCGTGAATGCTTGTGATTGTCTACGAATGTTTCTATATTCAGAACCCCAGAACAACAAAACACCCACATTTCATGGAAATGTCATCGTGATGCATTTTCTAGTTCTAACACCTGCCCTCAGTAACGGCTATGTCTGATATAGTCGCATCACTATCTAAAACTGTCATAACCTCAGCCGCATGTGAAGACTCGCCCACCTCATGAACAGAGTGCGCAAAAGACCGACGATCAGGAGAAAGACGATACTCCCCATCAAAAGGGCTACCAGTAAAGATCACACCGCACATCGTGGCACCCTGGCTAATCTGACCGTCAAAGAATGCATCTGAACCATCCAAAAGGGTCCCAGCTACCCCGATCGAAGAATCAACGGCCAGATCCGGACCTGCGGCCCTCTCCAGTAGGAAATCATGAATCCAGTCATCATCCTAGCCGATCAAAGGGATCATCGAGGCATCCACACCGTCCATCATCAGGGGAACATCATCAATGATCACATCAAGTCCACCCAAAGAAGTATATCGCACATCCTGGCCCTCATCAAGAGCATCCAAACCGTCAAAAATACCATCTGAACCATCTATCCCATCCCAGCATGAGATCAGCCCATCTATGTCCCTCATGGTCCCATCATCACCATCCATCACATCATCCATGAGGCCCACACTCAAGGGATGCATAGCTTCACCCATGTCCCACCTCATCATCCTATCCATACCATCCATTTCTCCCACAATCAAAGGCCTATCCAAATCTGGAATTACAGCCATTCCACCATTAATAGAGCCATTCAAAGCTCTCCCAACAACCACCCCTAATTCATCATCAATACCCCTATTCAATGCATCATCCCCACCATCAATCAAAGGCACCTCACCATCTTTAAAGCCTTCATCAATTGCTGCAACATGGGACCCACCAATCTCTCCCACAATGGCCCCAAAGCCATCATCAATGGCTGCCCAAGAGAGGATCAATAAAGAAAAAGACAAAAAGAGAAGGAAAGAAGGGACAAAAGGAATATTCATGGCTGCAATCGAACCTGGACGTGCAGGGAATGAGGAGACAAAGACAATGGACAGCAGAGAATGTCCGAACCAGAGCCAGCCCAGGCCGCTCAAGAGGCGAGCCTTGGGCGGCCTGCCCTGGGCCGCCCGTACGGACGCGCTCCTTCTCTCTCCGCGGGATTGGCTCCAGGGTTCTTGGTAGGTGAGGCTGACAGTCCACGTCAGCAGATGGCGCTCCATGGGCCGCCCAAGGCTCCAGTCCACTCCAGATTTCGACTGAGGCTGATCAAGATCATATAAAAGGTGCCCCACCGGTCCAATCACGAAGCGATGCGGCCAGAGCATGGCTGATCAAGTCAAAGAAAGGGAAAGGTGATCAAGTGGGGGCCACAAGCAATCCGAGCCATTCAAAGACCAGATCATCATGATCTAAACCATTGAAGGACCTACATGAGCCATCAAACAATAAGATCAAAGGGCTGATCATCAAAAGAAAGGGCCAGAATCCAAGATCTAATCATCAAGTGAGCCCACAAAGCCAAATCAAGCGATCTGAGACGTTCAAGACATCATCCACACCATGAAAAGCCTTCTTAGCCTCACAAAGTCATCAAAAGAGGTGCCCCAAAGTAAAGCCAAGGTCTCAAGGGGGCCCACAGAGTCGAATCCATCAATCTGAGCCATGCAAGGGCTAGATCACCAGGATCCAAACCATTGGAAAGCTTACACAAGTCATGGAGCAGCAAGATCAAAGGTTTGATCATAAAAAAGAAGGGCCAAAATCCAAGATCTAAACATCAAGTGGGCCCACAAGGCCTAAACAAGCAATCTGGACCGTTCAAGTCATCATCCATGCAGCTAAGAAGCCTCAAATCATGAAGGAACAAGTCAAAAGTAAAAGCGTCCAGACATCATCAAAAAATTTGAGACAAGTCGAAGATTATATATTCATTCAAAAGAGCTTGATACAAAAGAAGATAAAAACAAAAGTACAAGGCCATACAAAGCAGAGCACCCAAACAGGCTACAAGTCGCCAACATAATCATCATCGTCCCTCCTTGCGTCCCGCTCTCGACGATAAAGATCCATCAAAGGAGCAGTCACCGAACCTCCAGCATACCTGCGACGGCCACCTGGAACATAAAGCGAAGGAAGCAGAGGCCCCTGGCCGAATAGCAAATACCACTCGTCATAATCACGATCCGGGATCGTGAAATGAAATCCGGGCTGGCCCACGAGAGCCTCGACTCTCTCATCAACTGGCATCCGAGCAGCTGAGGGAGGTGCAGAACAAGGGACCCGAGCCACCCCAGTGACTTGCCGAAGCAACCTCTCCCCCAAGTACCACTGGAAAGACTCAGCGTCAGAAAGCATGATACGGAGACATGAAACATCATATGCCTCCACGCGCTGAGGGGTATAATAGAGAGGGAAACTGGCATACGGCATCCGAGTAAGTTGCAGCAAATGAGGTCACCACGATCAGTTACGGTACGACACGAGGGGTAGGGAAAGCAAGATACTTACGTCCTCAACGGTCAGCCCGTCTATGTCAGCATGCCAATTGTCCCCGAGAACTCGGGAGTTCCGCTGATGGTTTTGCTGGCGCCAGTACATGTGGCGATACTGAGAAGGCTCAACATCATCCCGCATCCTCGGCGCGAGATGGGGAAAATGGTCATAAAAGCAGGTATGGACGAAAGCACATCTAATGATCAGAGAGGGAAAGAAGGTAAATGACTCTAAGGAAGGTGAAAGAAGAAATACCTCAACAACAGGCCAAAAACCTGTGAAGGACCGGCTATGCCGACAGGTCTTGTCCAGACCCTGAAAAATACGGGTCAAGATAGCCCCATTCCAGTTATAGGGGTGATGAAGATCCTCGACTAAACGAAGAAATTTGGGGTCAACTCTCTCATTCGCATGGCAGAAAAGAAAGGATCCAAAAGCATAAGTGATCATGGCTCGCGCTTTGTGGAGGGCCTCTCGCTGGGTGGTGGGGATGACGGAGGCAAAATTGTTGTAGAACCATCGCATCTTCACTTGATGGCCTTGGAATTCACCCTCGGGTGAGACGTCACCGACAAGCCATAGCCAGTCGGTGGAAGTGAGAGGAGCTAGAGAGCTGACTTGAGGAACAATTGTTCCATGAAACGGAAAACCTATTTGCATGTAAATGTCCAAGGGGGTTATTCCCCATTCCCCACAAGGGAGATGGAAGGTGTGGGTTTCATCCCGCCACCTCTCGCAAAGGGCCGCGAGCATCATACGGTTAGCATCGTTATTATGGAAACGTAAGGTGAGGAGGCCAGCAAAAGGAGTACCATCCAGTACTCGTTCAAGCAAGGGCTGTGGATCCTTCACCCAGTAGTCCTAGCGATCCCTAGTACCTCGACCCTTGATAGCGGGAAGAGGTTGATGCTCCATAGCTAAGGAACACATGTGGTCCCCTCGGCGGACAATGAAGGCAGGATCATTTTCATCAATCACTCGGTGACCTCTGGTACCATCCGCCATTGAATCCTACAAGCTCGGCAAGGTGAGTCCCTACCCATTACCCATTAAAATCCAAATTATCATCCAAGAAATCCATGGGATTGGACTCACATTCAAATGCAAAATCTAAAGTCCAACTCCATGTGTCACTTAGGATGTGTGTTGGGCCCTTTGAAAAAAGTAAGGCCCACCTTAAAGAAGGTTGCATGGCATGCCTTAGGCAAGAAAAAGTCCATCATCCAAGGACACATTTTGGACAACAAATGCACTCAAGTGCCACGAGATCAACAAAGGATTTTAATGAAGCTCCCCCTCAAAGTCCATATGTGGCCAAAAGATTGATCCACTTTTATGCCAAGACCATGATTCTCACTTAAGATGTTTTCATCTTTTTACACATGTGCATGGACAAGTGGGGAATAGAAAGGAAGTGGGCCCCCAAGAGCAACCCAAATGCCTCATCTCAATGGATTGGAGAGAGCACATAGCCCACTTTGAAGAATATGAGGACCCATTCATGAGTCAACCATGGGCAACCTTATGTGCCTCATCTTGATGAAAGTTTTGGCCATGAGAATACAACATGGCGGTCCACCCACAAACATATGGAATCAAAGAGGCTAATGGTAAAAATTTTGATGCACATAGCCCACATGAGGAGTCAAAGTTGGAAATGCCCATGTAAAAGCAAGTTTGGGCAACTTATGTGCACCAATTTCTTTACCAAAAAAGGGAGACTATTTGAGCACAAAAGAGCATGGCTTGATGAGTCATCCAACCATCATGAAAATGGATAAGAATGGTATACATAGCCCACTTGAAGATCAAAATCCAAAATGTCCCAAAGCATGGGACAAGAATGGGCAACTTATGGGTATCATTCTTTCCCACAAATTCAAAGAAAAATCACCCATACATGAGAATGATGGTGGATGACCCACCAAGCCCCAAAGGAAAAGGAGCTATGATTGTATGAATAGCTCACTTGAGGATCATCCATTTGAAGTTGATAGCATTAGAGGGAAA
This sequence comes from Liriodendron chinense, assembly GCA_003013855.2. Lineage (NCBI taxonomy): Eukaryota > Viridiplantae > Streptophyta > Magnoliopsida > Magnoliales > Magnoliaceae > Liriodendron > Liriodendron chinense. The sequence goes on from PVNU02002828.1 coordinate 358,927, forward strand.
CTCTTGAGAATCACATTCCTACCACAAGGAAAACCATTTGAACTTAGTGAGATTGTGGGAACAACTCACTCATGGGACTTGTAGATGGTCAAGTAACTCAAGTCCTCCATCCATTAAAGAAAAGAGCATGAAAAGAAAAAACCCACATGGACAAAGTGTAGTGGTGCACACATTGGTCCAAAGGAATCCAAATTTCAATAAGGACCCAAAAGCCCATCCACATATAGAGACTCCAAGGAGCCCACTACACATTGTACAAGGATGTACATCATAATCAAGAAATGATGGAAGAGTTGGGCTACTTGTCCATGTAGGCCCAACTAGGAAAACTAGCCCACTTGAGATCCAAAATGAAGAATGGGCTAGCCACCTTGGTCCATACACATGTGAAGAAAGATGGGGTCACCTAAAGTGGGCCCCATGAGCCCAAAACTTGAGATGGGCCCTACTATGCCCATGGGCCCAAACCTTGAAAGGAAGAGGGAAAAGAAAGGAAGAGCATTAAGGAAAAATGACAAGGGCAAGAAAGCATGAGGGAGCCCAAAATGAAGCATTGGGCCCATCAAATACACCAAGAGCCATGACTTCACTTTGAGCCCATTTGATACATATGAAAAGAGGCCCAACTCCCATGAAAAAGATAGAGTATTTTGCCATGACCACTTGGTGACATGGCAAAATCACCCTATACATATACATGAGGGGAGTGTGAAAAGAAGAAAGAAAAAAAAATGAAGTGGAGAGCTTGCAATGTCCTTCTCCATGCACCACCTTTTAAAAAGACTTGAGATCTAGAAAAAGGCCAAGAATGCTTGGGCCCACCTTCACACCTCTTGGAATAACTACATGGAAAGAGAAAAGAGTGGTGAGAAGAGATAATGAAGAAGGAAAAGGATAAGAAAAGAGAAATGAAGTGGTCCATACCTTTACCACTCACCAAAGAGGGACCACCTTGCTGTCCCAAAACTTCTCTAAGGCCCACCACTTGAAAAGAGCAAGGGACCACCAAAGAAGAGAGAGAAAACTTGAAAAAGAGAGAATATGAGAGAGAGAAGAGAGAGATTGCACGTTGAGGGGGGGGGGGGGGGGGGGGGGGGGGAGGGTGCCCCATGTTATATAGAAAAGGGGAGGGCACCCTTTTACCCAGCCCACTGAAGAGACCAGAAGGCAGAGACCGTCCGGGCGGCCCATGGGAGGCCGTCCTAGCCCCTACCTATGTGAGATGACTTCTCACCCCCTCTCCTTGGGAAGAACTCCTCCTTGGGAAGGGTGGTTGCAAGTGAATCTTGTACTTCCATGTAAGAATGAAGTGATGGAAGAGAATGGTGAGAAAAAAGAAGAGATCTCACCAAAATCTCATCTCATGAGAAATGGGTGAGAAATTGGCTTGATGATGTGGAAAAGTTCCATGGAATTTTCAAGAAAAAGAAAGGAAAATTTGACTTGGTCAAACAATGATCTCAACCATCCAAGGATATGACTTGATGATCCGAACCATTCCAAGAAGAATTCCCATAATCTCTAACATGGATTGCTGCTCGCTTGTACAGATTTTGGTCTGAAGACCTTAAACTACGTCGGGATCGACATCCCGAGAGATTTTCAATAAAAGTCGGTATCGGTCTTGATCGCTCGAATTAAGATCCGACGACACCGAGTACTTTCAAAAAAACAAAAAAAAAAAAAAAAATGTCTTTCCTGTTTTATGCAATACTGGTCCGAAGACCTTAAACTACGTCTGGATCAACATCCCGAGGGATTTTAATAAAAACCAGCATCGATCCCAGTCTTTAAGACCAACATCGGATAATCTAGATTATTTCGAAAAATAAAAAATATATATATGCATTACCAGCACTCTCTTATACAGTTTTTGGGTCCGAAGACCTTAAAATACATCGGGATCGATATCCCGAGGGATTTTCAATAAAAGCCGGTATCGGTCTTGATCAAGATTCGCTGACACCGGACATTTTTCAAAAAAAAAAAAATGTGTTTGCCCCCTTTTGTACAGTTTTTGGTCCGAAGACCTTAAACTACGTCGGGAACAAAATCCCGAGAGATTTCCAATAAAAACCAGTGTCAATCCTGACCGTTCAAAAATAGAGATTTTATGACCTGGAACAGTTTTCGAAAAATCACAAAAAAGAATGTATTTTCAGCATGTACATATTTATGATCCGAAGACCTAAAACTACACTGGGATTAATTTCTCGGGGGACCTTTCTCGCTTTCAACTAAAAATCGGCATCGGCCTCGACTGTTGAGATCAAGGTCTGATAACCCGGATCATTTCGAAAATACCAAAAAGATTTCAAGTTTTCCATAAAAACCAGCATCAACCTCGGTTACCCGAGTTAAAATCTGAAACTTTTTCTAAAAAACACAAAAAAAAAATGATTCACCAAAATTTTCAACTACACAAATTCATCCCCAGTGGTCCGAAGACCTAAAACTACACTGGGATTAACTTCTCGGGGGCTTTCTTTCCTAACCTGTTCCAGACATGGCTGACACTTGATCGTACGGGTGTCTGGAATCTTCTAAACAGGTAAGGGCTGAGGCGGGCAGAACTCCGCAATCATGTTCGTGTTGAACGCACCGTGATAGACAACCTTGATTTGGAAGTCGCTGTTGAAGCTGACGGATGTTCCCTGTTCCTAGAACTCATGAAGGGGATTAAGGCTGTTGGGAGGTGAAGCTCACCCTCACGGAATTGTGAGCAACGTAAGACCCCAAACTGGATTGACTAAGGGAAATGTGAGGATGTGGCTCATCTTGTGGCCGAAGGAGTCCGTCGGACGATACGTGGTCTATGTGCATTGCACATGAGGAACAGGCAACTTTGTGGGTGTGTTGACTGAAAACCCTCAAAATCTCCTCATCCGAAGATGTAAAACTACGACACTTAACTGTGTGAGACTCGTCTTGCTCGCTGACGTAAAATGGATCGGGTGCCTTACCAGCAGTAGAAGCTGGAAGTGGATGAAAATTCCATACTTTTCCCTGCATTTCAGAAAAATCACAAAATACAAAAATATTGCAAAATCACCTCTTCAAAAATCACAAAAATATTTCCCTTGCTTTCAATCAAAATATTCTCAAAAATCACAAAAAATATTTCTCTTGCTTTCATCAAATATATTTCAAAAAATCACAAAAATATTTCCTGTGCCTTCAATAAACCGATCTCTATCTTAACCACTCAGGTAAAGATTCGGACCACATATTTACAAAAAATCACAAAAATTGTCAGTATCCCCAGCACTACACTTCAGGAGTCTTGAACTCCGCTCACTTCACAGTTTGGGATGACGGATCCGATCGCCCGCAAATTGAAATCTTGACCAAAACGGGCAACCAAACACCATCTCAATCACATGTATGCCCAGAAGAACATCTTGAAGTCGAATAATATCCTCGTACATTCTCATTAGCAAAGAAACAGCATCTTGGGACGATGGTCCTGATCGACCACGGGTCGGGATCTTTATCAACCCGCTGCCCAAACCTCCGTATAAAAAAAAAAAAATCCCCAGGGGGAACAACCCTGCAAGCAATAAGCTCGAAATTCTCTGCATCTCCAGCAAAAGCAAAATCATCAAACTAAAAGAGAATGAGCCAAGCCATGCATTCATCATGCATCTCCATGCATCAGCATCCATCGCACCAATCATCATGTTTACCTGCTTTCAAAATAAAAGTCGGTTAGCTAAAGACCCCACAGGCATCCCTAGTGGAGGCACATGCAAACCAGATTTTCATTTCAAAAAGACAAAAAATATTTCTATTCGCAAGTAAAAACCCCACGGAGTATCACTCCCCAGAGTGGGTATCTTTTCAAAAATCCAAAAATATTTTCTCAGTAGAGCGTTCTGCCTCCAATACGCTGGGAGATCTTCCATATCTCTGGGTAGGAGCCGACGCAAAAATCAAATAAGATCTGATGTCTCGCGGTTTCCCCAGAGATCATCGGATCCAATGCACTCAAAGTGCGGTCGAACTGAACTCCAGTGTCAGTGCGGTCGTACCACATGCCAAGATACAAAAAGATGAAAGCCAAAAGGCTTGGTCACAGAAACCATTTGAACAGGTGGAAACGATGAATTGTAACCCAAGTATCAAAATCAGCAGATTGGGTGGAAAGAGTTCACCCGCACATACCTAGGCGTGGATGCCTGAAGTACCTTGACTGAGTCCAAGTCGTCGTAGTAGAATCCCGTAAGACTATCTGAAGCAGGGCGTCTAACCACTTTGACAGTCAAGCGAAACAAGTACTCCTGGAGTGATCTGGGAAAACATCAAACATCACACAATCAGTCTCAGGGTCAGCATCTTCGTAAGACTGTCGACGCAGAGGCTCTGTTGTACCTTTCCGATGTTAGTACCGATCGGGAATGGAAGGGTTGCGATTGGGTACCCAGGTTGCAGCAAACTACAGGGACAATCGCAACGTTTTCTCCAAACTCTCGCGATATGTGCGAGTTATCAACTTCCAGACAATCAACTGACTCAGATACAAAGGATGACAAAGATTTCCGACCATAATCAAGGAAAGAATGAATTGCAAACCAAGCATCGAAGCCAGCAGATCGGGTGGAAAAAGCCCACCCGCACATACCTAGGCATGGATGCCTGAAGTACCTTGATTGAGTCCAAGTCGGCGTAGTAGAATCCCGTAAGACTATCTGACGTAGGGCGTCTAACCACTTTGACAGTCAAGCGAAATAAGTACTCCTGGAGTGATCTGGGAAAACATCAAACATCACACAATCAGTCTCAGGGTCAGCATCCTCGTAAGACTGTCGACGCAGAGGCTCTGCTGTACCTTTTCGATGTTAGTACCGATCGGGAATGGAAGGGTTGCGATTGGGTACCCAGGTTGCAGCGCATGCAGGGACAATCGCAACGTTTTCTCCAAACTCCCGCGGTATGTGCGAGTGATCGGTTTCCAAACGATCAACTGACACAGATGCAAAAGCAAGCAAAGATTTCAGAACATGATCTATGAATGACCGGGTCAGAAGTGGGGTGTCCACTCGCTTTGGCATTCGGTTGCATGCAACCTCTGCCAAAGAGGGGCATCTGTAGACACCCCACCTTCGGCTACGCTGTTGGTAGAGATAGCTGGTTGAATGGAGGACCATACCCCCAAATCCCAAGTCCAAACTCAGCCAAACTCACCCTTGTCAGCCCCATTCCATAGCCCAGTTCAAGCCTGAACCCAGTCAACCCAGTCCTAAACATCACCCTAAAAAACCTCCCAGAAAAAAGGCCAGTCAAAAAATCCTAAAAAAGTCAAATTCACTGAGTCAACCCGCTGAGTCAACCCGCTGAGTTAACCCGCTGAGTCAACCCGGCGAGTCAACTCGTCGAGTCAAAACACCGAGTCAACCCGTCGAGTCAGATCACCGAGTCGACCCGCTGAGTCAACTCACTGAGTCGACCCAGTGAGTCAAACAGCAGCCCCGAGGAAGCAACCGTACATCGCTGGAAACCGAGGAGCGACCGTACGGGCAGCCCATAGCAGGCCGCCCGAGACAAATTACGAGCTCTGCCACTACTCGCTGCTATAAATACCCCCCTCCCCTTCTCATTTCAACATCTCTTCAAGTCCAGCCAGTCCGGGTGCGGTCCGAGTCCTCATCCACCCCTTAGCCCATTTTTCCACCAAGGAGAGCCCGAGTGAGGAGAGTCTAGCCCTGGTCCAGCCCAGCCTGAACACTGGTCCAAGCCTCCCAAGCCATCCGAGTCTTGATCCAGCCACTCGAAGCCAACCCTTGCGACACCTCCGTCCACTCAGCTACTCTTTTCCAGCATCATTTCATTTGCATCTAGCATAAGTGCAACATTTACTTTTCTTCCAACCCCCCTGCTTCACTGCAAGCACTTTGATTATTCAAGCACACTTGCATATGTCTTAAATTAAGCACCTGTCAGTTCGAGCGTATGCTTTGGGCTTGCCCGTTGTTGGAACCTGCCCATCAGAAACTCTTACTGTTCAGACCTACATTCATGCTTCACCATAAAACACCTTGATCATTCAAGCACACTGCATACGTCTTACATTAAGCACCTGTCAGTTCGAGCGTACGCTCTGGGCTTGCCCGTTGTTGGAACCTGCCCATCAGAAACTCTTACTGTTCAGACCCGCATTCATGCATCATGTCATCCATGAGAATATACGAGGATTAAACTAGACTTTCAAGTATTCGATCGATTCTGTGAAGTAGAGACCGTACTTCGGTACGGGCAGTGTGTGGGGTGCTTAACCTCTTCCCACCCTGTAACCGTGATCCCTTACCTTGAATCTCTGACCGCAGATCAACGGGAGTCATTTTAGAGGAAGGAATCTTCGGATTCCCTTCTCTAACGTTTCTACGGGGTCTAGCCGACTGTAGATTCGAAGTAACTGGCTAGTGGCGACTCTGGTCTTATATAAACTCACTTAAGCATATCCAGCTTAACACGACAACCAAACGAAGCCCTCGAGAACGAGGCAAGCCAGTGGCACAAACGGCGATTTCACACTCACGCATCCTCATCTCCTTCTTTTCCAAAAGGAAAGGGGAAGGGAGAAGAACGTCGTGTGGGAGCGCGGAAAATCGGCGAGGGTCCACAATGCCTCAAAATGAGTTGTACAAATGGATGGACAAAGTGGATAAAACAAATACACCATGGTGAGATCCATAGAGCTTTGACACCAACTTGCTTGCTGGCTAGTGTTCGCGTCACCAACCAACTCGTGTCCGCGGATTATGTACTACCAGTTTACCCCCACCAGGACCTATCTAGAGACGGACGGTCCTGTCAGTGCTTTGTGGGGCCCATAGTGATATATTTGCTTATACAAGCCATTCATCCATTTTTTTTAAAGATCATTTGTGGCATTATCCAAAAAAATGAAGTGGATTGAAGGCACGAGTGGACCACACCACAGAAAACAGTAGGGATGTTAACTTTCTATGTTATGATTTTTTATTTAGTAGTTAAAAACTTTGAACCTTGCAATTTTTCATTTGTGATATGTAATTTGTGAACAAATCAATATTGATCACTATTCAGTAGTAGAAAAAAAAATTCAAGCGAAAAAAATGAAATTGTTTGAACTCGTAAAATTTGTCTGAAATCCATATGTTCAAACATGGCTAGCCAGACTAAATCGAGTTTGAACAGAGCTACCCTATTCGAATATTTGTTCGAACATTGTTCGAATACACCCACTCAAGCAGTTGAACAATTCGATTTGGTCCATCTTTGACTCAGATCAGATTGTTGCCCACCTCTAAGCTATGGCCATTCACAACTTGCCACATGTGGATTGCAATGTCTTGTTGTCGGAGAGTTTTCTTTTTATTGAAGCATTGCATTTAATACCATGATAAATTTTGTTTTTCTTGGACTTGCATTTAATACTTTAATGAAAATTTATTTGCATTTAATATTTTCCAACGTGGACACACCTTTAGCTTCTTGGCCGGGAGCATTATCTTCACTAGACCTAAACATGAGCCAAGCTAGCTCGGTTAGCTTGCTCAACTCGGCTCAACTCAAAGGTTGGGTTCGAACCAAGCCGAGCCATTTTTCCAAGCTCGAAAAGGATTTTCAAGCCGAGCTCGAGCTAACCCAAGCTCAATTCGGCTCGGTTCAAAGTTCTGCTCGATCACAACTCAACTTGGTTGACTCAGTTGGAACTCAACTTGACTAGCTAGAAAGGTATGTTATTTAGTTCCACATCGAACGAAAACAAAGAAATGAGAGGTGAAAATCTATATAAAAGTAAGCGGGGGTGTCAATGGGCTTAAAGCTGCCTTTGGGCCCGATTTTTAAACAAATTTAGGCTGGACTTTTGTGCTGTGCCTATTTAAATTTTTATTTTTTCCATGCTCGAACTTGCCTCGAAAGCTAGCTCGAGCCAACTCGATTATGTTAGTCCAGCTCAAAGGCCGAGCCGAGTCGAACACGATCCAGGGTGGTCATTAAACGAGCTTAGTTAGAACAGGGCAAAGCTCGGCTTGACTCGGCCCATATACAACTCTAATCTTCACCCCATGCGGTACATTGTTACCACACGGTGCCTCCTGAGCCATCTAATCTAACCATGTGTGAACACAAGAAATCCTAACCATTTAATTAATGCTTTTCAAATAATGGTCCAAAGTAAAATAGTACATGATCCAAATTTGAAAAAAAAAAAAAAATGAAATGGTCAGTATTATCTTCTCACTACAATTTTCATTTATACTCCATCAACAGTTTGGTAAGCAATTTAGATGGACCGGATTTGTGGTAAAACCATGCCATGTACATGGCCACCATGTTCTTTCTTTCTTTTATTATTTTTTTCCAGCTTGCAGCGTTACCAACTGAGATTCCCAGCTGGGTTTAGTCACCACTATTTCATAAACGACCCAAAACCTAACATATTATACTGGACTTATCCCAAATGCGTTGAAAACTTAATACTTTTGGTAAAATACCATATTTTCACACGGGCTTTGGTCATAAAAGGAGACTGAATGGTAACTTTTGTTATTCTGGAAACATCTATAGAATCCTATTCCCATCATGTTCTCAAAACCAAGTAAAAAATGGCAAAGGCCAATCCTCCACAGCATTGTAGACAAAGCTTTTTCTATTAACTCCAATTGCTGGCCCAGTATAGTTTGTCTACTGAATCTAACCCGTCCAAAAGTTCTGTCTCACAAAGAAAGTGGAATGTCCCAAAAATAAGGTTGATCCGACCATCATGTGGACCACTATATGAATTTGGAACTTCTTGGGTGGATGTCATTTTTTTTTTTTTTTTTTTTTTAAATGGTTGAGCTATCGAATGATTCTATAGACTTAATTTTTGGTCATCCCATCATGGTGATGGGATTTTCTTGATGCACAGGATGTCATACACACAAAATGGTGGAATCCACTCAGGCAATTGAATAACATTTGCAAGTCGATGAATAAGTTGGCCACATGTTGAATATACACATGTTAATAACCTTTACAGGGTAGGTAAAAAAGACTCTGAAGAAAAGTCTTTTTTTTCCACAAAGGTCGCTTGAAAACTGGCTAAGGAGAAGATGAAAACTGAGGTACAATCCTTGTATTGCCAAAAAGTACTTTTCTCCGGCGGTTGAGATGTGCTTTTTGCAATGGTGCACCCGCATGCACGGAAACCAAGCACCTCACACTTGCTATCTTAACACGCTTGTGGAAGATGATCTAATCGGCTCATGTGGGGTAGTTGCTGGGATGGATGTTCCTTGGCTCACATCTATACTTGGGGTTGGTACTTCTTGGTAAAAGATCAACGGTTAGAGAGAAAGTAGTAGCCAACGGCCTACATGAGGCTGGTTCCTCTCTACAGGTCCCAGTAGAGTAAGCTATTCTACAACGAATGCACGTGGGGCCCACTAGGTGGATATTCACCCCCACCTTGAAAGTTGGATGTGTAAAATATTAGGTCTATATCCAACCATCTGTGCCAATTCAAGGTTTTTGATGGTGGTTGATTGTTTTTTTTTTTTTTTTTTTTTTTTTTTTAATGGTACAGCCAACCTAATAATTGTTCAGGCCAGAATTTCGGGGCGTCTCCGCGGGCTCCTATGTATAGGTTTGGATGAGATTTACAAAAGATGGGGCTCATATGTTGAATGAGATTTAGAAAAGATGGCGACTCCTGCCAATGACAACAGTAAAAGATTGTTTGAAATTGTAAATTCACGTGGTGGCACGCATGAACATCCAATGGTCGCTTGGATGGATCCCTCTGAATATACCGTTTCAAAAGATCTTGATGTTCATATCCATGACCTACATCGTACAACCTCAACCTCATCAAATTAAATCGCAATCCAACTATCCATTTGAAAGATTGGTTGCCCATATGTAACTGGAATCTTAAAGCACCCATAGACGATTGGTTTCACATTTATGAGATCATCCAACTATTAGTTTTGGGATCAATGCTTTTGACCTGAATCCAACTCAAACCCCAGCTGTCTGCAGCTTCTGTGGACTCAACCCAAAAGTATATGGTGTTCTGTAATAGACTTTCTAAAAGTATATACATGGATGCTCTGTATTAAAAGATTCAAAATAAACATGGTGTTCTGCCTTAAATTCTCTAAAAGTCATGATACACAATTTTATTTTTTTATATTGAGTACTAAATGCATAATGTGAATGTTAATTCTAATTTTTTTCTTATTTGTATTATTTATCTGGTAATTCGAAGATTTTAAAGATTGGAGGGATGTAATTCCATTAAGCCATTGTGCTCATGCTATTCTAACTATCTTTTTAGGTGCTAAGCTGAAGCACTTTGAACATACATCTCTTCCATCAATGCTTTGAGTGGATCAGGCTTAAGCTTGGTTTTCAATCATTAATATAACGAGAGAAAAAAATTGTATTAATTCATCCAGTGCAATAGAATAATTTTATTTACATTATCAATATATTTAGAAAACATAGACAATTGACTAATGGATATTGTTTTGGCTGGAATTTAATTTAATATAATGTTCATCTATTTTAAACCTTGAGTATATTTGATATGGAATGATTGTGTATGTCACGTTAATATCCGAATAATACACTTTGCGAACCTTGAATTCAGGTTTTCAGTAACCTGCTGGGGTATCTGAATTCCGAGGAGTGACACTTGTATTAAATGCTTTTACATAAGTTTTTGCTTCCAGTGAACTCGTGTTTAATGCTTTGCCCATAATCTGCTTTTCTTGGACTTTTACATTTAATGCTTTCCGAAGTAGATATACTTCTATCTTTTTAGTCGGAAACTTTATCTTTACCACCAATGATACATTGTTGCCACATGATGCTTTCTGAGCTATTTGATCTAAACATGACAGATCATGTGTAAATACAAAAAATCCTAACCATCTAATTAATACTTTTCAAATAACGGTCAAAAATAAAATAGTGAACAGTCCAAATTTGAAAAAAAAAAAAAAATGAAAAAGGTCAATACTATCTTCTCACTGCAATTTTCATTTATACCCCTCATCAAAAGTTTGGTAAGCAATTTAGACAGGCTAGATTTGTGGTAAAACCATGCCATGTACATGGCCACCATTTTCTTTCTTTCTTTTAGTATTATTATTTTTCCAGCTTGCAGCGTTAACCGTGTTTGAAGAGTCTACACTGCCAACTGAGATTCCCAGCTGGGTTTAATCACCACTATTTCCTAAATGCCACAAAACCTAACATTTTATTCTAGAATTTTACCAAATGCGTTGAAAACTTAGAACCTTTTGGTAAATACCATATTTTCATATTAGGCTTTGGGCATAAAAGGGAGATTTCTATATAGCATTCACATAAAAAGCTTTTTCTATAAATCTGATTGTGGGCCCACTATGGTTTATGTAATGAATCTAACCCGTCCATAGGGTTGCCCTACGAAGAAAGTGGAATGTCCAATAAAAAAGGATAATCCAACCATCATGTGGGCCACTACGTGAATTTGGAGCTTTTTGGGTGAATGTGGATTGCTTTCTATGGTAGGTCTATCAAATGATTCTATAGACCTAATTTTTGGTCAGTCCTTCATGGTGACAGGACTTAACTTGATGCACAGGTTGGATGGCATTAACACAACATGATGGGCCCCACACAGAATATATACATGTTAATAACCTTTACAGGCAAGGTGAAAAAGACCCATAGAAAAGTCTTTTCTCCGAAGGTCTACAAGAGATTTGCCAACGAGAAAACGAAAGTTGAAGAACAAGTACTTCGATTGACAAAAAATGCTTCTCTCCATGCACCAAAACCAACAAGTCCTAGCAGAGTAAGTTATTCTACAAAGACTGCAAGTGGGGCCCACTAGGTGGACATTCAACCTCTCTTGCAATTGGATGCTTAAAAAGTTAGGCTAATCCAACCATCTATGCTATCATATGAATTGAAGGTTTTGGATGGCGGATGATTATTTTTGTGGTGTGGCCCACCTAATGATCGTTCAGGCCCACGTATTGGGGTGTCCCATTATCACAGTGGGGCTTGTGTATATGGGTTGGATGAGATTTAGAAAAGATGGCAAGCCTGGCTGATCCAGAAAATAACAGAGACCATCTGAAATTCTAAATTCAGGTGGTGGTGCACATGATGGTAAGATTAGCCTGGGACGCCAATCCTCGTGATGGGGCTCTAAGGTAGGACGCAGTTTGGCTAGTGACCCCAACACCATCCGGCTAGTTGATGTCGAGGCTCTGTGGGGCCCACATGTTGTATGTGTTTTATCCACACCCTCCATCCATTCTTGCCTAAAATTCAATATGAGTCCTGAAAATAAAATTAAAGACACTTTGAGGTCCCCTGTGAAGTAAGGCATGGAATGAAGTCACTGTGAAGAAGTTCAGGGGGTTCCTATAAGGTCACTATGAAAAAGTTCTGGGGTTCCCTATGAAATAAGGCATGGAATGGTAAGAAGTTCCGGGAGTTATGAAGGAAACTTCGGGCTCATATTGGTCATGGTTTGAGAATGAGAATTGGACTTTATGAGATCTAATCACATGCTTGAAAACAAGGTAGAGCCAAATCTTAGGTGGATCACACCACAGGAGAATAGTTTTGATTGAACATCGACCTTAAAAACTTCTAACGGCCCACTGTAATGTTTGTCTAACATCCTATCTATTGATAAGGTTACATGGACCTAGAAGAAGGGAAAATACAAATATCAGCTTGATCCAAAATTATTGTGGGTACTAGCCCCAACTACGACCTAACTAGAGACGGACAATTCTATTAGGGGTCAAGCTGTACATGAGTCAAGATGGCTCGGTTGGCTTGCTCGACTTGGCTTGATCCAGTTCAATTTGGTTCGGCTTTACAATTGAGTGCAAACCAAGCCAAGCCTAATTTTTATGCTTGTTAGATTTTCAAGGCGAGCTCGAGCTAACCCCTGGCTCGATTCAATTCGGCTCGGAGTTCAGTTCGGCTCGACTTAGTTCGACTTGGATCAACTTGACTCATTTTAATATATATAATATATTATATATAAAAATATAGTTTATAACTCCCGCCCAAACCGACCCGAGCATAATTTCGCCCAAATTTCATTTCATTTCATTTTTCCTAAGCGGGGGAGCATAAGGGTATTGATTGAAGCATGGGAGAGTGGAGATCAAGCAATCCTAAGCGGCGCAACAAAGGGGCTCAATCCGACAAGTTGTAAATTGTAAGAGTCTGATTCCACTATATTCCTGGTGGGAATTGAGTGTAGAGTTTGTCTTCAAATTCAATAGGTTCAGTTGTAAGACTTAAACCCCGTTATAAGGTTGAATTGAGTCTCCAAGGGGGAGCCATCGGCAGGAGTAAACGCAATGTTCGATTGTAGGACCTTGGCTCGGTTGTTCGATCGTAAAGCCTAAAATCATTGAGGTTCGATTTTAGGACCTTCACTCATAAGTGGAGTCTAAATTGAGGTTTAGTTGTAGGACTTTGGCTTGGTTGTAGAGCCTAAAGTCCCACATGCGCAAACCTCCTCCTTCTCACTCCCACATGCGCCCACTCTCTCTCTCTCTCTCTCTCTCTCTCTCTCTCTCTCTCCCCCTCCTACATGCGCCCACTCTCTCTCTCTCTCTCTCTCTCTCTCTCTCTCTCTCTCCCTCTCACATGCGCCCACATTCCCTCTCTCATCCTCACATGCGCCCACACCCCCCATCTCTCCTCTCACATGTGCTTGCCCCTTGGGGTAGGGCCGGTTTTGGCTAAGGAGTGAATTTCCTTTCCACTCTCATTCTCACCTCACACCACATGCGCCAACCCTCTTTCAACATGCGCTCACTCTCATACCACATGTGCCAGCCCTCTTTCAACATACGCCTGGACTAGCTACACCTGTTCTACATTGCATTTACTCTGCACTGCACTGCATACCTGCACATCTGTCTGCACTGCATGCATACCTGCACCTGTACTATACACTGCACACCTTATTTACATAAAAAACGTTAAGTTATTTATGTAAATAAGGAAGTACCCCCCATTTGGATTCAATAAAAAATACTAAAAAATTAAATTTCTAACAATAAAGATTTTGATTTTCCATCCGAAGTACAAATCGCAACTTTTTAGCACTCTCTAAAAAGTTCACCTTTTGAATGGAGGGATTTTCTTCGAATCTAAATCGTCTAAAAAATCTGAAATACCTTGATTATACTCGATAATTCAGATTTTTACTTAGAATTTTCAGCCAGGGAGATAATCAGAATATCGTTTTAGTGCAAACAAAAATGAACCTGTGACTAGATAATATTGCTTGCTTCGTGCATTAACACCCATCTTACTTAATCTAGCATTTATCCATGCTTAATCCAACACTCATCTCGCTTGATCCAGCACTCATCTCTGCTTAATCCAACATTTACCTTACTTAACTCGACATGTATTCAACATCACATGGCATATATACTATTGTATTCTCATATACATTCATTCTCACATGACATATATTATATTGTATCAATCACACATAATCAATCTCATAGATATATATTTTATTGCGTTTATCGTGCATCAAAGATCCATTGCCTTGTCACAATTAATGTTCCGTACATTTATGTATGCGTGAGTAGGTTCTTTACTTATCTCTCATTACGGATTAGCTATCAACAAAGGTGCAGGACCAGGATCGCTTTTGAAGACGAGTCAACAGACTCCGGCCTGATTCGACAACTGATTACAAGAACTTTGTATCGATTATGATCATTACACAACTAGGGTTTGGCCCGGATTGAGGCTCAAGACTAACCAAAAGGGACTATGGTTACTATTAGAAATCGTGATCAAAGAGTTTCAACAATACTCAAAACATCTGTTATAAATTGTCATTACAAAAGCTGGCCAATGCCCTACCCGTCCGAATCGGGATCCATAAGTTGAGCCGATCAAGTAGTTGCGATGTGCCTTCCTGCGGTCATCAGTGCAAAAAGAAAGTAGGTGGTGGCTCTGAGTTGTGCCATCTAACAGTCATAGTTCGTGACTCCAGTGGTCACCCATCATAAAAATACGGGAAGACGACCCAATGTTACACCACTCAATTAAAAATCCTAACAGTCCTTCAACTTGGACAACCTGAAAGAATATGAGACATAGACATCTGGCTCGTCTAAAATGATGGCTCAGTCCATAAAAAGAAATAAATAGGTCTCTATGACCATGAACTCAAAGACCATAGTCCCTGATAACTTAGTCATCTGCTTGATCTATCCGGACCTTCTCTCGAATATTCCATCTATTGTATAACTATCATTCGTAGTGGAGCTTTGTCGCTTTATGCCGTGGTTTTCTCCCACAAGGGTTTTCATGTAAAAATCTATGTGTTCTCTTTGGTGTGCCTGATTTACATTAATATTTTCTCATTTGCTTTATTTAATCTATCTATAATGTATGCATTCATTTACTTTTGCCTTTTAATCAAGGGTGATCATCTATCGATGTAATTAAGGGCTCGTGTCAGATCACAGCGTGGAATGTAAAAGATCTCAGAATCTCTAGAATAAAATTCACCTTACGATATCTTTCTCATTATGTACGTTTGTGAATGTTTGCGATTGTCCATGAATGTCTCTATACTCAGAATTCCCTAGAACAATGAAACACAGGAAAAACTGTCATGAGCATTTTTGTAGTTTTAACATGCATCATGTTTAATTATTTAATTATGAATGCTTAATTGAAATGTATGCTAAGCACTTAATAGGCACATCCACATACATATGATGTACTTTCACTCATTGAGTAGACTTAAACTTATATGATCCACTCTCATATAGTCTACTTAGGTTGCATAGACTAGGTGCTTGATTAGTTTAATCATACGATTATCTATGCATGCTTAGACTAGGATGTTAATTGTTTTAATCATATGTCAGTCTATTGATTGGACCCACTTAGGCTTGGAAGCCAAAGTGTTCTTGCTTAGTAAGTTTAAATTGTTAAACTATTAAGTAGGCGAAAAGAATTTCAAAAGATCTTAATCCCCCCTCCCTCCCTAGGACTTAGCCATAATTCTAGTTACTCCGCTCTAAGCTTCCGCACGTTTATACGAAGGTGTCGTGTTAAACTATCGACGTAATTTCAAAAGTAAGTGTCATTAATTATTGAGAATTTAGTTGCACTCTTTCCTTGTAAGGGAATGCGTATGAGAGTTTAGAATCAAACTTGACCAAGTATTCAAGGGAAGCATTCGACAGGAGTGTATGCTAAGTTCTTGAGTAGGACCGAAGGGTTGGGATGAATCTTGTCAAACTCTTGGGTTAGATGAAACCAGTAAACATATAGGTTGAAAGATGAAACTATTATAATCTCCTTCATAGGTTAGGGGGAATTTTGTTAAACTCTTCGATAAGGTAGAACCAATTTAAAACACCTAGGTTGGGAGGAACCTGATTTAAACTCAATCTCTCTTAGTGAATTCTGATGTGCTCAAGGGATAAGTATGACAACCGGGAGTGGAGTAGGAAAACTGAACCACGATACATTGTTATGTTTGTGATTATCATTTGAGCACTATTCTATTCATGCATTGTCTACTTAATTGCTTAATTATATGAATGGTTGAATGCTATGTTCTAGATAGGCACATTCACACACAAGATATATATGCTTAACAAGATGAATTTCATATATTATCTACATAGCTTTCTATACTAGTTGCTTAGGTAGTTATATCTTCAGTAGTCTAGATATTGCACATTGATTAGAAGCTTAATATGTTGTATCATTTATAATCTATGTGCTTAGATTAATTTACTTTATTGCTTAATCTTTTGTAGCCTTTGTGATTGGACCTACTTAAACTTAAGCTAAAGTGTTCTTACTTTAATTAGTTTATAATGCTAATTAGTTTAATTTATGCAAAAGTTTTTAAAGGATTTAAAAAGGTCATAATCACTCTCCCTCTAAGACTTAGTTATAGTTCTAATAGCTCCGCTCTAAACATCCGCACGCTTAGCGGCTCAAGTGTGAGTCATAGATACAATTTCATTTTAAACTTACGCCACCTTCCTCCTTATTTTGATCTGGTTATTTCATATTGCATTTACAACTATGTATAAAAGTGGGGCACTGAAAATAAAATTTCTGTAATAACTTTATATAATGTCTATGTAAATGACAACGTAGTTGGATACTTACATAACCAATTCAAGGCAACTGGTAATTTATTTTTTGTGGGAAAATATTCCAAGTTAGGTGTTGTACCCACATATCAAACCTGATTGTACAAAAAGGGCAGAAAATAATTGACCCCGCTATTGATAACATAAGAGAGAGTATAAAATACATAAGGGGGTCACCTTCAAGATTGAATACCTGGAATGATATAATCCAATGTTTGAATTTGAAATCATCAAAAATATTGAAGTTAGATGTCTATACACATTAGAATTCGACTTTGAAATGTTAGATTCTACCGTGGAATTACAGCTTGCCTTCCCTAAATATACGGCACGTGACAAAACTTATAGCTGGTTGCTTATAGAAGAAGATTAGATGAATGTAAAAGAAGTTCACAAGTTTCTTAGAGTTTTTTTAACTACATGAAGATATTTTCTGAAAATAAGTATCCCCCGTAAATCTATTCCTTCCATCTCTTTGGAAGATTTAAGATGCCCTACATAGATATAGAGGGTCCAAATTTTCTACAGCAAATGGTCAATAGTATGCAAATAAAGTACGATAAGTACTGAGACCAATGCCAATTGTTAATGGCCTTAGATGTGAGTTTTTTTTATCCTCGGTGCAAGACGGGCATGGTTTGGTTCATTTTTAGAAAAAATTATCATGTTGAAAGGGCGGCAACCAATACCTCTAAAGTGCAAGATGCAATCCAATAATTGTATACTTCGTATGTTTTTTCTCTACCCATAGGCACAACAGGTGACAAAGAAGTTGAAAGTTCAGGTGTTTCTGCAAGCAATGATAATGTGTTCGATGAATACGTCTTCCTTAGCGTAAGAAGAAATAAAATAGTAGACAAATAAATTAGAGCTAGACTTGCATCTCAAAGAGCCAATCGTAAAGGGCACGGACTTAGACTTTGATGTTTTGGGATGGTGAAAGATGAGAGCCGATAAATCAAAATACCCTAGACTATCGGTGATGACACGGGACATATTATCAATTTTGATTTTAACAGTAGCATCGGAATTAGCTTTTAGCACTGGAAGTAGGGTTATGAGCAAGCATCAAAGCTCACTTGCACAAAAAACAGTTGAAGCATTGATTTGTACATAGGATTAGTTGCGTCCGGTTTGAGGAGGTAGCAGTTTTGATATTAAGGAAGAAAAAGAAGATGAGACAAAGTCTTAAGACGAGCCTACACCTACTATAACATGGATATGAAGAATGTTTTAAATTATTTATAATCTCTTGAAAGTAGTAGTGTATTATGGATTTGAATGAAATGAAATGAGTTTTATTTCATTTTCTTTGTATTATGCATTTATGCTTTCGTTGAAAAATATTTTATTATTTATTGCGCTTTTTTATTTTATTTTTTAATTTCTGTTTGATTCTTAATTGTGCCACCACACTAATTTTATTTTTTATTTTTTTCAAAAAATGAAGTGTAGATATGTCATCCTCGGGTTCTAAGTCATCGACCGACATTTAGGACTACGGTTCCATTGCCCACTCCCCAAGGTCTGGTAGAAAGTAGATAGAGTGTGCTTTGTGTGGTCAGCTATTTTATTATAAAATTAATCGGCTTAGGTTGCATCTTTTTAGTCGGGATGGAGACGCAAAACTATGTCCAAAAGCCCCAAAGGAGGTCCGCGCGACTTCTTTTCCGAGCACTTCTCAATTTAAATAAAAACATTTCACTCCATCCAAACTTACTAAGGAGGAGGAAGCGAGAATACAAGCATCGGAAGAAGCGCAAGTTAAGGAAGTCATAAGAAATAGTATTAAAGAGGCTAAACAACAAGAACATTATCATCGAAGACAACATGATGCTGAAGTACGATCGAGCACGAGCAAGAAAAAAAAAGGGTAACAAACCAGTTCAGTTTCTATCTAATCTCACTATATTCTACAGAACTTGGGTACTGAGTATAAATCTGCTCACAAATAAAGCTTGAAAAATCTAATTCAATCCATACAAGAGCACGATGAAAAACTTTTCCCACCTTTTGATGTAAAAGATGTGAACCAATACCTGTATGAAGATTTGGATGGCAGCTCTAGTTCAGAAAACGACTCATTCTATGGAGGATATTAAGTTGATGTTGTGAGTTGTGACTTTGTGAACACTAAGTTTGTAATATTATCAATTTTTCATTTATAATTCTTATTTTATATTTCAATTTTACATATATGATAGTATTGATGGATTGGATTGTTCATTTATACATTGGATTTTATGTACATACTCGAAAACTCAAGCTCAAAGTAGGCTCGAAAGCTCGAGCTCGATGTAAGCTCGAGGCTCGAACTTAGCTGGACCACAGCTCAAGCTTGCTCGATCTGTGACCAAACCAAGCTGAGCTGGCCAGCTCGACTCAAAGACCAAGCCAACCCAAACTCGAGCTCAAGGTGTCGGTTGGTCGAGTCAAGCCGAGCTAACCAAAATCATTCTATTCTACTCATGTACAACTCTAGTCAAAGGCATGGTGGCCCACTATAATGTATGTATTTTTCCCATATCATCTATCCATTTTGAAAAATCATTTTTTTAGGAGATGAGCTTAAAAATGAGGTAGGTCCAATGCTTAAGTGAACCACACCACAGGAAACAACGAGGATTGAGTGCCCACCAGTGAAAAACTCTTGGAAGGTATAGAAGTTTTGGATCACGCTGATATTTTTGTTTTACTTTCATCTAAGTCTATGTCTATGTAACCTTTTGAATAGATGGCAAATAAACATAACGGTGGGCCCTAGGAAGGTTCAACAGTGGGGCCATTGTTACCACTACTTCATGTGGTGTGGTCCACTTGAACTGTCTATCTGCCTTCTTCGTGGGCTCATGCTCTAAAATGATCTTTCAAAATAGATGGACGGATTTGATAAGTCATAGTGGCCCCACAAAGCCCCGGATGGGACCGTCCCTCTTTAGCTAAGTCCCAGTGGGAAGCAGATTGCGTGCTGAGTAAACTTTATAGGGTCTACCTTTTGATTTATGCATTTTATCCGCTCCGTTTATCCAGTTTAACATATGATTTTAGGGCTTGATTCCAAAAATGATGCATATACAAATCTCAAGTGGACCACACCATAGAAAAAAGTGTGAATTGAATATCTACCATTGAAAAATTCTTAGTGCCGCATAAGTTTTGGTTCAAACTGATATTTGTGTTTTTCCTTATCCATGTCCATGTGATTTGGATGACAAATAAACATCATTATGGGCCCTAGAAAGGTTTCAACAGTGGAAATTATTATTCCCTCCATTTCTTGTGGTGTGGTCCACTTGAGCTTTGTATACGCTTCAATTTTGGTTTCAACCCCTAAAATGAGATGGAAAATGGATGGACGGCATGGATAAAAACAACATACATCCACGGTGTGCCCAACTGAGTTTCTCAGTACGATACGCAATCCAATTTCGTCCTGGTGGGTGCGAATTAGGTGTTACCCGGGTAACAGCTTAGTGGGTGTTACCCCTACCGTGGGGCCCACCTTGATGATTTTATGTATATCTATGCCGTCCATCCATTTCTCCAGACCATTTTAGAACTGGATACCAAAAATTATGCAGATCTAAATCTCAGGTGGACCACACCACAGTGTTGATTGAGTGACTCACCATTAAAAATTCCAAAGGGCCCATAGTAAATTTTTATTAATGTTTATTTGAAATCCAACCTATTGATAATGTCAAGAAGATCCGGATGATGGTAAATTACAAAGATAAGTTTTATCCAAAACTTCTGTGACCCACAAAAAGTTATTAATGGTCATTCATCAATTTTTCTAGTGGTATGGTCCACATGAGATTTGGATATTCTTAAGGTTTTGGTTCCCGTCCTAAAATGAGATGGGAAAACAGATGGACGGAGTCGATATAAAAAAAAAAAAAAAAAAAAAAAATCAAAGTGGGCCCCACTTCTTGAACTCGTGGAACAAACCCCCCCCCCCCCCCCCCCCCCCCCCCCCCCCCCCCCCTTTTTTTTTTATAAAAAGACTTAAGGTCGGGGCTAATTAATACGGTCCATCCAATGAACATCCCAGATCTCACACCCACATTCCACATCAGCACGTGCCCCCGGGCGAAGTAGCTTATCCACAAAGCAAGAAAAAATGAGAGAAAAAGATAGAAAAGTCCTACGTAAGTTAAAACCGTGTGGGCCACCCAAAGCACGTGTAGCCTACACCTTAAAGGGAGGCATGTGCCTTGGGACGCGGTCACCCTGCCACGTGGGGGTCGTCGGCAGTGGGCCTCGTGTGGCACGTGCGATGACTATAGGCTTCTTGAAGGGACACGTGTACGAAGTAGGAGGGGGGTCACACATGGGTGCACACCTACTCACCCATGTGCAGCCACAAAAAGACAAGCGCCTGGGCTCACTAGAAAGTTGAAAACCCCACCTCATGATTAGGACATTTTGGAATTTTATATCCCTGGAAATTCCCAAAGAGAATAACATGGGAGTCTGATCTTTTAAATATTTGGAAGATCCTGATACTGACACGTGGCATCATCCTGATGAGGGGTGGATTTTTTATTTTTTTTTATTTTTTTATTTTCTGGGTTTTTTTTTTTTATTGAACGGTTCACATGGTCTGGTCGACCGGTAAAGCCGTTGAGGCAACGTAGGTTAAAAAAACAAACTGTCACCCCCTTTTGGGGACCATTTGGATTTATGTGGATGGTTCTGATGCTACGATGGATTTCGAGAATATTACAACTTTGCCACTGCCAGATGCACGCGTGTGAGTTGCATGTGGTGATGTGGGTCACGTGTGAGGGATACGAGGCTTTTATCAAGTGGGGGTACTTTGTTTGGATCTGAAGCTCGAAGCTCGACCTCACATGCATGTTCCGTACTGGCACGTGTGCATGCAAGTGAGCGTGCGGGTTGGCACCTCAGGTTGGCCATAGGGTACCAAACAAAATGGACGGCTAGAAAAATTGTTTCAACGGTACACAGAGGTCGGAGCTCTCACGTATTCCATACTGGCACGTGTGCCTGCAAGTGAGCGTGCGGGGCTCCTCCACACGCTTGTGGAATTAGTAACTTCCTATTAAATAATCTATTAATTAAAGGGAATTGATATTTGTACCCTCCCTGATTGATGAGAGCAGTTGTGGGGCCCACTTTTATGGAGGAATCACATGATTATCCCATAGATGTCCAAACCATTGATTTGATGATAGGGATGGCCTAGAGATCTCTCAGATTGGAAAATCCTGACCGGAAGAGTACAAATAGACAGTTGGTGGGCCCACTCGTTCGATGGGCTGCCACACACAAAATCAAAGGGATGGGATAACCCTAGCATTTAATCAGAGCCCTTAAAAACGATATTAAGAAGAAAAGAACCAAAAAAAAAAAAAAAAACTAATTGGGAGTATGCCGTGGTTGTCATTTTTGAAGCGTGGCCCACCAATCGAACCCTTCCGGTCATGATACGCTTAAAGTCGATTTGGGTCATGAGTCTTTTGTAAATGCCTTTTGAATACTTAAAAACCATTCCCATGTGTTTTCTTGCTTATCAGGTTTTTACTGGAGAAATTTTCATATATAAACCTCAAGTTTTGATTGATAAGCTAAAATAGACCTATGAAAACTTTACTTTTTCATTCTAAACTTCATCTGTACTGACATGTTTTTCCATACAAAAGTACCCTTGGTGAAATTCACTAATTGACTAAGAATTCGAATTCGATAAAGGTTATTTTTGTCCGAAAAACATGTCCATACAAATGAAGTTTAGAATGGAAAATTAAGTAAAGTTTCAAAGGTTTATTTTGGTTGGTCGATCAAACTTGAGGTTTACATATGTAAATTTCTCTTTTTATTGCTTCGCATTGCCATTTGCATGTATATGCAAAGGGGTACTTTTAACACAAATGGTTGGAGATAAACATTGTTGCTCGATACATAGGTATCAAGAAATTACACACATGATACATAAGTGATTTATATTTAATTGGTCATATCATGGTGTAAGACTCCTACTCGGTGGGCTACACATGATAATTGGTTTTGATTTTACCGTTGGATTATTCAAATTGAGCAATTTGGTGAGACGAACTACAATTGTGATCATTACGGAAAGATTTGGGACGGGATACTTGAATCAATGTCCCTTTAAAGATGGATATGAAAACCTAAGGTGTGAAAATTTTATATGGGAGATTTGTAATAAATAAACTTCTTCAGCTATTTTATTTTATGAACACATGTCTTAGTGTCCTCACCAATACAAATAGAAAACACTAGTATTATTAAGAAATTTCCATAAAAGGTATAAGGTACAAAATATAGAGCTTTCTCTTTAGATGACTTCAGAAATGTCTTAGGTAGGCATTTAAAATTTCAATTTATAATCTCCATTATTGATACATAAATTAATAATTTGTTTATTCTGCAGTTGATCAGATTACACATGGGTCTTAATTTTAATGTATTATGAATCAAAATCTTAGTTCAACAAGAAAATGTGGACCAATCAGAGTTAGGACATGTGCTATCAATTTGATTTTAGAGTTGTGACTTAGTTTAGATTATAATTTGGGTGGTTTAATTTGAATTAATGTAGATTGCATGTAGAATCTTTGTACCTACATATCAAATATCATGAAATGGTAAGCTTTTTCACAATAATAAATTAAAATATAATAAACAACTTTTAAACTAATTCAAATAGGGCTGTAAATGGTCGGGTTCGAGGCGGGTTTAGACAAAACCAGACCCGCCCATTTACTAAATGGATCTAGGTCCAAATTTTAGACCCAGAGCCTTTTACTAAATGGGCAGGTCCGGGTTGGGTCTGAGTCAACCCATAAGACCCATTTATAAATGAGTCTGGGTCTGGTAGAGGGAGATCCACCTAGACCCATACCAAACCTAGACCCGTTTAGCAACTGGGTCTGTTCTTGGACCCAGACCCGTACCATTTAACAAATGGGTCGAGTCTAAATGGGTTCGGTCCGGGTACCCCATCGAGTCCACTGACCCATTTACAGCCTTAAATTCAAACTTTTTTCCATGATTCAAATGAAAACTTTAAGTTATTTCAGGATTTTACAAACCCTAAAATTCCTTAAAATAATGAAATTTATAACTTATTAAAAATAACAAAGTTTAACTAAAAACTCATAATTAACCCCCAAAATATCATTTTTAAAAAAATTATTCAAGCACTATTGCAGGCATACACATACAAAATGGATAGCCAGTTACAAAGTTATAACCATTGAAAGATTTGAATGCCATGCTCTTGAACTTTCTAACCTGATCTCTTTTGATCCCGACTGTCCATGTAATTTTCCTTGACTTTGTACTAAATCATTCATGGAACATAAACTTGTCCTCTTTGGTATGATTGTGGCCAACATCGAATATTCAACCATTATATACAGAGGGGGTCATTTGTTGAATCGTGTTGAATCTTACACACTCCACAGTGAACCCCCCCCCCCCCCTCTTTTTTTTTTGTATATTGTTGACATCTTTTTTTTTTTGTATATTGTTGACATATATAGAACATGAATTATTTTACATAGTATCACAATCGAAGAAAACTGGGCCAATATATGGCAAAAAAAAAAAAAAAAAACTGAACACACTCTATACCTTCCATGATGATAATGTTGCAACTGGTTATTGGAATTGCCATCATAAGATGTTGATGAAAAGCTATCACCAAGTCCTGGACATGGCCACTAAAATTCATAATTAATGATGGAATAGTTCTACAAATTAAATAAGGTCAGTTAGGACTTAAACTTAGTTTGAAGTCAAATGTTTATATTTTTAATTAGTCCAAATTTTATTTTTTTTATTTGTATTAGGATTTGTGATAGTTCTATTTTATCTTAAAGTTCTTATTTGCATTAGCCAAGAGTAGTATGATTTGCATCGGTTTGGATATTTATTATTTTTAATAAGTTTTATTAATTTAGAAAAGTTTCTAGTTCAAATCAAATTAAGAGTCTCTAACATCTTTGCTTATATAAGGCACCCCTATGCATAGCAACAACTAATATATTTACTAAAAGATTGAGCCATTAGAGGATGACGCATCAATGTATATTGAGCAACTTCAATCACCAATCACAACTCATACCATAAACGCCCCCAATGAGAGAATACATTTTGGTAGTATTTTCATAACTCATGGGATTTGAACACTTGACCTTTGGCTTTGATTCCATATCAAATAACTATTTGCTCTAAAAGCTCAAGCCATTAGAGGATATATAGTATATCAATGTATATCAAGGGACTTCAACAATTATAAAATAGTGTAGGGGCATTTCTGCAACCATAAGAGCCGTTGTTTTGGACATCATTATTACACCCATTGTGACAAATCTCGTTGCCTACAATTTTTTCTTTGAGAACTTGGAATATTTTCAAGGTTTGATGTTTTTCTTATTGAATTTTTTTAACTCATTATTTTGCTAGAAGTAAGATTTTGAAAATATTTATCATAGTTACCTTTTTGCTAAAAGTATTTATCATAATTATATTTTCAAAGATTTTAAGAAGGCACGCACCTCAAAGGATGTGTGAACATTTGACAACGGGTGGCTATTCATCTATAAATAGAAAATGAGTTTTCATACAGTTTCATCGCAAAAATAAGAAATTAAAAAAAATTCTCCTAAAATGTTATTTCTCTTCCTTTTATTAGGTATCCGAAAAAAAAGGTCTGGTGGTGGTTTTGATGTTGCGTTTCATGCGGCTTATTTCGGCTGTTGAATCCATAAGCTAAATGATTATATCTTATAGAATAGCACGTTAGGAGCCTACTACAACGCAGGATTTTATCAAAGAGGGAGCCATTCAAAGATAGTAACCTACTCCTAGCCTCATCCTAACAAGAAGTCAGATATATCATCTTCTATATTGTTTCTTTAATGATTATCATATCAGGTGTGACGTTTCATATCTTTATTAATTTATTATGGTTCAAAAATCTTCATTTCATCTGAATTACCATTTGCCACATTATCATTTCATAAGGTGTCTTATGGCTGAGTTTTTAGACGTGTGAGTCCCTTCAGCCAAGCTCATATTTCAGCTGGAATGCACATAGGACTGTCTTATATATGTGAAATGAAACTCAAATCCAAACCACCCAAATGAAAGGACCAACTCAGATGATCCATAATCTAAAAATAGGCTCGAAATCATGCTTATAACTGACGTATTGATGGACATCTAGTCAATTACAAAAATAAAATAGTAAATTATATATCTAAATTCAAGGGTACGTTTCCGTTAATCAAAGGTCTAGTAAATCTGATTTTGAGTACATTTCTAACCAAAATTGGTCCCACTATTTGGACGGTTCAGTTTTGAGATTGCAACTTGTCTGCAGGGAAGTCGCATTCACATCCTACTAACAATGCACTCAATGTGCGCCAATCCATTCCATCCAGGTAATGGGCCCCATTTTAGATGGATAATGTCCCAAAGATCACTTGATCGAACGATCTTGATCATCTTATTTCGGTTGTCAAATACCAATTGGACGGCTGGGATTGTCCAATTACTCTTATTTCGGGACTACTCTGCACCCACAAAGATGTCCTCGATTTGGATTCTGGATCCACGTTCATTTATGCCAATATCACCCCATCGTACGTATCTGAACCTGTCTACAGTTATCTGGCTCTTGAATAGAATGCCGGACATACCATCGTACGTATATTGATAGTGGCCTTCAAATGGACGGTCGCAATAAAAATAGATTTAAAAGAATTAATCAATGGACAGGATTATCTATTTTGTGCGATTTTAGAGTAGGGGCACCTATGGACAGGATACACTAAATTTAACGGCACTGATCGACTTCATCGGCTTCCCCATGTGACTTATTCGGGTGACATACAAACCATCCTGATCCAGCAGGATGGCACCGAACGGAAATATGGCGAGGCGAATTATCAATCGGGACCGTCCGTCAAGCTTTTAATGCTGTGGACGACAAATGATTGAAAATATAAATCTATCGAGTGATTTTCTCTCTCTCTATTATCAACGCCCTCCAAATCGATACACTAGAAGAAAAAAAAAATTAACGGTGTAGGAGAGTAAAAAAAATAATAATGATAGAAAGAGCCGTCCAATATGTATGATTTTTTAAGAATTGGCCGTCCATCACAGCTAGCACTAGATGGTCGCCTCTGATCGACCGATCATTCTTCTGTGTGTACTCTGGAGAGATGGCTGTACCATATGCCAGTTCATCGCGGCTCTACCGTAAATCTCCTTACTATAAAACTGGCTAGGTATATTTCCCGCTTAAACTCATCTCACGTACGCCGGGCATTTCAAGGAATCCTTTCTTTTTTAAATACACGTCGCCTCATACAAGTTCGACCCATCTCTTTCATCAAAGTACACGTGGCAAACACCTGTGTCAGTGGGGACTGTTCATCTGGTGGGCCATCGTGTGGATGGCCTATAGACCGAACATCGTAGTGGTTGAATAAATCTGACCATTCAATTGTTGTGTGTTTCTCTTGTTGAATGTGGACCATTGGTTTTTCAAGAAACTGAACAGATGGCGACAACGGTCCAATACCATTTCACCTGATCAGTAGTACCGTTCATCAAACTATTTGCCACGTGTACAGATAGGATGGTGCTGTGTAGAAGTTATGAGAGAGAGAAATAATCCCAGTTGCACAAGAAGTGCACCCACCTCAGACATGAAAAGGAGTCATAGAAGTTTGATATGTGATCCCATTCAGTAGGCCACACCTGTACAAAACAAATGAACGGTTAGGAGAATCTCATGAAAGGTTCAAGTTCTCTGTGTAGGGGTGGCCTACCTATGATGATTATATTTTCCTGATTCCACACACGTATACTTGATTTCCACGTGTGAGGAGAGTGAGTGCAATGAGCATTCGTGAGAAAGAGAAAAGGATGTTGTATGACTTTCATGAATCCTCTCAAGAGTGGGAACAAGATGCATTGAACAAGGCCCACCTCATTTTTATATCAATCTGACCTTGTCTTCTTCTCATATAAATGAGAACCCATGAACTATATTTATACAAAAGGGAGGGAGGGAGGGAGAGAGAGAGAGAGAGAGAGAGAGATTTGTCTTTTCCTCATACAAAAGAAGATTAACCAACGAGAGAGAGAGAGAGTTGTCTTTTCCTCATACAAAAGAAGATTAACCAACGAGAGAGAGAGAGACCTTTCTTTTCTTCATACAAAAGAAGAGAACCCATGAGAGAGAGGGAGAGAGAGAGAGAGAGTGCTGAAACCGCCTGTCGGGAGTAAAGAAATGAAAATATTCCGGTTTCCCTGAGAGAGTATGGTGTCCGAGGCCTGAAAAAACGACAAAAGAGAGGTAGGAAGGGACAAATTTCAATAGCTACTCGCGCGAGTATCCAATTGAACTTACTATCTCCACACGTGCAATGGGAACATGTGTGGACAATCCAAGTCGTTTACCTTCTAAAATTACAGTATATATTCGTACCCAAAAATCTTTCTACTGTGATCTTAATGTAGTCCAGAATTCCATTGGTGGACAAATATTACTGACCAATGGTCTATACTTAGCTCATTTATTTAGCCAAAATAAATTCCAAAATAACCTAATTTTCAATACAGGAAAATTTCGTCACCATATCCACATTACGAACGTCTCAGATTGCATTATACATGTGATAGTTAGCACGTGTACGAGGAGTAGGATTCAGATGGCTACCCTCGCGAGTATCCACAACACTCCTTCAGAGAGAACCCGGTTTTCGTTTTGTGGTTTCGGCCAGGTTTTATCCGGTTTACGCGCACAGGATTTAAAGAATAGAAAAACTTTGATACTCTGGCTGAGTGTGATGAATGATACGCGCCACTCAGAAATTGCATACTTGGGATACAGGTAATGAAAATGAATCTTCCAAGTTATGGGTCCCAGTTTGCATGTGTCATGAACAAAAAAAAAACTACACTTTTTTATTGGACGGCTAGGAATGAAAAATATCCAGTGGTCGTATTTCAAAAATCATGTGTCCAAAAATCAAAGGTCAGGATTGCTCTAAAAATCTGATTCTGGGACAGTGACTTAGTAAATCTCACGATTTAGTCTGTTTAATTTCAGGTTACTTAGGACACGTGTACAAATTTAAGTACCTGTGTATCAAGCGCCATACTCTACCGGAGTATCAAATAACTTCCCTTTCGGAATATAGATATAGGTCAACCTTAACATGGTTCGTTTCAGTTTTCTTGGGCAGTTCACAGGGGATAAAAAAAGCTCTAACAAAGGAATTCGCTCGCTTTAAATTCAAGGGTTTTATTGGAGACACAAGTGTCATATTTCCACACGTATTTGAGATCCGGTCCGTTCATTAGATGGAGCCCACTGTTCAAAGAGTCCTGTCCGTTGATCAGATTGGTCGTAAGTGGATGAAGAAAATGGATGGTTAGCAGCACCGTTCTTGTTCAACATTCACTTGGGCCCACCTGCTAAGTGGACTTGGAGACTTTTTGACCGTAGAATATTAAAGGTAAGTCAACATGCGGCTGAAATGTCATGCATGTGTAACACGTCGGCACATGCGATACAAAGAAAATGGGGGTAACTCATCCCAATGCAAGCTAGATATTGTGGAACACGCGTTCGGCAAATGATCTGGTGGGGCCCACTGTAAAAGTGGGGTCCATTAATCTACGGAGAAATACAGCAGTACACCCAAAAGAAGGCCATGCAATGAGAGAGTATGGTGTATTATACTCACGCCTTGTGCAAATAGCATACTTAAACGTCGACCGTCCAAATTGTGGGCCCCAATCCGGATGGGGCATTGATAAAAACTGCTCCGGTTGGTGCATTATAACCATCGGATCCTACTGTGGGGTAGAAATATTCCGTTTAATTGTCTGTTTGACTTGGGCCACTGGTTTGATGGTTAGGATCATGTGACTAGATGTAGTTTTCAGGCCATGCCCCATACCTGATCTGAGCCTACAATTTCAACGGTGGAGATTGAGATACATGCTTGCCATGTATTTATAGTATAGATGTGCTTGTAAGGTATGGTTGGTGGGTCACTCCAGAGATAAATGGCTAGTCTTTTGCTAGGTACATACAGGTCTTCAATAGACAAGAAAGGCCTATGGTTGGACAATCCAGACCATTGGTCTGTCGAACCATACAGTAGATGAGTTATCCACCGATAATCCTCAATGGGACAATCTTAACCTTTCGATTTGTGGCCTACAGTGGACCCTTGGTAAGAAAAATACAATCAACGGTCCACATTCAACTCAAAAAGACCCAAATTGGGACTTGATCAGTCCATGCATCTAAAATTAGTCAGATGTGATCATCAGGCAGGCCACCCATGCACATAGATCTTGAACCGTTGATCGGTTTCTCTAACCTTTTCTTGTATTCATATGGCCCACCTGATCATCACAATGGCATCACCTGATCCATGGCTCTAATCTCCGCCGCATGCACAGGGAGCGGATCAGATGTTACCCTTACTGTGGGACCCACCTTGATGTTGTGTTGTATATCCATGCCGTCCATCCATTTTTTTTATGCCATTTTAGTAACCGGTCCCAAAGATTAAGCAGATCCAAATATCAGGTAGACCACACCAAAGGAAACAATGGTAATTGAACGCCCACCATTAAAAACTTCCCAAGGCCCACCTTAAGCAGATCCATAATGTTTATTTTCAATCCAAACCGTTGATAACATCAACCAGACCTGGATGAAGGGAAAATACAAAGATCAGCTTGATCCAAAACTTCTGCGCCTACAAAAAGCTGATTCAATGGTCATTCACAACTTTTTCCAGTGGTGTGGTCCACTGGAGATTTGGATCTGCTTAATTTTTGGGTTTGTATCCTGAAATGATCTGAACAAACGGATGAGCGGCGTGGATATACAAAATTCATCAAAGTGGGCCCAACACAGTAAGGGTAATTCTCTCCCTACATTGAGACGTGCAAACCCATTGATCATATCATCAAATCGACAGGTCCCCTAGATGGGCCATCCAAAGCAAATCCATGAAAACTCCCGGCCACAGCAGCCCATTTCCTGCATGATATCATTGCATATAAGGATTATACACTGAATTCCGGTGTATAGTCATACCATACCAAATATACACACTAATCTCCAAATAGAAAGAATTAATTAATTTCCAGTAACAAAAGCCTCTTAATCCCTTCCCATAAAAAAAACCTTTTGACCATGAGCTAGATCCTCGTATACACAATCTAATTGGGTATATATATACCTGTATGCCTGCCTAAAAATAGCGTATACACCGTGTATAGAGTCTACACAGTCGAGAACTTTGATACTCTGGCTGAGTGTCTTGGATGATACACAGGCACTTAGAATTTACCCAGAAAATGCATGCGTGGCATACAATTAATTTAAATTAAACTATCCAAATTATGGGTCCCACTTTAGATATATCATGAACCAAAACTTAAGCTTATTGGGTGATTTTCCTATCAGATTGTTGGAAATTTATTAGACGGTTAGAATGAAAAATATCAAGTGGAAACGGATCAAAGGTTAGGATTTAAAAAAGAAGCAGATTTTGGGACTGTGATTTATAGAGAGTGGGTTTTACAATTTAGCCTGTTTAGTTTGAGTGATTTTGTGCAACGTGTACTGTTTCTGAGTGTCTGTGTATCAAGCGTCATATACGCTGCAGAGTATCAAATAACTCCCTTTGACAAGTATGAAAACAGAAATTGAGATAATTTCGCAATGCTCGGGCGGGGTGTTCGGGTTTTAAATTTGTACAAATGGGCCCATGTTAATGAATCCAAGACGTTGATGCTATGGACCTTCCTATCCAAAAGCTACCCATATTGGACGATCCTATTATTTGGCCTTTTTTCTTGGTTGATTATGAACCGTTGCTATACTTCTCTCTCAACCGTTTATTTTTCGACCATCCTTTTAAAGGGTCTAGTCATAGTGAGTCCTCCTACAACATCAACGGTTTAGATCACTGAAAGGTGGGCCACACGCACGCCTGTACTTGTGCAAAATGAAAACCGAGCGGGCACTGTACAAGGTCTGAGCCGAGCATCGTGTATCGATTGATGTCTATGTTCGAATGGTAAGTGAAGCGTGTTCGCCACACTAGTGGAACCAAATTCACACGTGTGAGAGATCAGGAACACTCATCAAATGATTTCAAATGTATAAATTCCACATGTCAGTACTTAGTTTGATCTGATTATCAAGTGGGACACACGTTATAAATTAGGGAATCTCTTGACCGTCCATTAATATTTGGCACAGATGTGGCCCACATGGCCATCATAGTGGCTTGATTCTTGGTATGTAGAAAGTACATCGGACGTTATTGACTGGTGGTGTTTTCCATCTACCATACACGTGTGCCTCGTCTCCACATGTGTGGCGAATACAAATCTAAATTGCACTCGCGCGCATATGATTTCTACCAGTAAACTTCCCTTTGCAAACGGCGCGAGAAAAAGCGCACCTACCATTTACCCCCTTTAAAAACGGCAGTTCGTGTAAAATGTATTCGCGCGAGTGATACTTTGAAGCATCCCCTCCACACATGTGAATACTTGGAACACATGTGAGAGATCCGATCCGTTAATCATGTGTGAAATTATTTTAAATATATAATTGAAAAATAATTATCGTTAAATTACGAGGTAGGCCTCATGTTTATGTAAATAATATACAGCTACAAAACCCCAAGAGTCCACATTCAAAACTACAGTTGGGGCCCACCTGATGACTGGACTGGGGCAACTTCTCATATTCATGATGGACCCACTTGATAAGTGGACCTGAATGGCTTCTCATGTGGGCATGTTCTTGATAGACCCAACTGATGAGTGGACCCGAATGGCCTATCTTTCCTCCCACGTACGCCGCATCAGCACGTGTACGTGTACCAATTACTTATTTTTTTCTATTTTTATTTTTATTTTTTTTAAAAGAATGACAGAGACCCAAGGGAGAAAATCTAGGGAGTTCTTGAGAGACAGTAGGCCTGAAAGAGTGGAGGGTTTTAATTCTTTTTATTTTTACAGACATGAAAAATGAGAAGTTTCTATACAAGCTTTTTCACATTCCTTTATTGTATTTTATTAAAATTTATTTTATTTTAATATATGATGTGGATTGGGTTTCTGGAAGTTTGTGAAAAGCCCTTATAAGAAGGGCCCATAATTCCTGTTTTGAAGATTGAGTGTTGATTTTTTGGGTTTTGGAGAGAGGAAAAGAGAGGAAAGAGAGGAAAAGGAAAGAGAGAGATCATGGAAGGAATGGCTTCTCTATGGAGTTATCAACAGGTTTGGCTTCTTCTTCTTTTTTTTCTCTTCATTCTTTGGTTTTTTTGGGTAATGGGTTTTGTCAGGTGTGGGTTTATGTGTAGTTCGTTTGGGAATTGATATTTATACCCCCTTGGTTTTGATAGATACAAACCCTTTGTGAACTCATTGTCATTGCAATGTTGGCTGCACTTTGTTTTGTCAGATGTGGGTTTATCTGTACTTGGTTTTGGAAATGATATTTACATATTTACGCCCCCTTGGTTTTGATAGATGCACCCCTTTTGTGACTCTTTGTCATTGCAATGTTGTCATGCATTTTGTTTTGTCAGATGTGGGTTTATGTGTTCTTTGTCTGGGAATTGATATTTACACCCCTTTGGTTTTGATAGATGCATCCCCTTTGGGGACTCATTGGCATTGCAATGTAGGCATACACTTTGTGTATGTATATATCAAAATAGTGGGTGCAAATAAAAACTCCTGTTTGGGTGCTTCTGAATCATGTCTTTGGGTAATGGGTTTTGTTGGTTTTGTCAGAGATCTATGTATTTGTGGAATTCTGAGCTTTTCATTCCCTGACATTTCACTTTCACATGTGTGCTAGTAAATGCATTCTCTTTGGAATGTAATTTATTTTTTTTTGTTTTTTGAATGGTTTTTTGGGTAAATGGTTTTTGTCAGGTGGGGTTTTTGGGTCTTTGAGTTTTTATAGGTATTTGTGAGAAAAATGATATTTGCATCCTTTCTTTATGGTGCGGAACTTTCTGTCAGGAAATGGCAGAAAAATGGTCCTAGCTATCAAAAGAAAGGGCTGCAATTAAGGCTTCGACTTTTTTGTGTATTGTATTATAGTTTGTTGTGAAATGTGTAGATATGGTTTTATGGGTTCTTTTGGATGGTATTTGGGTGATGGGTTTTTGGCAGATTGTATTTGGGATCTGAGCTTCTTTATAGTTTTGCTTCTTCACATGTGTGGTTATGGGTTTCTGTGAAATTTATTTTCTTTTTGCCAAATATGTACTTTTTTGGCCTTTTTGGTTTGTTTTGAATCTTATTTTGGGTTATGGATTTTGTTGGTTTTTGTCAGATTGATTACGATTTTCAGATTTTATTCCCACTTTCTAGGCATGTGTGTTTTTTGTGAAATTAATGTTTTGTAAGTAATTGCAATTGCTAGTCCCATAAAGTGTAAATGACCAAATTCGTGGTCTGTTCTCCAACAAGTCCAAATGGAGATTTCAAGCTGGATTTGAAAGAAATGCAAGCTTAATTTGAGGGCTTATGAATTGTAGGAGCATCAGCACTTGCCATTTCCTCTTGATTGAAATGCATATTCACCATTCAATTCAATCATTCTTTAGAAGGCAGTGTTGGTTTTTTTTTTTTTGGCCATTTCTTTATTTTCCAGCTTATTTTTGTGTTTTATCATTTGCATGTTAAGTTGATTTAGGCATCTGACAATGTGAAAAGAACATTTATTTGTTTTTAATGAATGTTTATGGAAATTTTATATGAATATTTGCAAATGAAACATATTGGAATGTCGGAGAAGAGAATTTGGATATAAATCTATTGAAGCGGTACATTTCTTGTAATTTCTATCTCTAAAATGGGCATGTTTTGAGATTTGAATTTCGTGTGTTAATGTGTCCTTTGAGAAGAGACATTTATTATTATTTTTTTTTTTTAAGATAAGGAAGTCAACAGGAATTTTCTTAAATAAACCAGAAATGGGTGTGAACGGTGACTCCTTTGAGCTTGTGTTTATGGGTGTTGGTTATGTGTGAATGGAGCTGTCCAAAAATACCCATACCTTTTTAAATGAAGAAAGTGCATCTGATCTCTTATCTTTTACAAATAAAGATATGGTTATAAATGATTGGAAGGTCAGAAGCTATGGATGCTGATATGAACTCATGTAGATGCATTTACTATCTCTATAAAGAAATGCAACTCCTCAAATGTGTGGTCTCAGGGGTTGTTTAAGTCAGCATTTTGGTGGATGCCCAATTGCTGTCGGCAGTACCTCTAAATTGAAAGAAGGAAAGCGTTAAGCCGGCTTCCATGTTCACTGCATTTTCCATCACAAATTGTTTGTAGTTCGCAAACAAATCTGTTAGTGGAGAAGAGCATGAGAAGGGAATTTGGGGGAAATTGACAGTGAGCTAATGAGTAATCACCTCCCGAACCTATTTTATTAAGGAAATGGTATGGTGTCCTGAGGAAGCACCGAAAATAAATATACAACATTTATTTCTCTTTAAAATATTCTAATAATGATTCATGGGGGGTGCACAAGGTCTTCTGGTAATCTTGGCCGTAATGGTTGGTTACCTTTATGATACGGGCTGTAATGGCCATTATGGTCCCTGTAACAACTGTTATGATCCTTTTTTTTTTTTTTTTTTGAAAATGAGAACTAAAAAACTTTTATTGGCCCCGTAATGGATCATTACGGGGCCGTTACGGCCTTTATGGGGTGCATGACGGGCCGCTACATGTCATTTTTTTTCATAACAGCTGTTTCGATCCCGTAACGTGTAATGGTTGCCACCGTTATGGCCCCGTAATGGCCGTTACAACACACCATGGGAATGCGTCTTGTCCTCCCAAACAGACTTTGGAAATGAAAGAAGAAGCAAACAGAAGACATGGATGTTTGTATGGTCTCAATAGATTAATTGGTTACTCCTTTTTTATTTCCTTTCCCCATTTTGCATTTGTTCCCTTCAAAGGCCAACTCTATATATCTTGCTGTTATACGATATGATACAATACAGTACAAACACATTTCTCTATTTAACAGCATAACTGTCTCCTTTAATTAGTGATTGATTTGATGACTGAGTCCTTTCTAATGAATTTTACTAAAACAGAGTTTCGAGGAGTTGCAACATACGCTTCTTTACACCAAGTTGGAACTAGAATCGACAGTGATGGCTGCAAAGGAAGAGAAGAGAAGAAATGAAGAGCAGGTGAACCAGTTACTTAAGCTCTTGAATGTTGCCTTCCAAGAACGAGACGAAGCAAAGAATCAGTTGCAGAGATTGCTTAACAAGATCATGCAATCAAGCTCTACAGAACCCAGCTGCATTCTTCCGATTCTTCAACCCGAGAGCCCGTCACCGATCATGCCAACCAAAGGAAATTCGAGCATCACGGAATCTGACAGCTTATCCGAGACTTATAATCGTCAGTCCCACGTTTCGTCCCCTGTAGACTCCTTTTTCGATGGGGTTTCCTCAAACCCCTCAGCCGACCTTTCAAATATAAACATGGTCGACTCGAGTAATATAGGATTGCCAAATCAGCCATTGCTCCAAGAATATAATGGTACATCATCTATGGGAATTATCTCTTCAGAAATGTCTCAGATCGATCCAGCTTCTGCAATAATCGATCAGATTGCAATGAAGAAACCATTGCCCAAGAAAGGGAAGCTATTGCAGGCTGTAATGGAAGCTGGCCCGCTGCTGCAGACGCTTCTCGTGGCTGGACCGCTTCCTCAATGGCGCAATCCGCCACCGGTGCAATCATTTCAAATCCCGCCCGTCTCAATCAAAGGCCCTGACCCAACACCTATTCTTCAGAAACCAATGATAAATCCAACTTTTCCCATTCAAAGTACCACTGCTGTGTCTTGTCATGAAAATCCAAACCAAGCATCTCAGGTGCATTCTACGGCTATGTTGAACTTTTCAAGCGCGGTGGGCCCATGCATGAAGAAGAGAGCATTCTTACCTTCTATTGGTGGTAACAGTTTATTAGTTGATCAAAGCTTGATTGGTAAACGACAAAGGTTTCAATGACGACATTGTATACACGCATTTGAGGTCTACTCAGAGGCATTGAATTGCATTGCATTGTTAGGTGATTCAAAGAAAACAGTCTCTATTTTGTATTATACTCATTTGAAATGCTGATGTAAAGGAATGGTTTGGAGTTTGGATGACATTGTTAACTTATTGTAATTAGTTTTTTGTTCCCTTAATGAGATATTCTGAGATTAATGACATGTTCTTGTTTGCTCTTTATAGAAAGTACTCTGGTTGATGACGTTTGATTCTGTTATGGAATGTGAATTATTTGAAACTTATGCTTGTTTGTTTTTCTTAGTGGATATTATTCAGCTATTTTAGCTTTCATTTGGGTGTCATCAGGTAGGTGGATTTTGCAAATATAGTGATGGAGTGTGTT
Organism: Liriodendron chinense; assembly: GCA_003013855.2. Classification (NCBI taxonomy): domain Eukaryota; kingdom Viridiplantae; phylum Streptophyta; class Magnoliopsida; order Magnoliales; family Magnoliaceae; genus Liriodendron; species Liriodendron chinense. Next base: position 396,600 of record PVNU02002828.1, read on the forward strand.
TCTGTTTTGTCGAGGAACATTCTTAATGCATGATATGGATGAAAACTGCTAAGAAAACCAAATTGGGGTGAATTAAGTTCCCAAATGTATCACAAAAACAGGGTCACCCAAACAGATAAATGCATGTTAGTTCTCTCATAGCCGTTTCTGAAATCTCCGGTAGTGCATGTTTGATTATCTTTTTGTTGTGGCAACTCAACAACAATACTTCTAGACTTTGGCATGCATTTGGTTTTTTGTAGTGCATGTTTGATTATCTTTTTGTGGTGGCAACTCAACAACAATACTTCTAGACTTTGGCAGGCATTTGATTTTTTTGGAAGGAATAATTGCTGTTTTAGGAATCGTAGTTGGTGGGTTTTGGAGGTTTTTAGCAGGGTTAAATCAAATGTAATTGGGTGGGCTTTATAAAGACTTTTGGCGGGAGTTTCTTTTTCTCCCTTTTTTAGTCTGAGTTGTAATTCTTCCAGCTTAAATTTTTCCTAGTAAAACCGTTATTACCTTAAAAAGATTAAAAAAAACTCATCAGCAATACTTGTCACATGCATGTTACATGGACATCAATCTAAGCCATCCGATTGTGGGGCCCTTATGGATGGCGCGTAGCGTGGAAGTTGCACTAACAGGACAATTTTAACCGCCTAGCTGGTCATCCAATGCAGAGTTAATACGAATTGTCGGCAATCCATGTTAAAATATGCAATATCAGAGGATTAAAATCATCTGAGCAGTTTGTTTTTTGAGGTATTCATGCAGTGGGGACCCCATGATTTGCATGGTCTGGACTGATTTTTTGCATTCAACGCATTCAGTGGGTGAGCTTTGACAAAATAAATTGTGCCGACATGATACATCGGTCTATTCCCCCCACGATATAATTGCTCTAAATATAATTTTGCAGTTCCTTAACAGTCATTGTTTGTTCTGTTTTTTTTTTTTTTTTTTTTTTTTAATTCTATATTTTACTACATTGTGTGGGTAATTGGAGTATTTTTATCTTCTAATGATATTGATTCTTTTCTCCAAATGGGTCCCCTTTTGCTGAGGTGGGGCATTTGGAATTCAAAACCTAATTTGGACCATCCATAAAATGGGCATGCATCCCCTGTCAAAAATGAGGATTGGATGATAATGGGCCCCACCAATTATCATTTCATTCTCATTTCTGGCCCATTTTTGCAGGACAGGATCGCTTAGCACATTTTTGCCCACGATGCACCAAATGGATCCAATTGAGCAATATGCAGATGGGCCGATATGCATTCGCTCCATTCTCAATTGTGGGTGCATCCAAACAGGCCCGAAGTGAACTGCAACACTTTTCTGTTCTTCTTCACAGAACATTTTCTTTGAGTAGAATAACAAAAGTTCTTGCCAATGCAAGAACAATCGATCCATTTGTTTATTAATATAGAACAGTCATTTCTCTTCAGACTTTTATAACCCACAACTCCATTCGGTCCACATATCTAAAATAATTCACAAAAAGTCCGAATATCGACACAAAATTCTCCATAGAATTCTTCATGACCCAAATGTTCAAGTGTCATCTTCCATCAGCTACAGTATTCGGTCATTTCTCTATTGCATCCACCAACAATTGTTTAGTGCTGCAATCTGATCTTCAATGTGAACATTTGTTTCGGATTTTCAATCTGTGTTTTCATATGGTTTGATTGTTTATAGAGAATGCTGTTTTTTTTTCCTGTAAGATTCTGTTTTTCTATCCTTTTCTCCTGTCTTTCATTATATATGGATTAGTTGTAAGGTGGACGATTGTCTGATTAATGCAGAATGTCATCGTCGGGCGTCGGTGGAGAATTACCTACTTTCGAAGCAAGTCCAAGTAAGTTGACTTTGATACTTGGGTGAGATTATGGACATTTTGTTTTGTTGCTTGTACATGCAACCGGGATTTTTTATACCCCCGAAAAGTCGATAAACGGTCTCAATCTTCCATCATTAGGCGCCCCATATGTCAGAATCAGTAGGTGTGAAGTTCTTCTAGATTTCTATGACCATGACCATGATCAGATTGCCTTGAGAAATTATCAAGAGATTCACCGGAAGGGAGATTGGAGAGGTGATTCGCGGTATGCCGGCCAATGTGGTGCACATGCGAGAGACCCAAGCCACTCATCAGGTAGAGCATGACGCGAAAATTCCATGGCCCAAAAATCAGGATGGCCCACCCATGTGTATGAGTGAAATTGCTGGGTACAGAAAAATTGATGAGTAGTAGGTATTCATTGAGCACATGTGGTCCACTTGATGAGTGGATGGACTTATTTTCGGTTCACAGTGGGTCCCACCTGATGAATGTCCCAACTCTCACGTACATGTGCCATGTCGGCATGTATGCGACTTTGGCGGGTGCATGGCGAATCACCTCTTCAGTACCTCTTCACACCGATCGTCATCGCATTTTTTCTCATGCTTGATTTTTCAAAGGAGATGCTGTAGATTGGTTCGCTGCGTCGCTTTAATGGTGTTTCCATAGATTCAGCATCCAATTGAAATGGAGTATCTAGCTGATAGATGGTTAGATTCCACCGTGGTGGGCCCGCTAATGGGTTTCCGGTTGATATTTGTGGAACACATGCTATGACTGGGCCTTTTAATTATTGAGAATGATTCTATCAATCCCATTGCTGGATCGGGTGGTCTTTCTCTCAGTGTCATCCCTTGGAACATGAAGATGGTTGATCATGGTTCTAAAACTCATTGAGTCAACTCGAATCTTGACCGAGTAAACTTGAGTCACTTTGCACACTGGGTTGATTATGGTTCTAAAACTCATTGAGTCAACTTGAATCTCGGCCAAGTCAACTTGAGTCACTTTGCACACTGAGTTCAACAACTTATTTAGATACTGAGTTAGAGTCTTCGAGTCGATCTGATTATGCTGAACATCGAATGGAATTGGGTTTTTGGGTTTTGATCTGTGACTGATCTCCCATGGATATTCTAGGACATCTGAACATAAGGCTGATGCCATCTCACATGCCAACATTGCACATGTGTGGAGAATCTGGGATTTTCACTGGATGATCCCCATCGGCTGCGAATCACCAGTGGAATTATTTTTTTTCATCAATGTTTGTGTTCTTTTGTGATTTGCACACATGCAAGTGAAAATCAAATCCAAAATGTTAAATGCCCGGACAGCATTTGATTAGGGCTGTCAACAGGACGGACCTAGGGTTCAGCCCAGATTTTGAACTGTTCAGACCTGACTGTCCGGTTCTAATCAAAATTTTGATTTTGCCAGGCTTAAGCAGAGCCCATTGACAGCCCTACATTTGATTGGTTCACCACAATCAGGCAGCCTGGGTGCAGAAAATGGCATCATATTCGGATTTGTGGGGACCATACTTGGATTTGTGGGTCCCACCACCATTTGAACCAATTGATGGGCATGTGAGCACCCATTTGCCCACATGTGCACTTGAGAACTGAATGAAGCTTTGGTAAAAGAGCAAAGGGCATGTTTCTCATGTTAGGATAGTCCTTTTTCTTCGGTCACATGCATCACTTTTATACTAAGGGGCTGTTTGGGGTGAGGAATTTGAGGCAAGAGGATTTTAAAATCCTCGGATTTCAAATCTCTCATGTTTGTTTTTTGTCAGGAATTTGTGGATTTGGAAAATCCACACATGCATAAATTCATGGATTCGAGGTGAATTCAAATTTTGAAAACAAAATGAGAGCATTTTATAAGAACGAAGAAAAGTAATTCACTTGTAATAAATGCTCCTTAAATCCATGAATTTGTAGTCTGATTCTCAAATATTAGACTTTGACATTTCCCAAATCCAAATTCAATGCAAATCCATGAATTTGACAAATTCTTGGATTTACCAAATTCACATTCTCATTTCCTTGATTCCAAATAAGACCTTAGGTTTCTGCATTTCTCATGAGCTGTTTGGTTTTTGCCTATGGATATCCGTTAACTGCATTTGTTTTAGTAACAAAACTGTCGGTTTCCTCCCACAATCATGTTTGGTAGACCATCTCATGCATGGGATTCCTGCCCACATGATGAACAGGAACATGTGATTCCTGCTCCTAACATTGAGTTTTGCAATCTCCAAAGCTTAACCAGCTTCGACAATCGATAATTTGAGTTTTTTTTTTTTCAATGAATTGACGTTGATTTGAGTTGGATTTTCAAGTTTTCAATCTGCAAAAAATCCTCAACCGTTCCTTTTCAAAACTGTTTGGAGGTTTTTTCGTAAAGAAATGTGGGAGAAATCATTGTTTGAAAACTTGGAAATCCAGCTTGACTTGGTCTCTAGGCGAGTTGGGTCAAATCAAATACCCTTCCACTTCAAACTGATGAACTAAAGTAATTATTATAAACAATATTACATTAGAGAAAAACAATCCATGCTCAGAACAATGTTATTGTAGGACAGACATTCCAGTTGATCAATCTAGACCATTCAATAGGTTCAGCACAAATTCCATCAGCTATCATATGAAAATTACATTGATCAGATGATAGGATCCATCTGTAAGTTGGCCTTACTTTTTGTAGCCATCCATTTTTCAAGATATAGATGGGATGGTTAGGATTTTCTGATAACAAGGGATTCTTTAGAAAAATGAACTGTGATGGGCCCCAATGAATGAATGGTTCAAATGGTTTATTGGACTTATTTTACCATAGGTGATCATGGCCATCCATTTTATAGCCCTTTGATCAAATGGTTAGAATCATCCAAATAATAATAATAATAATAATAATAATAATAATAATAATAGTAATAGTAATAGTAATAGTAATAGTAATAGTAATAGCAATAGCAATAGCAATAGCAGCTATCCATACTTCAATTCTGCATTGCAAAATCCAATAAACACAAAAGGCCCCTCCCATTAAAATAAAATCAAGTATAAAGCTTTCTTTGCCATTTAAATCAGTAAGCTGGGTCTGCAAAGTGAATTGACTCAGAGTTTGATCGAGTCAACTCGGCTGAGTTTCAAGTCAACACAATTAGTTTGAGAACTAAGGTACAACTAGACAAGTTGGATGAGCAGAGCTAATGGAAAAAAGACCCAAATAAGTACCTAGATAATTTGAAGTATTAATCAAATGGATGCTTGAAATTGCTTCAGTTGCTGGCTTCATATGCTTTTTTGTATGAGAACCAAAATGCAATGTTCTCTGCAAAACAACATACAAATGGCTATGTTTAGATGCCCCATTGTTTGGAATTGCAATAATTTAGTACAATAAGGAGGAAATGACCACATTGTGATTTCCGTCAAACTTGAAAGTAACATAATCGCAATTCAGAAACTGGTCTTTAATATGCGATTTCAATTTGCTCATTTCTGCTCTATTGAACTAATTATCACAATTCCATTTGATAGTGCATCCAAACATGGCCTAGTGCTTACTCCCATGAATTACCTTCCTTTTGGATCCATCAGCTGTGAGAAAACTTCACTAGTTGTACCAATGTCAGATTCTTGTTCACTGACAATACCGGCATTGTTGTGATCGACAGACTCGATTGGAGGAATCCATTCTGGAAGGTCCGGAATGCTGTTTGTGCTGTTGTCGTCGACGATGGACTGCGTAGAAGCCTCTTGCAGCTGAAGCGCATACTCCAAGTTCCACAGCACATCTCCCATTGTCGGCCTTTCGCTGCCTTGCTCCGCCAAACATTTCTCCGCTGTCTCACCAAATTTCCTTAAAGAATTGAGGTTCACCGAGCCCATCAGATGCGGGTCAATGATCTGCTCAAGACGCCCCCTCTTTTGCCAATGCATGGCCCACTCAGCTATGTTGACCTGTTCTCTTGGGAGGGATGGATTGATGGCGGGCCGTGCGCACAAGACCTCCATCAACACAACCCCAAATGAATACACATCGGACTTCTCCGTCAGCTGCTGCCTTCGAAAGTACTCTGGATCAAGGTATCCGAAGCTTCCTTTAACTGCGGTGCTCACATGGGTCTGATCCAATGTGGGGCCTGTCTTGGACAACCCGAAATCGGCCACCTTCGCGGTGAGGTTCTCATCTAGTAGAATGTTGGTTGTCTTAACGTCACGATGTATGATAGTTTCAGCTGCCCCTGTATGAAGGTAATGCAGCCCCTTTGCAGCTCCAATGCAGATATCTAGCCTTTGTTTCCACGACAGCGGTGGGAGATCTGAGCCATATATGTGTTTCCGGAGCGGCCCACCAGCCATGTACTCATAAACAAGAATCATTTCATTGAGTTCTTCACAGTAACCTATAAGTGAAACAAGGTGTCGATGCCGAAGCTTAGAGAGCATTTGAATCTCTGTCCTGAATTCGACTAGCCCTTGTTGCGACCGTGGATTGCCGCGTTTGACAGCAACAAGGATGCCATTTTCTAGCACGCCTTTATACACCTTGCCGAATCCGCCCACACCCAAAACCAAGCTCTCGTCAAAATTCTTCGTTGCTTCTCGGATCTCTGAAAATGCCAGAACACGGCCTAGACCTGAAGAAGGTGCTGAGGAAGCATAACTGCCGGCTGAAACCTTCGTTTCTGAGTGGCCCGCATGGGTAGGAAGAGGCAACCAGGCCAGGTCCCGCTTTGGCTCCTTCGGACGGCACAAATACAGGCGGTAAGCTGCAATGCCGAGTCCCAAAAGAGCAAGTCCCCCCAAAGAAGATGCAACGGCAAGTACTACTGATTTTCCCCTATTTGGATGATTTGAACCAATAGAATTCAAACTGTAAGATCGATCGAAGCTTTTGTCTGAGTTACTGAGTTTCATGATCTCAAGACCGTTGAGGATCGCATTGGCTGGTGCATTCATCAGGTCTGGTGGGCCAATTTGAACCATTATCTTCTCTGATGTGATCAAATCATTGGTAATGAAATCGACAAAATAAGCAGCTGATAGTTCCATCGTCTTGCTTGATATATCGAATGAGCTGAGGGCAGATTGGTTGGTGATGTAGACATTGAAAACCAGACTATTCAGAGCTTCGCTTACAATATCACAGAAATGCAGTCGAATGAGGTAGCGAAAACCAGGATCAACGCCAAACACCCATGAGATGTTGAATTTCTGATCTCCGACGTTCGCGTCTGCCATTTCTTGGGCAGTCGCATAAACCCAATTCGGCGCAATTCTATCTGAAACTCCAGAAGGGTATTTTATCAAACTTGGGTTGACGGAAACAGAACGAGCGGCAGCAGCATTGACAAGGAATGGCTGATCAGGTTCCCAAATCCTCCATAATGTGTCATTTTCCGAATTCAAAAGAGGGCCACCCACATTTATTCGATAAGAGGTCTCAAAAGCTACCTGAGTAGCAATCTCAATGGCGGGACCCACAGGAACTGCAGCAGCGACAGAAGGGAACTGATCGACAGGAACAGATACTACCTCTATCCCATTAATAAAAGCAATCGATCCATTCGACGGAGAAAACGTCAACGACAATGTCTTCGAATCCAAACCCACATCAACCACATACTCCTTCATCAAACCAGATGAGTGTTTGGCAGGCGCCGGGATTGAAAATTCATGAAGCAGGGTAAATCCATCAGCCATAACCGAAAAAACTGCCGAATTCAAGTTATAATGCGGATTCCGAATCGCATAGAAATGCAGCCGCAACCAATGGCGGCGAGCCTGCTTGACCGCCAACATGTACGCTGATGGAGCAGTAAAAACACGAGCGGTCTTATATAGACTCGACGGACCCGTATCAGAATCCGATACCACAATGCCAGAATTGGGCGATAAGATGACATCCGACGAACCCAAATCAGGTCTGAAAGTCCGACCATTGTCGAATTTCAATGTAGCATTTCCACCGCAGTCGATCAAAAGATCGTCGACGGGGAGAAAAGAAGCGAAGATGGATTGAACCCAGAAAATGGTTAGAATGCAGATTGAAAACAACCATGTTTTAGTGCCCATTTGATCAAATCCTAGATTGGATTGAAAAGAACTATGTTTTAGTGCCCATCTGATCAAATTCTATATTCCATACAATGCTAGAATTGAAATTAAAAAGAAAAAAAAGAAAGAACAGAAAACCAATCCGGTGGGAGATGTAAGAACCTGAATTTCTGCAGAATTTCGTTAGTGGGGATTTTTGGGAGATTGAGGAAGTTGCAGCACTATCACCATCTTGGTCAAAAGGAGATTGAAAATGGTGGAGTGAAAGATCAGTGATATGGATACTCGCAGGAGTAGATATTCCAATCCTACTCGCTCTCCACACGTGCCAATGTAGCATTCATGTGGGTCCCACCTTGTATGGATCATTCGACCGAAAAGCTGTGACCCTTACATTCACATAGTTGATGGAAAAGCTGTGGGCCCCACCATGATGTATTTGTTTTATCTAGACCGTACATCCGTTTTGCCACTTCATTTTAATGCATGAGCCGAAAAATAAGTTAGAGAAAAAGCTAAAGTGGGCCACACCAGTGGAAACAGTGGGGATTGAACGCTTACAGTTAAAAGTTTTTGGGGCCCACCGCAATGTTTATTTTCCTATTTGCCATCCAGCCTACGGAGGGAAAACACAAATATCAGGACGATCCAAAATTTCTATGGTCTCGTGAAGGTTTCGACGGTAAGCGTTCTCTCCACTGTTTCCTGTGGTGTGGTCCACTTGAGCATTGGATGTGACTCATTTTTTGTCTCATGCTCTAAAATGATTTGGAAAAATGGATGGACGGCGTGGATAAAAGACATACATCATGGTGGGGCCCACAGAGCTTTTCCAACAGCCAAACCACGTCCCTGTTGGCCCGGCCTTAAGCGGACCGAGCCCAATTACTGAACATCTGCCATTAGTTGATTTTTTCGGCTGTACTGGCCTGGTTAATGTACGGATGAGAGCCCACAAGATGAAAGGCTTGGATCACGCATACGTGGCGCGTGTGGGGATTGGGAGAGTAGGATCGGGATGGCTACTCGCATAATTTCCCAACTGAAAAGGAAAAGGCGTTTTCTTGGTTCGTGTTTGCTGTTTCCAAGAGGTGTGGTCCGAAGGAGGCCGGATTCAGTCAGGTCGGTTCCTGATTTGGTTTGGCCAGGCCACGACCGTGGGGCCCACCTTGATGTATGTTCTGTATATCCAAACCGTCTATCTATTTTTACAGATCGTTTTATAGTGTATATTAAAAAATAAAGGATATCAAACTAACAAGTGTACCACACCACAGGAAACAGTGGTGATTGAACACTAACCATTAAACCCTTCCTAGGCCCACCGTAATGTTTATTTTCCATCCAGCCAGTTGATAAGAATCACAAAGACCTGGATGAATGGAAAACATAAATATCAGCTTGATCCAAAACTTTCATGGCCCACAAAAAGTTTTTAATGGTCATTCACCACTATTTTCTGTGGTATGGTCCACCTGAGATTTTTATCTACACCTGTTTTGATCCTACCTTCTAAAATGAACTGAAAAAATAATGGACGGCGTGGATATACGACGTATACATCAAGGTGGGCCCCACGTTCACGGCCTGACCGAAGTTGGTCCGGCCCCGACCTGACTGAATCCTCTTCCGAATGGGATTCAACTGCGTAATGAATTCAAATTAAAAGGGGCGGTGTGGAAACTTAGGTGGGCCTGTTTTTCTTTTTCTTTCTTTTTTTTAATACTCTGGTACTGCGTGATGCTTCATACTCATGCACTCAAAATTTGTGCACATGAAACGCATGCATTTCAATTGAACCGTCTTAATCATGACATCTGTCTGTGGTTTATATATTCAAGATAAGATTGGATTGTCAATTCAAATTCTAAAATAGATGGAAATTTATTCGTTAATTCAGACCATTGATTAATTTATATCAAATCCTCATATTTTTCTGAATTTTCTTTTTATACGAGCCATCTAAAATATAACCTATGGATTGGACGGTGTGATCTGACTTACATATGTGCCATGTTAAATAATCTGTGAGTTCATGAGTATGAACTATCATCCTCAGTAAGAGTATCTAAAACCTCTATAAGGGTGGGGCTTTGCGGGTGACAACCGTCTCTCGGGTGTAGTAACAGTCAGTGGAAACTGAGCGAAAACTCTTGCCGACTTGCGCAGGCATAGTGATGAGTACGTACCGCTTATTTGAGGCCAACTTTCATAAAATCCACACCGTCCATCATGTGGGCCATATAATTTTCAACCTTTAATCCTAAAACCACAATGATCCAACTCTTAGGTAGGCCTCAATATAAGAAACAGTGTAAAACCATGCCTAAATTCTCTAAATTTATATGGTATAGCTCACTTGAATTTCATAATAGCTTGATTGTTGTAAACTCCCTTCATCTTGATGAGAAGAGTCATATGAATGGATTGGATGGAAGATATAAACTACTGTGGGTCCCAAAAAAAATAATGTTGGTCATCCCTATACTAACTCTCCCCAATAGTGTGGCCTGCCTGAGTTTTGAATCACCTAAAATTTTGGTTTCAAAGGTGAAAATGAGACAATACACCTGATGGACAGTGTGGATCTTATTCACATTTCCCTCCATCGTCACGATTGGTTAGAGGTACGGACGATCCTGCATGCCTATGACAGTTGGAAACTGAGCTGATTAAATTTAGTTAATGATGACATCTGGTGCTCCATACACAATTCTCCAGAGTGGAGTTATTTGATACTCTGGCAGACGATGATGCTCCATACTCTGGCAGACTCGATAGAGATACCCATTCAGTGGACGTATTGATTTGAGGCATATGTATGTCACATGTACACTATTTATGTGCATGGGTATGTAATATCTTCCTCAGCTCGAGCACTGATCTAACCGTTCAATCGGGATAGTGGTTGATCTACGGCCGAGAAACGGTCTGGATCAAGGATCGTAGGACTGCATTTCATTTCAGTTCAGGGTCTCATTTAAGACGTTGTTGCGCTGCATACTTTGGTGGGTAAGCCACCTACATTGTCTAATCAATTCAGACCGTCCGATTAATGTGACGGTGTGTAGCCCAAATATAAAATCAATCCAACCGCCTTCACCGTCCAATTGGATTATTGGAGATGTCTGGGTCCCACCCATTTTTTTAATGTGGAATCCCAACCGTGAATCTGATGAGCCTCCTCATGTTCACCATACGTGTCAAAAATCATCCTGATCACAGATTCAGATGGGACACACCACAGGGAAAAATGTACAATCATGCCTAAGGCCTTTATATCCACATCGGGTGGCCCACCTGATTTTTGGTGCCTTCGCTCACCTGATGACTGGGTTGGATGGCTTGTACCATACAATCCCATCTGAAGTTTCTATGGACCCACCTGAGGTATTGATCATTTTCTATTTTTGGATCTTGGCCCTAACATGGTGGTTTGCATCTAATGGACGGGTTGGATGGAAGTTAAACATCACGGTGGGCCCCACACAGCTTCGAACGGTTGAAAATTGTAATCATCGACAGTGGACCTACCGGTAGTACACGGAGGACGCGGATTTACTGCGAAAGCCTTGACGCAGGAAGTTCCTGCACTGGGAACTTAGGTGGGGCCCACAGTGATGTTTTATGATAAATCCGCCCCGTCCATCCGTTTTGGGAGCTCATTTTAGGACATGAGAACAAAAATGAACCGGATCCAAGACTCAAGTGGGCCTCACTAAAGGAAAAGGTGGGAAGGGAAATTACTACCGTTGAATTCTCCCTGGGGTCCACGGTGATTTTTATATGACATCCATACCGTTCATAACGTCACTAATACTGGGATGAACTGAAAAAACAAATATTAGCTTGATTCGAAACTCCTGTGGCCCCACAAATATGTCAAATGTGGATGTTCAATCCTCACGTTTTCGGCCCTCTTGAGTCTTGGATCCGGTTCATTTTTGCTCTCATGTCTTAAAACGAGCTCCCAAAACGGATGGACGGGGTGGATTTATCAGAAAACATCACTGTGGGCCCCACCTAAGCTCCCAGCGGAGGACAAGGCTTTTGCAGGAAATCCGCGTCCGTAGTACACTGTACCACCCAAAATGGTAGCCGTGCTTCTCCAACATGAATATGTTCCAATCAGATGATCCCGACCATCGGACTTGTCACCTGCACAGAGACCGTTAGAAGAAAGTGACGGTTAGGATTTGAAGGCCCAGCTAATGATGCATCTTGGGCCCACAGATACTTCGGGTATCCTCCGACCCAAGTGGCATTGACAGCCGTTCAATGGCCAATGTCAACATCCAATAAAGAGAAGAAGCTCAATACTCTGATGGTTCTTATCAAGCGATCTTTGGGCTGTGGGACATCAACGGTGGACCACAGGACTACTGGGGACTATCACATACGTTCTACATTTGACCTGCGCGGGGACCACCTGTTTATGTGTACGTAGAATCCAAACCATGCATCTGTTGTACCAACTCATTTTTACCCTACATCCCAATAATCATCACGATCCAAAACTCAGATAGGACACACACCGGAGAAATGTACAATCACTTTTAAAACCTGTATGTATATTAACTTGTTGTGGCCCACCTATGTTTTGCAATGGCTTAAGTTTTGGTTGGTTCTTTCATCTGCATGGGCTGCACCTGATGAATGGGTTGGATGACATATATTCAACACGGTGGACCCTACATTCCATCTGGAAGTTTCTAGGGTGGGAGCCCCCTTCCCCATTGTCGCCCATTTCTGTGGACCACCTGAGTTGTGGTTCAGGTTATATTTCTGGATCTAGGCCTAAACATGAAGGCGCATCTAATAGACGGTTAGATGGAGCTCCCACATCACGGTGGGCCCCACAGCTGGAATATACGGAACTTGGCCAATGGATAGAAATTGTTGTTTTGGTTTTGAAACAAGTGCATGTGACTTGTGAGAGGTGCTTTGGAGTTTGATCACTCTTCTAACTGTAAAAGGTCCATAGACATATTCATTGGTCCATTTCCCAAAAACCAAAGGCCAAGATATTCTTAAAGAGCTCGCATCCCGTGGTCCCCGTATTAGCTTCCCTAGTGAAAGATTTGCCGTTCGAGGAGAAGTATGGTACTATGGTAGTCCTCAGTTACACGAATTGGCTGGATAGGTGGGACCAAGACACTTTCATCTACCATGGCCCACCTGAAGGGACTTCTTTAACTGAAATTTCATGGGCCCACAGAGCATGACGTGTTGCATTACATGCAAGTGCATTCTATTTTGTTTCAGTGGAGTTATTTGGTAACACGAATGCTTATCATGCTTCACAACCATTTATCTAAATCATAGATGTAAAAATATTTAGCTCAACATGATTGTGAGCTCCAAGTCTTTTCAATGCTAAAAACATTTAGCTCAACACGATTGTTCAAAGTAATGACGTTTCAAAGATTATTTTTTATATTAGAATTAAAATTTACTATCTTTATTAAGACTAGAGGTGTACACGAGTAAAGCTCGCTCGACTCGGTTCGAACAAGCTTGGTTCGGCTTAATTCGGACGTTGGGTTCAAACCAAGTCGAGCCACTTTTTTTTGTAGCTCAAAGATTTTTGAGCTGACCCTAGCATGATTCAGTTCAATTTGAGTTTGATTCAACTCAGCTAGTTAGAAAAGGAAGTTATTTAATCCCACTTTGGAAGAGAGTAAAGGAATAAAGTGAAAAATTGTCTATAAAATCACCTGTCAAGGGTGTCAATGGACCCAAGTTGCCTTCGGGCCCGAATTTTGAACTATTTTAGGTTAGGCTTTTGAGCTACGGCCTATTCAAATTTTGATTTTTTTTTCAAGCTCGAAGTAGCTTGAACTAGGCTCGAAAGCTTGATCAAACCAAGTTGAAAATGCCATTCTAGCTCGATGGCCCAGCCGAGCTGAGCTCAAGCCCGGGTTTTCTGCTAGTCAAGCCGACTTGAGCTAGGCCCAGCTCGATTCGCTTTAATTAAGGCATGGGTTTTATCATTGTCAGAGTATTTTAGGGGGTGTTTGATTTTTGAATATTTGATAAATCCCTAGAAATGAGTTGTTATTACTTCTTACATCTGTTTGATAAGCAATGGAATTCTCATTTCTTAAAATCCGATCCCAAAAAGACTCACTTAAAATAATAGTGTTGGGAAAAGCCGGTAGCGGAAGCGGAACGCCGAACACGTGAAGCAATGCGAAATCAAACGAGAAACAAGATGCAATCAATCACACACAAGCATTCACCACAAGAGACTCCGAATTTCACGTGGAAAAACCCCAAAACGGGTGAAAACCATGGCATAAAGCGATCCACTATGAATATCAGAAAATTACAGAGATTGACAGCCCACAAGTAAGGAAACACAGAAAAACTCCAAGTTTTCTCTCACACACACCTCTCCCCTCTTCCTAGTACGAATAGGAAACCTTGGACACCTTAAGATACCTTTCTAAGTCGGATTACAACACCTTAAATAGGAAAAAAATCCGAAAATAGAAACACCTTGCGCAGTACTATAGACTGCGCAAGAACTCCGCGCGCACAGCCGACCGATCGGCCTTGTACAGAAACAGTCCAAAGAGTTTACACACGTCTTTGCCTCACAACCGACCGGTCGGAGCCCACTGACGACCGGTCGGCCGACCGGTCTGGGCAAAAAAAACTGTCCATGGGGAAGTTCCTCAACTGCACTTGGGTCACGCTGTCCGGCCGATCGGCCGGCCGGTCGGAGCACCCAATTCGTGCCAACTTTGAAGACTCATCCCAACAAACTCTACCGAGGCTTCAAACATCGAATCAACACATCCTTACAATGTCATCTCATCTTCAATCATAGCTCCACCGCTTCTCGTACCACCATCGACCATATCCTTGCAAATTCACGCCCTTTACCGCTCTTCTCATGTGGCCCTTGGGCACTTGCCACATACGAGCAATCAGTGGATCTCGTCGTCGTTCCCGCAGCTCCACCTTGAATTGTGCTCCCGATCAACATGTAAAGATGGTCACACCTCCTTGCCTTCATACACACGAGTGCCCCATTCATCACTTCACAACAACGATCGCGGCCGATAAACACGCACCCTTTCGCCTCGAGTGCACCAAGAGAAATCACATTCATCTTCATCTTGGGAACGTGCTTCACATCTTCAGGACTCGTTCGACCCCATCAAATATCCTGATGCGCACTGTACCAATACCTACAACCTTATAAGCAACTCCATCGCCCATAAACACCGATTCTCCACCATACTCACTGTATGTCGTGAATGAACTCCGATCAGGACAAACGTGACATAAAGCCCCTGAATCAAGGATCCACTCACTACCGTGTGATCCCTTACCAGATACAGTCAGAACTTCACAAAAATCGCCACCGTCCTCTACGCTATTGGCTCCATCTCCAGAAGAATTTCCATACTTCTCTTGCCTCAACCTAGGATTCTGACAATCCCCTCTCATGTGGCCCTCTCGGCCACAATTCCAGCACTTCACCTTAGACTTACTTTTACCCTTGGCCCTCGATCCCGATTTCGAATATCCTCCATGCTCAGAACTTATTCCCCTCATAACCAGTGCCTTTGAGGAAAAATGGGAAGCCACGTTACCGCTTTTCTTTCTCATCGCCTTCGACTGGAGAGCTGAGATAATGGTCTCGACGCTTATGGTTTCCCTCCCTGCGCACACAGAGTCCCTGAACGACTCATTTGAATCTGGAAGAGAATTCAACAGGATGCACGCTTGGTACTCATCCTTCATCGGTTCATCGATCTCCACCAACTTGCAGACCAGCCTATTGAACGTGCTCAGGTGGTCCTTCACCTCAGTTCCCTCAGCCATCCTCAAGGTGAACAACTGCATCAACACGTACATGCGATTCTCTAGAGATTTCTTGGCATAAACATTCTCTAGCTTCGCCATCGTTTCAGCCGCAGTCTTCTCCTTCATGACATGATAGAGAACATCATCCGTAAGTTTTAACAGGATTGAGGTTCTAGCCTTCTTGTCGAGCCTCGTCCACTCATCGTCTTTTATAGCTTCGGGTCGCTTTCCAAGAGCTCCATCAAGCCCTTGCTGAACCAGGAAGAGTTCAATATTCACCTTCCATAGTTTAAAGTTATTTTTCCCGAAAAACTTCTCTATATCAAACCTTGCGCTCGATCCCATCTTCTCGTCCCATATTTGAATCTACTCCACCCTAACTTTAGCTCTGATACCACTTGTTAGGAAAAGCCGGCAGCGGAAGCGGAACGCCGAACATGTGAAGCAATGCGAAATCAAACGAGAAACAAGATGCAATCAATCACACACAAGCATTCACCATAAGAGACTCCGAATTTAAAGTGGAAAAACCCCAAAACGGGTAAAAAAACCACGGCACAAAGCGATCCACTATGAATATCAGAAGATTATAGAGATTGACAGTCCACAAGCAAGGAAACACAGAAAAACTCCAAGTTTTCTCTCACACACACCTCTCCCCTCTTCCTAGTACGAATAGGAAACCTTGGACACCTTAGGATATATTTCTAAGTCGGATTACAATACCTAAATAGGAAGAAATCCGAAAATAGAAACACCTTGCGTAGTACTGCGGACTGCGCAAGAACTCCGCGCGCGCAGCCGACTGGTCGGCCTTGTACAGAAACAGTCCAAAGAGTTTACACACGTCTCTGCCTCACAGCCGACCGGTCGGAGCCCACTGACGACCGGTCGGCCGACCGGTCTGGGCAAAAAAAACTGTCCATAGGGGAAGCTCTTCAACTGTACTTGGGTCACGCTGTCCGACCGGTTGGAGCACCCAATTCGTGCCAAGTTTGAAGACTCATCCCAACAAATAGCACCACTTTGATGTTTATGACTCATCCAAGCTATCCATTTGTTTTACCAAAAAATTTTAGGACTTTAGTCCAAAAATGAAATAGATCCAAAGCTCAAATGGACCACACCACAACAAATAGTGGTCTATATAACGTCCACCATTGAAAGCTATCTCATTCCTTGGGCCTACATTGATGTTTATTTATCATCTAACCCATTCAAGAGGTTACATAGACATGGATAAAGGGGGGGAAATGGATATCAGATTCATCCAAAACGTCTAAGGCCCACAAGAAGTTTTCAGTGGTAGATGTTCAATTCCCACTGTTACTTATGGTGTGGTCCACTTGAGATTTAGATCGCCCTCATTTTCTCAGTCATTCCCTAAAATGAGATGGTGAAAAAAATGAACGGCGTGGATAAGTCACATACATCATGATGGGCCACACAGTTTTTTTCCTCTATTTTGGTGAACTTCAAGTTAAAAAAGCGGTTGTCACTTGTCACACTGGGAGTGGTGCAAGAATTCCCTTTGAAATAATAAACGCTCATTTACCTTGATTTCCAAGGGAAATCTGAAAACCAAACAGGCCCTTAGGGTTTTGAAGACAACGAATCATGGTTAAATACAATCATGTTAAAAGAGTTTTGAGTTATTTAAAAAAAATTACCATTTTTTAGGAACTTTACAATTCTTGGAAAAGTTACAAATTTAAAACTTTAAGATTGTTGTAAGTTGTATTAATTGCTCTGACATGCTACATGAGCAGATCTTCACTAAAAGCTGGCTCTATTAGCAGATGAATAACGCCCCTCACTCTACCATGAGAACAAACAAAAGCAGCACTATCTCCTTGCATCTTTGCCTGCCACCCTTTGGTAGTATAGTAGGATGGATAGTAAAGCCGCCTTCGGCCCTTTGAGTTAGTAATCCCCTCTTCAAGCCTCTAGTGAATTGAGCTCGCCCTACTCAAGAAGTTTTATGACCTCAATGAGATGTTCTCCAAACTTTTTAAAGGGACACACGACATGACTTATTATTGCACTCACTCTACTCAATAAGTTTTGTGACCTCCATGAGATGGTCTCCAAACTTTTTAAAAGGCACATGGCATGACTTATTGTCAACATGCATCATTCATTCATTCATTCATATAATTTAGGGCTACTCATGAGCGAAGTCGGCTCGAGAAACTCGATTGACTCGACTCGACTCGAAAAAGCTCGCCTCGGCTCACCTCGACTCAAGTAGAACAAGTCAAGCCAAGCTTCATTTAGGAGCTCGAGTCAGAAATCGAGTCAAGTTCGATCATTGGGTTACTTAACTCGATCAAGCTCGACTTGGCTCGACCTCGACTCGACTCATTTCATATAGATATTTGTTATAAAATAAAAAAATCATAATCTTCCTATTTCTTGGTCCCCCCCCCCCCCCCCCCCCCCCCACACACATTGGGGTCAAGCTTAGGACATATAAAACCCTCACACGTTGGGGGTTTCTTAATCCTACTATTTTGTTCAGGTAAGAACATTCCTTATTGAGCATATTTGATGGATTGAGTAATTTCAAGTACAAAACATGGTGAGCAGACAGTGGTTGTGTGTTTTACACGCTACATAAAATAAGTGCTACGGTGAGACCACACACCGTACACATCTACAAAACAGGGGTTATGGTAAGACCAAACACCATATGTAGCTATTGATTGAAATTTTATGAGGGAGGTAGTGCATCTAATCCATGAATAAGTTGGGCCTCATCATGAAGATGGTCCACACAATAATCAGGGCAGTCCATTCATGTGGTGAGCTATACATGTACTGCGTTAATCTATGGTTCAGAAAATATTACCCGTGGTTTGCATTTAATGCGTGTGTGACCTGGCCAAAGAAAAAACCGATCAGAGCTAGGTCATTTAAATGGTGGGGTCCCACCTATAGAAATACTATTCTCCCCTAATATATGTGTGACTTCTTGAACCTAATGTTGCTAACTTTTAATTTGTATTTTGTAGCAAAAAATATAATAAATTGAGGTGGGAACCAGCTTGGCTTGACTCGATCCACTAGCTCGGCTCAAGCTCGCCTCGAAAGGTTTAGCCAACAAGCAAGCTCCAATGATAAGCTCGAGGGTGAGCTCGAACTCGAGGAGAGCATAGACGAGTCAAGCCAAGCTTGGCCCACCTTGACTCGACTCGGCTCGATGTATAGCCCTAGAATAATTGCAAGCTATCGTGTAAAAGTAATGCCAATCAAGTGGTCCTAAGCTTCTGATCAATGGCATGAAAATGAGCAGTCAAGATTGATTGCAAAAACAAAATAGGTCCATTCAACGTCTTGAAACATATAGATCCCACTTTGTATTTCTTATGATCTAAGTAACACTTTGATTTGATGATTCTAACCATATAATTTATGACTTGTATTATTATATGACTTGTATACAATAGATGGTTATAACAAATTAGCCCTATCCAAAGGGTTGGCATCATCCAATCAGCGTGATACTGGTACCAGGGCTTGCTGGTAATTATACGAACGAATGGCACAAATGGATGACAAATCGACTTGTGTGCTATTTAAAAGCTTTGGGGACATTAACAAACCCTTCTCAATAAATTTTTTTTTTTTTTTTTTTATGTCTTGCGGATTCAAAGATAATCTTAGAAAAAGAAGGTGGTAATCTTCACATCCACGCACTGCTACTCTTAATATAAAAGTAAGGTCTTTTCTCAAGTCGGTGGCTTCCAATAATGAATTGAGCGTCGACAATCATGTGAATGAAGTTTTAAGAAATCTAAGTATTGATAGTGAAGAAGTTCAAAGCTTTTCAATGAGAGATGCAATCGGTGTTCACTCGTTTGACTAAGGTATGGAGTGCGGTCATAACCAAGGTAAAACAATCTACAACCATCAAAGGGACTCATAGTCAACCTACAGTCGAGTAACCATGCTAAACCATAGACCACAATCCTACAAAGGTAAAGCTAACTTAGGGAACTACATGCTTGTGGGCTAATCAATATTTAAGAAAAGAGATGTGAAAGATTTTAGAAGAAAGAAGAGTTAACCTATAAAGATAGGGTTGTCAACAGGCGGGGCCTAGGGTTGGTGTCGGCCCAAATTTTGAATTGTATGAGCAAGCCTATTTAAAAATTCATTTTTGTGGGCCCGAGCCTGGCCCATTAACACTACTATATCAAAATGAATGAGTGACTCTTGAGGATAATAATAATAAAAAATAAGGAAAAGGAGAAAAAGAATGAACCTATACAGATAACAGTATGTCTGTCGGTGAATCCACCTTCAAATACTAATAGGGGTATAATCGGGCACATCTAAACATAGCAACCGTTTTCATTCAATCCATGTATCTAAACGTTGCGTCTCCGGTGGATCCCTAATTGTGGGGCCCACTATTATTTATGTACCTTACGTGCACGTCAGTCCATCTGTTTTGACAGCTCATTCTAGGGGATGGTCCCAAAAATGAAGTAGATTCAAATCTCAGGTGGTCCACATCACAGGAAACAGTGGTGATTGAATCCCCACCATTAAAAATTTCTTGAGGGCCACCGAAATATTTATATGCCATCCAATCTTTTGATAAGGTCACAAAGACCTGGATGAAGGACCACGCAAACATCAGCTTGATTCAAAACTTGTGGCCCACAGGAAGTTTTTAATGGTCAATCACCACTGTTTAAACAGTGGTATGGTCCAACTGAGATTTGGATTTGCTTCAGTTTTATGGATCATGCCCTAAAATGAGCTGTCAAAACAGTTGGACGGTGTGGATGTAAGGAACATACATCACGGTGGGCCCCTACAGTGAGGGATACCACCCACTTCGGTGGATCCGGGGATCCACCGAAGCCGTGCCCCAAAATAACTGCTTTTTTTTGTCCCATCACAGATCTGGACCGTCTATTGGCCAACCCATAAAAGTTACATTGCTGGGAGGATCTTAAGCATCTAAATATTGGACGTACCTAGCCATGCATGGGATGGTTATGACCATCCGATTGAAATGATTCTTTGAAGAGACAGGACACTCAAGGTGGAACCTTCTGAATGGATGGTTCACATTGATGACTGGATCTTGTTGTTGTAAATGATCCAAACCGTTCATTTGTGGTACAATGGTTGGATGGAACGGATCTTCCCATCAGTGGACTTTCCGGTGGCCTGGGCCCGGATGGGAGTTGTTCGCCCATCAGTGGAACACTAGGCTCAGGCCCATGTACCTAACGGCCCGATAAGTAGGCCCAGCTGGCCGGGCTTTAATTCAGTGGGCTGAGTAGATGGATGGTGGGTTAAGACCAACTAGTGTTCCACTGATGTGCTTGTGACCATGTGGGCCATGTCGAAGTGGGCCATGATTGTTTTGATCCAACCGTCACATGGCCAGTTTTTTTTTCTAGCGGTCCGATTCGATGAATCTGAGCCGTTGATCCGTGCATTGACTTTTGGAAGGCATTGCTTAATGGGTGACAAGTACATTGGAATGACTGACCCAGTTCGTGGCCCACCAGATCTTGGCTTTGGATCTGGACCGTTTATCTTCTTAAATTCCGTTGTTGATAGGTGGCGAACCGTGCCAATCAAGTCCTGCTTGTAGTTAGAGATTAAGAATATCGATCATGCGTTTGGCGCTTACCTGTGAGATTTATATGATTTCAAGGATTCTTGAAAGTGAAGCTTTGTCTTCACTGATGGAGTTTAGCATGACAGAGACAATTACGTAAAGTGAAGGCTATTTCGAGAGATCCAGACCGTTCATCAAGAGCATGGTGCAGGGTACACCATACCATCTAAGAATAAGGCCCATCCGATCATCAGGCGGGCCCCAAATGATGATACAGATGTAAGAAAGAACATAGAAAATAGAGAACCGACCTGATAATTCAAGTAGACCATCAGTGGATCTGATCCATAAGAATCATCACCAACCTAGGATCCTCACCCTTGTCTCAATCACGGCGGCATCGATCGCATCAGCACACATTGTCTTGTCTTCAAAGCCCATCTTGTTCTAGGCCTGAAACTCCAAATAACACATCTACATCAACAGTCACACCCTCCACAATAATCCTTCATCAAAATCATGGAGTCGGTCCCCATACCGTCGTCGCCGGGACCTCAAGGCTACACCTGGAACCCGATCGTCATCTCTCTCGTTGCCGTCATCTGCGCCATCTTCCTCTTCCTGAGCTACTACAACATACTCAGAAGGCAGTGTCCCTCGTTGGGACCCCACTCAATGAACGGCCCACGTAGGCGGCTCCTCAATGAGGCCATCTTCAACGACCCATCGTTGCAGTTCCAGAGCCGCGCTCTCGATTCCGCCACCATAAATGCACTCCCCACCATCCAATTCAAGAAGGTGGACGCCGGAAAAATGAGCCACACCGACGCCGACTGCTCCGTTTGCTTGGGCGAGTTCGAAGAAGGCGAGTGGTTGAGATCGCTCCCGAACTGTGGCCATGTCTTCCATATCTCTTGCATCGATACATGGTTCCGGACCCACTCCAGCTGCCCGCTCTGCCGATCGGATGTTGTGAACAATTTCAACGGTCACGATGACTACTCTATCTCCATGTTTGCTATGTTACAGACACTAAGGAGAGAAGATGCTTATAGAGAAAGATGGCATGGTTATGCTGTTCTTGAACCGGAGATGATGGAGAATTCACCTGTTTGGCGCAGATCGGAGAATGCTGATCGGTCCGGATCGGAATCTGAGGTTTCATCATCGGCTGCAGTTGCGAATGATCGTAGACTTATGGGTTCTTTGCATGAATAAGAGGGTGATCATAGGCATGGCCCACCTTCGATTATCAACGGTTAATGTGAATGGAGGAGATTTTCTACTGAATTAAGAACTTGGGCTGGTAGCTAGTGTTCTTGGCCGAAAATTCAACGGTTGGATCAATGAGGAAGGAGAAATATAGGGAGATCCATGCAAGAGAGTCAATCCGGGCCGTTCATCAGGTGGGGTGCGCCTTAAACTTGCGCTGGCGTCAAATTCAGACTGGAGATAGAGTAGTCATCGTGACCGTTGAAATTGGGTTATTTTCTTTTTTTCCAACTGTCCGTGTTTTTTTGGACGTGTTTGGTCCATCTGATGAATGGATGGGCCTGATTTGGGCTGGGTCGTATTCATGGTGGGCCGGACGATCGTGAAATCTGTGCCGTCAAAATTGAGAAGTAAAACGAAGTATACTATTCCCCAGGAGTTTGAAAAAAAAACAAACTTACAATCCTACATGCTGTTTGAAGTGATTTAAAAGGAAATACTGAAGAGCTGTTTCGCCACACACGTGCAATGTGGCACACGTGTACAAGATCGGGTCCGTTCTACAGTGAGGAGCCATAGGATATCTGGACCGGCCCAAGCGGGACACGTGTATGAGAAAAATGGATGGTTAGGATGGCCAATGGTCGACATTTCACGTACTATCGTGGTCCATGTGATGAGTAGGCCTCGATTTTTCGGCTGGGGCAGGCTCCCAAGGACCCGGATTGGGTCGTGACGATCGGCTCTGAGGGCTCCACGATGATGTGTGTGTTTTATCCATGCCGTCCAATTGTTTTGCCAGCTCATTTTAGGGCATTAGCCCAAAAAATGGGGTAGATCCAATTCTCAAGTGGACCACACCACAGGAAACAGTGCTGATCGAACCGTTAAAAACTTCTTGTGGGCCACAAAAGTTTTGGATCAAACTGATATTTGTGTTTTCCCTTCATATCCATATCTGTATAACCTTATGAATATGTTGGATGGAAAAAAAAAAACACATGATGGTGGGCCCCAGGAATGTTTCAATGGTGGGTGTCATTTTCCCCACTGTTTCGTGTGGTGTGGTCCACTTGAGCTTTGAATCTGTCTCATTTCTGGGATCATTCCCTAAAATGATGGGGGGAAAACGGATGGACGGCATGGATAAAACACATAGATCATGGTGGGCCCCACAGAATCGGGCCATCAGAGATATCCCTGGTGACCGGGTCTCCGGCCAATCCGCGTCTAACTCAGGTTGGATCCTGTACCGTACTTAGGTACGATGGATTATGATCATACGTCGTCCACCATACATATGAGATGCATTTGAATCAATCCAAACCGTTCAACTTGTGGATTAATTTGTCGATGGGTCAGGATATGGGAATCACACCGACAAGACAATCCTATCGATCTTCACCGTCCAAAGTGTATCAATGAACATGAAACGTTGGCCATCTTGCCAACCGCATTTAACGGCTACTGAGGGGTTGATCAAGATCATCAAATCAATGTGTACTTTCGATCATACCCCATCCATGATACCTCCTATTTGGATAATCTGGATTGCCATTGATGCATGCCACGTGCACAATGGTTGTCCCCGCCTGCGTATGATCTACCATAATCTGCCAGAGTTCCGTATAAAAGGAATTAGATTATCCCTACATCATCACCGTCCATTTTGTTTTTTATGTGGCTGGATTTGTCTTATTGGGCCTTGGATGACTCAGCAGAACCTGGCCCAGCTACCTAGTTATTGGGCCTGAAAACTTTGTTGTAGGCCTCAGTCCACGGGCTTGCCTCTCCATACTCCACAGATAGTTCGCTACCCTCCCGTCCATGTGGGTACATGGTTTGATGATCCAACCGTTGATCTAACGTGTCAACTGTACATGTTATCCAAAACCTTCAGTAGTGGATCTGCATATGGACGGTTGAGAGGAAAAAAAATATATACGGCAACGGTCCACATTCAACGGAAACTGCTAAATCTGGAAGCAATTAGCCCCTTGATTTCTGGGACATTCACCATCCATTAAGGGGTCCACCATAATTTCTGTGTGACATCCAATCCATCCATCAATTTCGGTATCTCATGCAAGGAAGTGAACCCAAAAATCAGGAAGATCCAAGACTCGAGTGGCCCACAACACAGGAGACATTCCTCCTGCCCATCTAGATGTTTATATGCCATCCAACCCGTTCACAAGGTGATTCCCAACCAGATGAAGGGAAAACACAAAGATAAGCCTGATCCAAACTTCAGTGGGCCCCAGAGAAGGTTTCAATGATGGACATCCCAACCCCACTGTTTCCTGTGGTGTGGTCCACTTGAGTTTTGGATCTACCTTGTTTTGGGGTTCACCTCCTAACATAAACTGCCGCAACTAATGGACGGAGTGGATGTCACATAAACATCATGGTGGGCCCCACATAGCTTAGTGCTGCACGGCCTGGGACTGGGACCCACTGAATATGGGGCATATACCCAAAATCAGGTCGAGTAAAAGGTCCTGAGATCAGTTTCATGGACATTTATTTGTGGATGTGGACCATTAACTATTTTCTGTTCTAAATATCCAGAAATCAGCTAGTTAAGGTCATGTATTCAGTGTGATTTTCGAGTTATGGCCCATCTACAAAGGGCCCCACTATTTGGACAGTTTATTTTGGAAGTAAATAATGCCAAGTGTACAATTTCCGTGCGCATGAATATGGAGCATCGTACTTTGTCAGAGTATCAAAACAATGGGGTATAGCGATTAGGGGTGTCAATGGACCGGGTTGGCCCGACGGGCTTTCGGGGTTGGCCCGTCTTGGGCCGGGCTTGGACGAGAGTATCAGCCCACGGGTCAGGTTCGGGCCTAAAGTATAAGCCCATTTTTAAACTGGCCGAGCTTAGACTAGGCTGTTCAAAAGCCTGAAAATTGAGCCCGACAAGAATATATATTTTTTTAGCTTAAAATTTAAATTAAAATATTTTTCTTCCTTTCAAAATTTAAATTTTATACAATTTTTTTCTAAAAATCCTTCTCCCTCTAACAAGTCCTTTTACTTTCTATGATGTTAGTGATAATTTTTCATATATAGAGAAACAGGATTAAAGGATAATAAAGGCCGGGCTAGGGCTAGGGCCAAGTACGGGTTGGACCTGCATTTGTATCTTGAGCCGGGCCTGGCTTAGCTATTGTGGCCCGTCACGAATCCGGGCCGGGTTTGGACATATGTTGAAAGATACGGGCCGGTCTTGGACAAAGATTGACCCGGCCCTAACCCGGCCCATTGACACTAGCGATATGACGCGGTTTGTATTCTGACCCTGCCAGTAGCGACTCGCTACTGGACAGTGCTCTGTGGGCCCATCATAATGTTGGTGTCTTATCTACGCCGTGCATCCATTTTTCCATATCATTTTATGGCATGATACAGAAAATGAGACAAATCCAAATTCAATGTGGACCACACCACAGGAAAACAGTGGTGATTGAACGCCCACCATCAAAAACTTCTTGGGGCCACAAAAGTTTTGTATCAACCTGATATTTGTGTTTTCCCTTCATCAAGGTCTATGTGACCTAATCAACAGGTTCGATGGAAAATAAACGGTACAGTGGTCCTGGAAAGTTTTTAATGGTGGGCATTCAATCACCACTGTTTTCCTTGATGTGGTCGACCTGAGATTTGGATCTGACTCATTTTTTTTTTATCTCATTCCATAAATAATGATCCAATGGATGGACGTCTTGGATGAAACACATACATCATGGTGGGGCTCACATAGAACCGTCCAATAGCGGATTTCGTACACCCCCATCTAAAAGTAGGAGAAAAGACCACAGCCACAGGCACAAATTACTTGCACAGGTGGCATACGGGTAACTCAAATCAAGCCATCCAAACTGTTGGTCCTATTATAGATGGTTTGTAGACCCAAAATTACACGAATTGAAATCTTGAATGGTTGATAGGTGTAAGTTTAATAACGAAATATGATCAACAGTCCTAATTCAACAGAAAAAAGACCTTTGATCGGAGGTTAGGATCATTTAATAAATATGGATTTTGGAAGATAGCCTTTATACATACGATCTACAATTTTAACGGTTTAATTACGTTATGGTAAGTTACATTTAGGATTTCTGAGCGCCTGTGTATCATACATCAAACTCTGCCAGAGTATCAAATGACTTCGCATAAAAACGTAACGTTACATTATCCTTTCAAATTTTCCAAACAAAATCAAAGAGGAAAACAAGGTGAAGAAAAAAGAAAAAAGAAAGGGAAAAAAAAAAAAAAAAGGTGCGCAGATTGCATATCGCCTAATCCATTTTGAGTAGCTGTTTGTTCTCTGCAAGCACAAAAATGGCAGCTTCCTCTCTGTCAGGAAGCTGGGTCTCTCCCCTTCCAAAACAGGTCTCTCTCTCTCTCTCTCTCTCTCTCTCTCTCTCTCTCTCTCAATTTCGTTGTTTTGCAGTTATATGTGCCGAATTCGTCATCTATCAGTCGTTCTAATGCAATTCCTACATCTACTGTGAAGGCGCATTCAAAAGAATTGCATTTAAATGAAAAAGGTAAAATACCCAATTCGTTTCTATTCAATTTCACATGAAAATTGCACTTTTTTGGATTTGTATATGAATTTCAATGGAAATTTTAACATACCCATTTCTTTATTTCTTCATATTCACATGGGAATTGCTTGTGTGTGTTTGTGTTTGTGTGTGTGTGTGTGTGTGTGTGTGTGTGTGAGAGAGAGAGAGAGAGAGAGAGAGTATTTGCTGTGGGCTTTGTTGGTTTTGCAATTTAGATTGTTGTTATGCTTCGATTCTAGAAAGTTCCATAAGCTTTGGCATTTTTGTAGAGGATTGTTCTGTTTTGAGCATCAACCACAGCATATCTACTTTTTCAATTGAGTTAATCTTTATTGCAATCTGTACATCTGACTTTGGTTTTTTTATTCCCAGATGATGATTTGGTAGAATAATGTTGGAGAGCCTTCAAACTGTGCATGTCAAGGGTGCTCAGACCGGTCGGGCGACCGGTCTGCCCTTTGGCAAAGATGCACAGCAAGGTTGCTGTACAAATCTCGTGTGCCGACTGCAGGGGGCTCCGACCGGTCGGTGGTGAGGCAGACTGTGTTGTTTCTGTGTATTTTCATCTGAATTGTTTTGTGCTAGGTCCGACCGGTCAGGCTGCACACGCGTTTTCTTACGCAGTTACGCAGATCTGCATAAAATGTTTCTAAATTCGGTTTATTTGCTATATATATGGCATGTATGTAGACTTAGATGGAATCCTAAGGTGTCCAAGGTTTCCTAAGTGTGTTAGGAAGAGGGGAGAGTGTTTTGAGAGAGAGAGAGCTTAGGTTTTCTCTGGGTTTTCCTTGCTTGTGGGCTGTCAATCTCTATAATCTTCTGGAATCATAGTGGATCGCTTTGTGCCGTGGTTTTTTACCCGTCGAGGGGTTTTTCCACGTAAAATCGGATTGTCTCTTGTGATTGAATGCTTGTGTGGTGTGATTGCATTGTGTTTCTTGTTTGATCATATATTATGATATGTATTATTCGGCTTTTGCTTCCGCTACCGGCGTTTCTATTCCCAACAAGTGGTGTTAGAGATAAATTTGGGGTAGAGTAGAATTCATATCTGAGACGAGAAGATGGGATCAAGCACAAAGTTTGATGTAGAGAAGTTCTCAGGCAAAAATAACTTCGAACTATGGAAGGTGAAATTTGAATCCCTCCTAGTTTAGCAAGGGCTTGATGAAGCTCTTAGAAAGCTACCTGAGGCTTTGAAAGAGGATTAGTGGATAGAGCTCGACAAGAAGACTAGAACCTCAATCCTGTTATGCCTTACAGATGATGTCCTCTATCATGTCACGAAGGAGCAGACAACTGCTGATAGAATGGCAAAGTTAGAGAAGGTATATGCCAAGAAATCTCTAGAGAACCAGATGTATCTGTTGATGCAGTTGTTCACCTTAAGGATGGCGGAGGAGACGGATGTGGAGGACCACTTAAGCACATTCAATCGGCTAGTTTGCAAGTTGGTGGAGATAGATGAGCCGATGAAGGATGAATATCAAGCATGCATCCTGCTGAATTCTCTTCCGAATTCATATGAGTCATTCATGGACTCTGTGTGCGCAGGGAGGGAGACCATCAACGTTGAGACCATTATCTCAGCTCTCCAGTCGAAGGCGATGAGAAAGAAAAGCGGTGACGTGGGTTCTCGTTCTTCCCCAGAGACACTAATTATGAGGAGAAGAAATTCTAAGGATGGTGGGGGATATTCTAAATGGGGATCTAAGGTCAAGGGCAAAGGGAAAAGCCAAAGTACAGTGCTGGAGTTGTGGTCAGGAAGGCCACATGAGAGGGGATTGTCAGAATCCCAAGTTGAAGCAAGAAAGGTATGGAAATTCTTCTGGAGAAGGAGCCAATACCGTAGAGGACAGTGGCGATCTTTGTGAAGTTCCGACTGTATCCAGCAAGGGATCTCACGATAGAGAGTGGATCCTGGATTCAGGGGCTTCATGTTATGTTTGTCCTGACCGGAGTTCATTCACAACATACAAGGAGTATGGTGGTGAATCGATGTTTGTAGGCAATGGCTACGCTCATAAGGTGGTGGGTATTAGTACGGTGCACATCAGGATGTTTTATGGGATCGAATGAGTCCTGGAAGATGTGAAGCATGTCCCTATAATGAAAATGAATGTGATCTCTCATGGTGCACTCAAGGCGAAAGAGTGCGTGTTCATCGGCCGCGATCGTTGTTGTAAAGTAATGAAGGGGGCACTCGTGTGGATGAAGGCACAGAGGTGTGGCCATCTTTACAAGTTGATTGGGAACACACTTCACGGTGGAGCTGCGGAATCGGCAGCAAGATTCACGGTTGCTCATATATGACAAGTGCCCAAGGGTCACATGAGAAGAGCAGAAAAGGCGTGAAAGTGCAAGGTTAGGATTGATGGAGGCATGAGTAACGGTAGAGCTATGATGAAGATGAGATGACAAAGATAGCAATAATGGTTTTGATTCGACGTTTGAAGCCTCGATGGAGATTGTTGGAGAGCCTTCAAACTATGCATGTCAAGGGTGCTTAGACCGGTCAGGTGACCGTCTGCCCTTTGGCCCAGATGCACAGCAAGGTTGCTGTACAAATCTCGTGTGCCCTAGACCAGTCAGTGGTGAGGCAGACTATGTTGTTTCTGTGTATTTTCCTCTGGACTGTCTTGTGCTAGGTCGACCGGTCGGCCTACGCATGCGTTTTCTTACGCAATTACACGGATCTACGTAACATGTTTCTAAATTCGGTTTGTTTGCTATATATATGGCATGTATCCGGACTTAGATGGAATCCTAAGGTGTCCAAGGCCTCCTAAGTGTGTTAGGAAGAGGGAAGAGTGTTTTGAGAGAGAAGAGAGAGAGAGAGAGAGAGAGAGAGAGAGCTTGGGTTTTCTCTGGGTTTTCCTTGCTTGTGAGCTGTCAATCTCTGTAATCTTCTAGAATCATAGTGAATCGCTTTGTGCCATGATGTTTTACCCGTTGAGGGGTTTTTCCACGTAAAATCGAATTGTCTCTTATGGTTGGATGCTTGTGTGGTGTGATTGCATTGTGTTTCTCGTTTAATCGTATATTCTACTGTGTGTTGTTCGGCTTTCACTTTCACTGCCGATGTTTCTATTCCCAACAAATAATTTATCAAGCAATGTACTTTTGGGTTAGACCACAAAGTACATTATTTCTGAGCACAGATTTTCTTCTATGCCCACAAAGTTACTAGTGGGACCCACCTTTGCTTGATCCAAACCTTTCATTTTTTGGGCCTCATCCCATATTCCCTTTGGAGAATATGCTTCAACCATTAGTATCAAATAAAAAATACAATACCTTGGAGTTAGCTTATGAGAATTATCTAAATAACTTGTCTTGTTCTTCTAAAGCATTCATATTGATGGTAATAAATAAGATTGTTGCTCCTCCCCCAAATGATTTATGATCGAATACTATAGAGCGGGAGGGTTATATAGCACCTCCTCCCTCTTTCTTATTTATAAACATATTATTTAGGGTTTATCAGCGTAGGAGGCGAGGGACGCATGCATCTCGTTAGCCCGATGAAGGGCTTAGATCATTCGTGACGACATGAGGAGCATTGAAGGCTCTACGTATGTGATTTGGCACGTAGAAGACCTCACAATGGAAAGACACGTGTGTAGTATGATGAGGACCTGACTGGACAGTTTTCATTGTCTTCAGGCGCCCGACCACTATTCATCAAGCGCCCGACTGAGCGCCCGAAAGTCATCCGTTTTTTATGATTTGGTCGCTGGACGTTTTTGGCCATCTTCGGGCGACCGACGCCCAGCCCGACGCCCAAGCAAGTTTTTTTTTTTTTTTGTTCCTTTTTTTTACTTAAATTCAAGGGTATTTTAGTCTTTTCTTCTTTCATAGTGCTTATTTAAGAGTGTTAAGTCCTAAACTCGAATTTAGTTTTTGATTATTGAATGAAAAGCCTTTCGGTTGCCTCCTCCTCCTCCTCCTCCTCCTCTCTCTCTCTCTCTCTCTCTCTCTCTCTCTCTCTCTCTCTCTCTGTGGAACTTCATCCCTTCTTCTCCAATCTTCTTCTTCTTTCTTCTTCCTTTCCCTTCCAACATTCTTCTAAGGTATTTCTCTAATTTTCCTCTTCCTTCCAACCTATTATTTCACATCTTCTGCAACCTAAATCTGAGAATTGATTGTAAACCCTAATCTCTCAGATTTTCGATTCCTTAATCCGAGAAATCCTTCGATCTCCCAGATTAGTGAATCCCATTGCACGATTAGATCAAAACCATGCAAGATCGGGAGGTTCTATTTCTCACCGGATCCATTCCATGCAGTAATTGAATCTCACACCGTATGATTGTGATGTTGGCCCACATTATTGCATGTTTCTTTTCTGATTCTCTTAGATAATGATGATAGATGCTAAATTTTTACTATTATTGTTTTGTTATTCCGCTGGATTGTATATGTTCATAGACATGCATCATAATTAGGGCATCCTGCATCAAAAGACGTTCATCATGCCCAACTTGAAAATAAGATCAGAAAGACATGACCCTAGAACTACCTTCATAAAGCTGACCCCAAATAGTTGGGACAAGGCTATGATGATGATGATGATGATGATTTGTGCACCATGCGCATGTTGAAAGTTTCAAATCAATAGCTAAATGTAAGTGAGTAACATATCAGAGTTTTCAAGTCCCCTTAAACCAGATACTACAAATTATCTGTAAATGTCAAAGTGAGTCCTTGTATGGTTAGACCTTTTGTGAAATCAAAGTGTTACGTGACTATATAGGCCCACATTTTAATTTGGTTTTTTAGCTAGATTTACTTATTTTTCTATTTTAAAACTAACGTCTTTTCATACAACTCTTTGTATGTTCAGGTTGTATTGGGAGAAGGTCGACATTGGCTGGAATAGGGGCATTGACTACTAGTATATTCTCCGGAAGCTTTGCTTATGCTGAAGGTGCCATTTCAGATTAATGTTTCTATGGTTTCGGTCTTCCTTGGACCATTGAGAAGATTATATGTGCGATTTGCATTTGAATGCTGCAATTGCTGTACCTTATTTTTATGAGTTCTACTGAGCCCACAATCAGATCACTGCATGCACCTCTAAGTGCTGCCACAGAAGTCAACATGGCTTGCATGTGAGACATCAGGCCAGTGCTTCTGGCAGGACCCACAGTGTAGATGACCTGGCCCAAAGCTTTACTCGAGCTTGCTCATTAGGGGGCGACACATGTATGTTGAGTGTTGGCATTTTCATAAACGGTCCATTGTTTTGGTACATGTGTGGCCGATCTAATGAGTTCATGTGCCCTTTCTCCATCAAACCATCTATTTGGTGGGGCCCACTCACTGCATGGCTTGGATGACCCATGAAGTGTGCCAGATCGATGCATTTGGTCACATGTAGAGGAGCATGTGGGCGTAGCTAAAATATTTTTTTAATGTAGAATTCCTCTCTGCAATCTTCAAACAAGTGGTTATGCCAAATGAAAGTTCTGTTATCTGTGCAGAAATACCAGAGAACTTCAAAGCTTTTGTTGATTTTTCAGATGGGTACACCTATTATTACCCCTCAGATTGGAGGGTAGGTCACAAATTGCGTTTTGTTACTTGTTAGGATTTGAATCCTCAGTTGCAAACAAGAGTTCTAGATGTTCCATTTGAGAGAGAGAGAGAGAGAGAGAGTCTCCAACTCATTAGTTTCTGAGAGAATATCAAAATTATATTAATTCTTCAGGTGGTGTTGGACATCTGAGCCGTTTCTTCAGGTGGGCCTCGTTGTATAGAAAACATGGCCTAAAAATCAAGTCAGTCAACTCATCAGGAGGGCCACAAATGTATGCTCCATATGGCTCATTGGAAGTCCTTTTTAAACCATCTATTGCTTTTGTATGTCATCATTTGGCTGCCTGATTTTCAGGGTCAACTCGTCTAACCAGAGAGGCCTATCCGATGCTGAGCTAGGATGTCCTAAACACATGCCAGGTTGTCACATATGGCAGCATGTAGAGGTGCGCATGGGCTTAATCAAAGCTCATGATCCCTCTGTGTTGTACCTCAACATTTCTTCCTGTTCTACTTTTGTCCTCATGTAGGACTTTGATTTTCGGGGCCATGATTCGGCATTTAAAGATCGCATTCTACCGTTACAAAATGTTAGAGTCAGCTTCAAACCAACCAATAAAAGCGACATCCATGATTTGGGTCCAATGGACGAGGTAAAACCATTTATCATGTTGGTTCATATCTTTTATCAATACAGTTTCAAGCTTCAGCTAGCCGTGAGCATTGCTATGTTATGTCTCCTTAGAAAAGATGAAATGAGCTACTTCCCTTTATTTCGCAGGTCATTTTCAGCTTGGTGAAGAACATTTTCGCTGCACCAACTCAAAGACCAACCATATTTGATATCCAGGAGGTTTATGTTCCTTCTGAATTCTTCTTACCTCCTGTATGTGTATATTTTGTGTTATGGTCTGATCCAAGATGCTTGCAGAACTGTCTTTTTTCTTGATGCTTCTTTCTAGCATTTGTGATTTCTGTACCTATCATCTGTTTGCATTTGGCTGCACTAGTGAAATGAATTGCAATAATCAATTAAATTAAGAAGGGGCCCCCAAAAATGAAGTTATATTCATTTCAGTCTGCCCCTAACTAAGATATATCATGTTTAAACCTAATCCCTCAATGTGAATACTACGGACAACAGTTAAAATTATCTCATTTAAGCTTTATTGAACTAATTACTGTAATTCAAATCAAGATGTCATCCAAATGCATTCTAAATGTCTCTGTATATAAATAAGAATAGTATGAATACTCGATATTCGTTATGAATCCAGAAGAAGATTTTGGAACCGCTTTCAAGCTTGTTTGTCATAACTTGATTTCTACTGTCCGGTTGACATGAGCAGAAAAGTTTAATTTCCTTCCAGTAGAAAAGAGAATCCATTTCCTAATATACTCGGAGAATTTGGGTACCGAACTTGTGTTGCTGTTAAATGTTGGAATTTTTTGAAAGACAGAAGCATAAGTTTGAAAAATTCTAAGGCTTTTAACTTTCTACGATCTTATTCCCATCCAGATGAAGTCAGATTTCTAATAATCAAATCGGAAGGTCTGGATTATACTTGTATCATATCGTTTGTTATGTGTAGATTCATTGCCGTTCATTCTTCGATGATAAGGTCTCTCCTCAATCTATCTCCAATAAGGGGAAGGCCACAAAATATTCTCTCAATCACACTATAGGGATGTCATTGGAGAAAAGGGGCCCATCCAATAGGTGGACTACACAGATGGATGGATGGATAAAAGAACAGAAGGGATGAGATCCATCTTCCTTTTTTCTCTCTTTACTTCTCTTTTCCTCTCTTTTCTTCCTTTTGCTCTGGACTTCCAAATGGGGTGCAGCGTGTGACTTTATGAGCCTATCACCTTTGAGGATAGGATTTGATCTCATATAGGAGCAATTAGGGTTTCTCTCGAAGAACCACTCTCAGTAGTTCTCACCCCTATGGACTTTGGAAGGGCTGTCAATGGGCACTCGGACCTTCGGCTACTCGATGGACCCAACCCAATTTTAATGGGTCTGGATCCAATTTTTTTAACCCACCAAGAAATCATGTCAGGCCCATCCACTAGGCCTCAGTTAAAATCAGCCATGTTGGGTAACTTGGGCCTGGGTAGGGTCCACACACACACACACACACACACACACACACACACACACACACACACACACACACACACACACACACACAACACTCACAGATTACTCCAGCAATGGAATAAGGTTTCCTAAGCCACACGCATGTAAGAGAGCCTATTTACAAACCATGCATGTGCCAAAGTGGTACATGTGGGTGCGATCTAAATCCATCCATTAGGTGAGCCTGACCATGTAAATGCTCTTATAACAAACCCAACTAGAAACCTAGATCTAAAGACCCAATGGGTACCTAATAAGTAGTCAAACTCAATCAGATCCAAGTCCAAGTCTTTGAGAATGAGACCTAGACCCAAAAGGGTCTAGACTGAGCATGACCTGAACTCAATTAGCTCGAGTACAAGTACTAGAGGACCCTACCTATTAACAACCCTAGACTTTAGTATGGCCTGTGTTATTGAAAGCTCGTTAACCTGCCTATTTTATTACCCAATCCTTCCATTATTGGTCTTGTCCATTTCGGCTTTGCAATGAGCCAGGATTTTGAACTGGTCAAGCCAAGCCTTCAGGCTGGCCTTATTCAAAATTTTCATTTTTCTGGGCTTAGGCCTAGCCCATTACTAGCCTTATGTCCACTCTTGGCCTAAAATCCAATGCAAACACATGAGGTTGACCAAAAGATCCAACAATCAAACTTTC
This sequence comes from Liriodendron chinense, assembly GCA_003013855.2. NCBI lineage: Eukaryota > Viridiplantae > Streptophyta > Magnoliopsida > Magnoliales > Magnoliaceae > Liriodendron > Liriodendron chinense. Next base: position 432,052 of record PVNU02002828.1, read on the forward strand.
ACCAAGCTAGATAAAACATTGTAATGGTAAAATCAAAATATCCAACATAAAAAATGTTCTAGAAACCTATGGAAACAATTCGAGTTGCTAACTAGCTATATAAGGCTTGATGTAGAGTCTAATTAATAAGATGTATCACAAGCTGAGTCCTAGAAAAAAGTAATGGGTCCCATGTCAATATACATTAGGCTTCTACTTAATCCTAATGCATGTACCCAATCACGCCCATATGTCGACCGGTAAAGTGACCTCTAAAGGTATGTCAAAGTCACCGCACTAGGACCATGAAGTCCTTTCGTCACCTCATGTCTAAAGATTGGTCAAGGCTAGTATATGATCATGTCAATCTACTCCAACCATGATGGGCCTCCATGTTAGGAGACTTGATTTGATCCTCCAATACCAGTATTTAATCAATTTTATCACTAATACCGATAAATTAGTGAACATAGACACTCCTATGGGGTGAATGGATGCAAAACAAATGCCCGATGGTAGAGATTAATCCAAGCAAAACTCATCGTTGGTTTCTATTCACACATGATAACAGCAAAAGTAATCCCAGGTCACCCAGACCTGCTGGAGTAATGGAATTAGGGTACTTGAGAACCGTGGTATAATAACTTTCCCTTAACTTTATTGACTGTTGTGCCCACTTCATTGTTTCCTCATGAGACAACTAAAGAGACTCCGTAAAGGAATTCATATAACCCACTAAACGTATAATGCCAAGTTTCACGTACAATTGATAATAGAATCATTAAATAAACAAGTCAATAATGATTTAATTTAAATCATGAAAAAATGGTCACAAGTGATCAGTGTTCGAAGTTTCGGTATCGCTACAAGTTTCGCTAGCCGGGGATACGGAAACAATATCGATATCGCCGATAATATCGTTGATAACCGGAAATGCGGGGAAAATGGGAAAAATAGTGGAATTTTTCAATGAAACCTCAGGAGTTGATAAAATACACATAGTTACATATTTAAGAATAAAAAATTTGCATAAAGAATGCATACATAATATGTTTCTATTTAATGGGGGCCTAAAAGCATGTGCTGCAGTAAGAAGTTAGTCCAATCATCTCATCCATCCAAAATCTAAACTTCCATCCAAACATCTATTGATATTTCAGAATATCGACAACACATGAAATTTCCAAACAAATCGTTAACAACTGAAAAAGAAGCTAAAGATTGTGGTCTCATTATTGCCATGTTGTGATAATGATAATATTGTGATATTATCAATGTTATCGTCAACAAATTGAGTGCTGCATACAACCATGCACCCATAACAAATATGAATTGGGAATTTTTTAAATATATAGATTCTTTGTGATATTATCGAAATATTGCAAATAAATTGACGATACAAGCGACACTTGGAATTTACACAGTAAAAAATATTGGCGATACGCCGACGAGATCAATGTATTGACAATACAAACGACGCTTGGAATTTACACAATTGAAAATATTGACGATATCAATGCATTGGTAATATTTAGTGATACATCACCGATATCAAGAATTTTTAATACTATCAGTGTTATCGGTATCGCTACCAATGTTATCAGTGTCGCTGAGCTAGAAATAGAGATAATATCGGGGATATTTCGATAATATCGGAGATAATGCGAACACTGCAAGTGATCAAGATCCAATAATTTTGCATGTTGGTTTTATAGGGCATATACATCCAAGAATCCTGAATTTGTCGTAAAGCTAATCGAACTTGATATGCAATCCCATTTTATACACGTCACCTAAAAAGAGTTTCATTTGCAATGTGTTTTCAAGAAGATCCGGAAGATTATTAGCCTAAGCCCATGATGAAAAATAGGTCAGGAGATGAGGATATTGTGTTTCTTGAATCGTTGTTGTTTAGTTGTCCTTTTATGCCACTTTAGTAGAGATGCTGCTTTGGGTAGCAACTAAAATTTGGAGGACGATTGATGATCACGCACCAGGGATATATATATATATATATATATATATATATATATATAGAGAGAGAGAGAGAGAGAGAGAGAGAGTAAAGCTCTACCAGTACTCCGCATTCATTATATTATCTAGTTAATCAATATATTTGCCTACAATCTTGTAAGTTAAATCCAGCTTTGCAAAAGGCAAAAAATACACATTTCACCCTATTTTAAATAGCTTTGCCTTAAATTTTGAAATAGCCTTTTGCTTGGAAATTTTGTGGAAACCCCAATCAGCATTGAGTGTAATGGAGGTCAGATCAGCTCAAAATGACAATTGAGCACCATGCTACAATTAGCCCAATTGAGAAAAATGGCCATTTTGCTAACGGCTTGTTTGGCACCATGGATTTGAGAGGAAGTGATGAGAAGTGGAATCCATGATATGAATTCTCCTCAATTCCAATTCTTATCAATTCCAGATTTCCTGTTTGGCAGCCAGAACTTGGAGAGAAGTTAGACAAGAGGGAATGGACGGTGTGGATTTTAATCCCACTGTATGCCCACCTATACTTTGGATTTTGATCCCACCATCCATCCATTTTTAAATCCATGCCGTTCATCCATTTTTACTAATCATTTTATTGCAGGATCCCAAAAATTAAGCAGATCCAAATCTTAGGTGGACCATACCACATGAAACAGTAGTGATTGAATCCCCACCATTAAAAACTTCATGAGGGCCACTGGAATGTTTATTTTCCATTCAACCTATTGACAAGGTCACAAAGACCTGGATGAAGAGACCACACAAATATAAGCTTCATCCAAAACTTTTGTGGCCCACAAGAAGTTTTTAAAGGTTAAGTACCACTGTTTACATTATTATGGTCCACCTGAAATTTGGATGTACTTAATTATTTCAATCATGCTCTAAAATGAGTTTTCAAAATGGATGGACGGCGTGTATGTAAGACACACATCACACTATGGACGCCACGGTCAGGGATCCACCCAGCCTAGGATACATCACATTGGGTCCCACGTTGGTGAGGATTTCTCATCATATCCCACCGTTTCAGGAGGAATCGGAAAAGTGTTGGGAAATGCATTTTTGATTTCTCATGGATTCCTATGAAATCCACTTCACCAAACAGAGAAAGCAAGTGATTTCTCATCACTTCTCATCAAATCCGTGGTGCCAAATGGGCCACAAATGAAATATAGTAACTTCCAAATGCGCCCTTAATCACAAAAGATAGTTTTCTCTAGGTAGATTCTTTAGACCATGCTTAAGACTAATGTAGAACAGATTGTAGACAACCTCATGGGCGGTCAGGATCGAAAGAAATTGAACCATAGAGTTCATTCTAGGTAAAAATGACCTGAACACGCATTATAGATTCTAACAGCCATAACTTTACTACCAGCTGTAGAATTTGTGCATATAATATGTTGTTGGAAAGCCATCAATGAATTCTTAAGTCTGAGCCCATCATTAGGGTCGTTGGCCCTGAATGTCTTTGCAAAATTCAATCATTTCAAGGGTCAAATTTGAATATGAAGTCAAAACTCACTATTTTTTAGTAAGTCACATTTTTGCTATTTTCGGGTTTTAAGAGCCCGGTTAAGGCTTGAAGTCATTGTTTCATTCATATAAGAGTTTATTACAAGTTTGGGTAGGATTACATGTGTTTAATATTTTTAGTAAGCTTACAATTTTGGGAAACTTTACTACTTTGGGAAGGTTTTCTATCTCGAGTCAAATTAGGAGTCTTAAGGCGTTGTGTATACGAGTCCATCAGGTCCATTGTAAACAACACTTTTCATTGAATATATCAGTTTGTATTCTCGTTTTTAGAGATTTTCTCTTCTTGTGCATTCGATGACTATTGTAGGGAAGAAGTTTTCTCCACATGCCCACTACATTAGTGACACAGTTTTTTTTTAATTAATAAACTAACAGTTTTTTTTATTATTATTAATAAACTATGTACTATCTGCAGCGGACCACTGATGGAAAGAACTACTGGACTTTCGAGTACGAGCTTGCATCGCCAAACTTTTCTCGTAGCGCCTTTGCAACCATAGCAATCGGCAATGGTATTAATAGTTCTAACTGATTCACATTTTGGCCCTATTTTTGGATTGGGATTTTGATGCATCCTAACATCCACATTGAGCCAGATGGGCTCTAAGGCTGTCTCTCAAAATGCACCAAACCATGGCCACATTCCATCTCATTCTCATTTTTGGCTACATCTAACTTCGACCTTCTTTGATTTTGGAAAGGGAGGTATTATACACTGATCGTGGGAGCAAACGAAAGACGATGGAGCAGGTTGCGGAAAACGCTTAAAGTGGTCGCCGACTCTTTCAAACTACTGGACATCTGAAGTGGTGGGCAAGAGATTCAGAGTCCAATAATGAATTGTATTGGCGATTGATCTTAATGATTCAATATTTGTTAGAGAAAACCGCTGTCTAAGTTTCTTGTATATACAACGATAAAAATCATTATTTTCTATTGCTTCTGTGGAAATTAAGGACGCAAATGGACAGGTCTGCTGGCCGCAGCATTGATATTGTTGATTCAACCTCAGTCCACCCATCAGAAGGTTAAAAATTTGTCAAATTCAATTGCACCAGCGAGCGTCGAGAAGATTTTCAGGGATGCTTGTTCGTTTCCAAAGAGGTGACTACGTGATTTAGGCTCTGTAAATTGCTCAAGACCACCAGCCTGAGAAGCGCATTCTGCGAGTGGGTCATTTCAATTTTCCTTCCAAACCAGATTATTCCACCCATTTTATATAGAATGTGAAACAAGCTGCCAAGACTTCCAAGGCATCCAAACACCTGTGGTCAAGTTGAGATTTCCGACTGATAATGAAAGGTGTGCCAATGTGCAACAAGCACACGTTTAAGATCCAGGCATTTCATCAGGTCTGGTCTACCTGGCTAAAAATCAAGCTGGTTTTGTCCTCCAGCACTTGTATGTTTAGCATAGACCATTTTTTTTTCGCGGTCGGCTTCTCTCATACAGGTCTATGTTTAGTATAGAACATTGATTGGTTTTTGTGGTCCACTTCTCTCATACAAGTAGTAGCCTTATAACGCTCCGAATTTTTGCCAACTTGGGAATTGAATGTCTTTGGGTGTTACCTTTGATCTCTCGATTTAAGTGCATGTGTGTGCGTGCATTCGCACATGTTGGGACCAAAAGGAACATCTTTAGACTTAGAAATGGGAACCTTAGGATTAAATTCCCGAGTTTATTAGACTTTAAGCGTGGCAATTTGAACTTTAGGACACCTTGGTCGAGAAGATTGAGTCCATGAATGCTATGATTCGTTCAAAGTTAAGGTAGAACGTCCCATCTTGGTAGGTAGATTGAAGCAAGAGAAAGGAAGGTAGTAGAATTGGTATTTTTGAGTTGAGAGGATTGAGGATTGAGAGTTTGGCAAGAACCAGTGGACCGGATGATCAAAATCGGTCAACCCTAATAACACGTAGTTGACCGAATGTCCCTGGACAAGCAAGATCTGGAGAACCGAGTCTATTTCCGATCGACTAAAAAACACTTGGGTCATTTTCTGAAATTCTGGGTTTTGAACTTCTGACCCTGCATTTTTAAACAAATTCAAAAATTCGTGTCTCATTCAACTTCAATATAACTCCGATCGAGGTTATTCAAAAGCTAGATTGAAGCTTGATGGGTCTAATTTTATAGAAAAATAAATAAATAGAAATAAAATAAGGTTGATTTTGGGACGTTTTGGAAACTGTGTAGAAAATCATCAATGACAGGTAGCATGTACTCCTGAAATTTTAATAACTTTTTTAGAACTCAGAATAAGCTGAAATTTTATAGGATGAAATTAGACTTTATAAGAAATTACCATAAAATTATAAAAATAATTCAGAAACTAAAAGTGTTAAAAACTGTTGCGTGTAACTGACCTGTTGAAATTGAAATTTTAACAGCAAGTTGTCTTTGGAACATATATATCTTTTTCATCTTAGAGTTTTAGTATTCAGTGTCTTTTTATGAATTATTTCTAATCATGTCAGGAATCATCTTGGGTAATTTAATTAGGATTTTCTGTTTTATTTATCTATTTATATATTTTACTATTCTGAATAGTTTACAATTTAGTTGAATTAGGACGCTTGATTAGGGTGATTAGGACCAAATCACCATTTCCACTAATTGACGATAGGCCACACGGTGAACTTAATCAAAACCCTAGTTATCGCGTACAAGAAATCTCGCTGCCTAGTTTATTCCAAAAGTGGTCTGATTAACTAAACAAGCTCTTGACCGCTCGTAGTAGGCTACTAAACTCAAAACTGAGGAAAATCATCCATCATAGCAGGCTTGACAACCCTCACGGGACATTGAGCTAAGACTATACACCAAATCACTTACGCAAAGTTGTGACTTTCGAGCTGTTAGATTTCAATGAAATTTAGAATCCTATTTTCAAACATTTCCCCGTAAGTATCCCTAAAGTTATAGTCCCGATAGATGATCAGTGACTGTTAAATGAACTCTGCATCATAATCATTGATCGTTGCATCCAAAATGTGGGCAATCATAGCCTTAGGTGGATCTTCACTTGTAGCAACTATTACATGAATTAGATTGACCCTTGTGGACCTAAGTAGGCCGTAAATGCTAGAATGAACCTCCCATAGGGTTATTTGGCCAAGAACCAAGCTTTATGCCATTTGTGCTACTTTTGGCATTATAAATAGAGCACATTTGGGCATTTTCCCCCCAAATCTAAATTTTTAAGGTTTAGGAGAGGAAGAAAGAAAAATAGAGAGAGAGAGAGAGAGAGAGAGAGAGAGAGAAAGAGAGGTCAAGAGAAATTGTGATTGGGGAGGACATCCTTACCTATTGGGTGGCTCCACTCACATTGGGGGCCATGCGTCTCAATCCATGTTGATTTCTAGCCGGATTCATCGTTCTTTCCTTAGGTAAAGTTCTCTAACCTTGTTTGAGGGATTTTCCTCAACTTTCTTGTGTTTTAAAGCTATTAGAGTTAGAAAAACTGTTTATATTTCTCTATTTTTTGGAAGCCCTAGTATTAGTGTTTGTGTATGTTAGAGTCATGGGTCTCAATTGTCGATTTAGGGCGGTCCCTATTTCGCGGGAGCCGTAATTGACCATGGCTCCATTACGGTTTCGATTGTGCGCCGATTCAGGGGCTCGATTCGTTGAATCGAGTTATGGTATCATTCTAATCGAACTAAGTTAGCCAAAATCCTTTTGTTAAATGTATAATTGGGATTAAGTTTAATTCAGTAACAGTAAATTTGTCCTTTGATCTAGGTTTAGAGTGTTTTCCCCAAATTTTCAAGATTCGGGCCGCATCCAAGTCGAGGACTCTCGACTCTAAGGTGAAGATCTACCCTTAAGCTTCTTCTCAATAATTTTAGTTAGTCATTGCTTGAATTTGTTGAAATTGCTTATGTTGCAAATGTTGTAATCACTTTATTATTATAACCTCAATGCAAATTATTGATGAGTAGATGATGTACTTGATGAAATGTCTAAATGATATGGAATTGTGATATTGGAATTCGATTATGCTTGTGGATGTATTGTAATGATGAGAATTTGTTTGGGTTGTTGTTCAGGTGTTGGTGCGTAGACCCAATTGCTTAATCATGATGTTGCATTAGACTGTCTTGTGCTTGGAACCATCTACGTGTGATATTTATCTAAATTGTTATGTTAATATATGTCGGATTGTATTGATGTAAGTTGGATTGTACTGATTCTTACATACGTTCAATTATTATACCCTAATGTGGTATTAAATTTGCCTTGTGTTTATGATTATATGTTTGATAATCTGAATTGTTGTTGTGGTGGATCAAGAGTTGCTTAGATTAAGCTCTAAAAATTGTTTAGCTCGTGTATTGCCTACCCCTTGGTTGGTTGTCACGGACTTATTCGATTGACCAAGGTGAAACATGGTCGACTGATAGTGGCCAATGTCGATTTGTCGTTGTTCACTTGGGTCCACCAGATAAGTTTCATTCAGATTTAATTATTCTTATGTTTGACCGATAAATCACACTCTACAAAATCTGGAATATCACTGTTGCTAGTGGAAGTTAGTCTACTCATAACCATTAATGCAATATGATCCTGCTAAGTCTTATAAGTCGAGCATGGTGGTATGAGACATCATGTCCAAGTTTTCAGCCTATGCTGAGGTGACAAGCCTCCCTGTAATGTCATTTGAGCATCTGTGAGGGTGATGAGCCCTATTTGTGTTAAAATAGTTTGTCTTAGAAGCCCTTGTATTTGAATTGTTATTTGAATGAAATGTGTGAATGTAGAAATCAAAATAGAGATTTGGGAGTCACTAACAATGATTGACGACACACCGTAAGAAGCTAGGTGGTCCAATTTAAACTCATGATATAATGGTGGTATCCTAATTTTGTCAATTTGTTGTTTCAATTTGAATAAATAAATACTTTGCTAATCATGAATGCATCCTCATACATCACATTATTTTGCTGATGTACGTAATTCATGAGCGCATGGTATCATCATTTCTTTGAGGTACATAATTCGCATGGCGTGGTATCATCATCATCATTATCTCCTTATGAAGGTACGTAATCCCGAAGTGTGGTACCCTCATCATTATCATATTGGTACGCAACATAACATTAATGCATTAATAAACTACTATAGGAAAATGTCAATGATTTTTTGTTTCATTACATATACTTAATTGTATTAATCACATGTGTAACTCACTTAGTATCTGTGCATTAAAAAAAAAAACTTGCTTAATAGTAAGTAATACATGTAGAAATTCATATTTGTCATGGACCTACACTTATAACTAAAATGTCCCAAGTATAATCTTAAAAATATTTCTTCACTATGTTGGTGTTTGATGCCTTCCATTTAACATATGTAATGAGCCAGGAATAAGACCAAATGGTGGTACGCTCGGAGCGCCCTAGTAGTCTTATGACTTCATCCCTTTGGTAGTTGTATTTTCCGTTCTTATTGCTTTTATTGTGATTTATATAATTCTCATATGGGAGGATACTATTGTTGAATTGCACATGTTGAGTGTTAGTCTTTATTTCTGGATTTAGTTATTCCCACTTAGCTTTTGATCCGCTAGTTGAAATGTGTTACTCTGATTTTTTTTTTTTTTTTTTTTTTTTTGTATATAGAATGAATGTGAATCTAATTAAGGACAAAGTGGGAGTTCTTAGATGAACATTTGAACAAGTTCACACCTGAAAACTCGACATCAGAATCTCCGTACTCAGGTGCCAATTTTCGAGGCATTACGAGCCCACCCAATGAGAGGCTGTATATGCTTGATTTTTGTATCAGGACATGCTCACAAAAGGCCACATGTTAACAAGTGAATCTCGTCTTCAATCCATATTTGTGAGAACCTCGTGCATTTTCAATTGCATGTTGAAAGAAAATGAGAAATGACTGGATAGGTTGTTTCTAGTCGAACTAGAACAGCTTACTACTTATTATCCACCGTACATGTGGGAGGGGGTCAGGACCTTGCTGGTTGTGGCCCCTACTCAGAATGGCCAAAAATTCAAAGTTGGGACAATCCAGGCTATCACTTTCATGGCCAATTTCAAAGGTAACAATCAGATGCACCAATGGAATTCCCAATTTGACCAAAACCCGAGTTCAAACAACCCTGATCTCAGTTCAGGTGGGCCACACATGAGAGGTTGCAAGCAAAATAGAAAACTTGTCCAGGTGGCATGAGAAACAACAAGCAGAGGTGAGATTATATTGATTTACTTCCCATCTTCTCTCCTCAGGAGCCTAATCGAAACCTGTTTTAGTGGATGGTCAAAATGAACAGTCAGTGGTCACCACCCAACAAGCAAATGGTCATTCATCACATATTTGATTAATTTCAATCTTCCCTTCCTATCCACACTCCACAGTGGGTCCCAAGATTTGGACAGTTCGATTTTGTTAAGTGTCACATGTATGATTTCTGGGTACCTGCGTATCATCCTTCACTATACTGCCAGAGTATCAAATGACTACCCTGGAAGCAATCGTGTGCTCGTACTGCGAAATGCCAAGGTGATTTTGAGTGAGGCGAGACCAGAGCTGATTTGCAGTGAGCTGAACACAAACCAGGAGCCCCGTCTCCCTAACAAAATACAACCAAGTCTGTATTAAATAAGCATGTATAGCTAACATGAATAGTGGACCAGCCAGATATTTAGTATATCAGTAGTGGCTCCACCTGATGAAAGGCCCAGATCCGACGTGTGCCCACGGTAGCACGTCCGAAGCAAGATCACCTCTGCCTCTAAGAACAGCTTTAGAATATCTCACATGAACTTAACAGAATATCAGGTGGGCACTATGTACAAGAAATGCACAAAGCACAAGCAATTCTATCTGACCATTGTCTGCCTGCCATTGAGTTGAAATGATGGGAAGACCCGCAACCATATGAACTTGTCAGCAAATTTACAACTGATGTGTGGGCCGTTGAAAGCTACCGTTGTGACTCCCAAGTACTACTTCCTGAGTTGCAAGAGAAGGACAGGAAGCATGAGGGAACATAATCTTCACCTGTGCAATAAAAATTGAATCACAACATCTACCATTCTCAAACCACCTCACTATAGATTATAACAGCACCTTTTTTTTTCCTGATTTTATAACAAATTAATATACCATGGAGACGATGTCATCCTGCACCGAGAATGCCAGCCTCCGAAAGAATGCATCACACACCAGGTCCGAGTGCACGGCCCAGCCCACCACCCCGGCAAACCCAACACTATCTCTAATCCTACATCTGCACAAATGTTAACTACCACCACCAACCCAAAAAAAACACTCACAAGCTCATCCCTTCTCTTCTTCACCCGTTCATTATACAACCACCCACAGCAAATATCACCGAGACGATTCGGTGTTAGCGGTGTCTCCGACAAGTGGAAAATGGGTGAGGAGAAAAAAAAGAAACCATAAATTACATTGGCCGGAAAATCCTCCTGTCTAAACGAGTCGATGTTGCCGAAGGCCCTTGCCAAAATGAGGCTGCATCAGCCGGACATACAGACCATTCACCGCGACCAGGGAATCATGGCTTCCCTGCTCGACAATCCGGCCACCATTGAGAACTACAATGTTGTCCACATGTCTCATCATTGCTGCTCTGTGGGCGATGAGTATGGTTGTCTTGTTTCCCATGATCAGAGTATCAAGCGCCTCCTGCACCACCCGGCTTGATTCCGACTCGATGGAGGAACTGGCCTCATCTAATAACAAGATGGGGGCATTCTTCAGCACAACCCGAGCGATGGCAATCCTCTGCTTCTGCCCCGGTGTCAGATCAACGCCCCTCATGCCTACGTGCGTGTCATAGCCATGAGGCAAGCTGCTGATGAAGTGGTGGGCATTTGCTATTCTTGCAGCCTCTTTCATCTCAGCCTCAGTCGCGTTATGCCTCGCATAAATTATGTTCTCCCTGACGGTAGTAGAGAACATGATGGGTTCCTGCTGAACCAGACCTAGGTGATTCCTCAACCATCTCAGATTAAACAGCTTTAAATCTCGGCCATCCAATAGGACTTGGCCAGCAACTGGATCATAGAATCTCTCTATCAAAGAGATTATCGTGCTCTTCCCAGAGCCTGAAACTCCAACCACTGCCACAGTCTGTCCGCCATTGGCTTTAAGGCTGAAATTACTCAATACCATCAGTTCAGGACGTGTCGGATAACAGAAATCAACATTCTTCAGCTCAAGGCTTCCATAGACATTGGGTGGTTTAAGGCCCTCAGTATCATCGGGGTCTATCTTGGGGACACGGTCTATGATTTCGAAGACGGAAGTGAGCGATTTCCGCCGTTTGAGGATGTATGGTGCAAGGCCGAAAGGTTCCACCAGTGCAAAAGTTGCAAAAGAGAATACGACGTATTCTTTGAGAGCCGTTGGGAGAGTCAGGTAATGATCTCTCACAGCGATGGCCGTGTACCAAAGCAGGAGAGCATTGCATGCAAAAAGCAGGAACTGTGAGAGGCCAAAGGCAAAACCAATGGCTGTTCCATGTAGAAAGCTCTGCTTGAATATTCTATCGAGCTGGAATCTGTAGAGTTCCATTACCTTGTTACCAGCACAGAATGCCACAACTGTGTAGATGTTTCTGACTGCATCCTCAAGGACCAACGAGGCCTTCCTATGCATATCTTGAATGCCTCTAGAAAATCCAGCAAGCCACATTTTCTGCAGATTCAGATATACTGCCATTCAGAATCCAAGGAGAAAGGATAACACCGAAGTCCTATCAGTGATAAATAACAATAATAGCAATAATCATAATAATAATAATGAGAAATTATCAACTATAATGGTAAATGCATGCAACCCACTCACATGCCAACATGTCACAGGCGTGGGACAACAGATTGGTGAAGAAGGTGGGCAACCACGTGAAGATCACCTAGTAAAAACCAGGCTGGTTGATACATCCAGACTACACCACCATCAGATGGGGTCCAGATGATCTCACAAGCTGGACAATTGAAGATTGAGCCGAACCAAGTGGTTCTGACTTCTGATCAAAGATCCGGCAAGTCCAACAATCCAGATATAGGGGGGCAAATAGTCCGATTGGACTGCAAGATTCACAAGGCCATAGTGTTTATTATTTGATTACTTATTCGAGTTTAAGTTAATCATGTTCAGAAAGTTTACCTCTATTATTTTTGTAATTTATTTTGTGGGTCAGTTTTTGGGTATCAAACGATGTATAAATCATGTGAAGGTCTCATTTGAGAGCTTATTGAGTTCTCTTTCAAATAAGCCCAAGATTATGCAATCTCGATACCATTAGATTGAGTTTATGGCTGATTTAAAGACAACAAGTATTTTGTGACAGGATTTGGAAATATTTTAGCCACTTTCAAAATTTTATTGGAATTAGATGGTTTGCATTAAAGTAAAGTAAGGTTAGGAATATATTAGCTTCCATTTGTTTCAAAGAAAGTACATACACATGTATTAAATAAATATAATAAAAAAAACTTTAATTAGTTCATGAACAATTGATCGACTGAAAAAAAAAAAAAAAAGGTTCACGATTTTTAGCATGTTGCTCCCCACCACAATATTAGTTGCTTGAATTTCATCCTAGCATATGTTGCTTTTATCTCATATTCATGGACCAATTTACCTGTTGTAATTCCTGATTGGATCAGCTCTAGGCCTGGCAACGGGACATGTTGAACCATGTTCGTGTCGTGTCATGCTCGTGTTGTGTCAAAAATTTGCTCACCCAAACCCGACCCGTTAACTAACGGGTCGAAATCTAGAAACCCAAACCCATTCGTTAATTTAACGGGTAACCCGTAACCCGACCCATTTAACCCGTTAGGTCAATCTACTCATCAGATGGCCACACCATTGATGAGGACAATTGACAATTTGGCCCAGTATACAGCTGTGGTCCACCTAGTGGGCTCATTCTATCACCGAAAACAATAGGATTCACTCATGAGACTGAGGAGGAATCACATGTACATTGCAATATTGCATATGGAGTGCCAAGGTTCATAGGTGGGCCATGGTTTGGTGATCTAGACCATTATGTTAATGGGTTAAACAGGTTCGCAGGTGAAACAATAACCCGACCCGTTATGTTAACGGGTCTTAACGGGTCAACCCGTTAGTGGCCCGACACGATGAGGACCCGAACACTGGTTTTTTCGTGCTGGTTAGCGGGTCGTGTGGAATTTTGCCAGGCCTAATCAGCTCAGAAGGTACAAATCAATTCGAAACTTGTTCCTTCAATATGGTTGCACCAATTTTGATACTAGAGAAAGTTCCATCTTGGGAATTGCTTTTTCTCCGTCCATGGTTTTAAGACTCATTCGAGCTGGCTTGGACTCTGAAGCACCTGATCTAGCTTTAGACCATGAGTCGGTTATTTAGAGGGGTGTGGGGTTGACTCGGCCTGACTTGTCCATGTTGGGTGAGACTCAAGCGATATAACCAAGTCAACCGGTGAGGCTGATTTCTTTATAAGTTCCATCCTTTATTTTTCACTCATTTTTCGCACCATTTTCCTCTTTTCTCCTACCAAAATTTTGGATGTCTTTCCTAAGCCCTAAAACGCGACTTTCAAGCTTCTATTGCAATCGAACCAAGGAAAATGCATTGTTTGGGCGGACCAAAGCAGGTCGGAAGAAATTTTGCATTTTTCGAAAAAAATCCCCAAGTTGAGGCACACCCAATATTTCCCTAGAAAAAAATCCCCAAGTTCTCATAGTGTAAGGGAAATATCACATGTATAGCCTAACGGCTAATACGTAACAGTAACAGCTGTAGCTGTTGCCCGATTCAGGTCTAAAACAAGAGAATCTAGGAAAGGAGGAATGTAATTGCCGTTACAGGGCCGTAATGGCCACTACCCCTTGTAAAGTTCTTCAGCTGTAACAGTTGAAAAACGGCTATTTTCCAGCCTATTTAACTTGCATTTTTTTCCACATTTTAGACTGCAGGCCCTTTTTTGGAAAAATCGAAAATAGGAATTTATACCCATCTTTCTATCTGATTTACTGAGTCGGTGCTTTAATCTGATGTATGATGCATAGATGATCATAATCATGTCCTTCTTTCAGACTAATTACTTCATTTTCAATTTTTTATATTTATATTCTATCATTTTTTAAAACTAGGGAAAATAATTATTTTTTTCCTTCTGATTTCCTAATTTGATTCTTCAATTGATGTGCCATGCATAGACGATCATAATCATGTGCTTCTTTCAGATTGACCCCATTTTATATTTTTTATATTTTTATTTACAGTATATTTTCTACCGTTTGTTAAAAAAATAGAAAAAATAATCATCTTTTTGTTCTTACTGATTCAATGCTTCAATCAGATGTGTCATCCATAGATGATCATAATAATGTGCTTCTTTCATATTATTAATGTCATTTTATAAATAAAAAAAAATTATTTTCATATCAACTTCTACCTTGTTTTTCTTTTTCTTTTTTTTTCTTTTTTTTTTTCTGATTCAATTCTTCAATATGATGTGCAATGCATAGATGATCATAATTATGTCCTTTCATATTATTGATGCCATTTTATATTTTTATCATTTTTTTATTTTTTGATCAATTTCTGTCATTTTCGGAAAACAAGAAAAATAATTGTTTTCTTTCGTTTTACTCAATGGTTCGATGCTTCCATATGATGTGCCATGCATAGATGATCATAATCATGTGCGTCATTCAGATTATTGATGCCATTTTAAAAAATAATTATTTTCTTTCGTTTTACTCAACGGTCAAATGCTTCCATATGATGTGCCACGCATAGATGATCATAATCATGTGCATCGTTCAGATTATTGATGCCATTTTATATTTTTTTATAGTTTTCTTTTTATTTTTATCAATTTCTGTTTTTTTTCAAAAATTAGGAAAAATAATTATTTTCTTTTTTGTACTAATTCAATGCTTCCATATGATGTGCCACGAGTAGATGATCATAATCATGTGCTTCTTTCAGATTATTGATATCATTTTATTTTTTTATAATTTTTTTAATTTTCGGATGAGTTTCTACCTTTTTTAAAATAAGAAAAATAATTATTTTTCATTTTTTTACTGATTAATGCCTCAATATGAAGTGCCATGCATAAATGATCATAATCATGTACTTCTTTTATATTAATGACTTCATTTATATTTTTTATTTTCAAATTAGTGACTCTATGTTCATATTTTGTTATTTTGAACAAGTTTTGGAGCTTAATTGGGTTTTAATTCATTATTTATTAATTAGAACTTAATTAATCTATTTGGATCTAATTAGATGTTTTGAAATTTACTTAATCCATTCGTTCTCCCATAGGCCATAACTAGTAAGAAAATAGCTGGCCAACAAGGAAGTGAGGATATTGGATGGCAATATTGTGAGAGGATCAAGGTGTGCCAAAACGGTTACGTACCGGCCGTATCGGCCGATACGTAACGGAAACGGCTGACGCCGTTACACGATACGGGGTCCAAAACGGGGACACCCAAAATTTTGGTCCGTAACGGTAAAAAAACGGCTACTTTTTTTTTTCTATAAATCTGATGTTTTTTATTTCTTCACACTTTTCTTCTCCCATTTCTTTTCTAATTTGTTCTTTTGCTAAAAATGACCACAATTAATCTATTTTGGAGAATTAAAACGACCAATTTCTACGAATTTGGATGAATCGAAGATCCGTTGGCCATTTTTCGAAGAAATCCGAAAATAGGTATTTATACATTTTTCTTCCTCTAATCGCTTTTTTTCCACCATGATATGATGTTCTAGCCATTGTAAAATGTTAAAATGTGTATTTCAAGATTATGCAACTGATTTTTATATTTTTTTTAATTTCCGACTATTTTCATATTAATATTAAAAATTAGTAAAAATCATGTTTGTTTTTTTTCTGGTTTAATGGTTGGATAACATGTGTTACTTATAGTAGGACACAATCATGAGCATTTTATAGATTATGCACATGATTTGCTATTGTTTTTGTATTTTTTTAATTTCGGATTAATTTCGGAATAATTTTAAAAATTAGGGAAAATCATTTTTTTCAAAAACAAATTCTGGTTTAAAGGTTGGATAATATGTGTTACTTATAATAGAATATAATCATGTGCATTTTACAGATTATGCACATGGTTTGTTATTTTTTTGGTATTTTTTTAATTTCGGAATAATTTTAAAAATTAGGGAAAATTATTTTTTTCCAAAAAAAATTCTGGTTTAAAGGTTGGATAACATGTGTTACTTATAATAGAACATAATCATGTGCATTTTACATATTATGCACATGGTTTGCTATTTTTTTCGTATTTTTTTAATTTCGGATTGATTTCGGAATAATTTTAAAAATTAGGGAAAATCATTTTTTTTTCAAAAAAAACTTCTGGTTTAAAGGTTTGATAACATGTGTTACTTATAGTAGAATACAATCATGAGCATTTTACAGATTATGCACATAATTTGCTATTTTTTTGTATTTTTTTAATTTCGGAATAATTTTAAAAATTAGGGAAAATCATTTTTATCAAAAAAAATTCTGGTTTAAAGGTTGGATAATATGTGTTACTTATTATAGAATGTAATCATGTGCATTTTACAGATTATGCACATGGTTTGTTATTTTTTTGGTATTTTTTTAATTTCGGAATAATTTTAAAAATTAGGGAAAATCATTTTTTTCAAAAAAAATTTCTGGTTTAAAGGTTGGATAACATGTGTTACTTATAATAGAACATAATCATGTGCATTTTACAAATTATGCATATGGTTTTTTTTTTTTTAATTTCGGAATAATTTTAAAAATTAGAGAAAATCATTTTTTTCAAAAACATGGAGAATCATATTTACAGATTAATGACTAATGTATGTTTATCTTTTTATTTTTTTGACAGGTTTTGCCGTTTTGGAGCTTCGTAGTTGTACTTTGTAGGCTTGTAGCCCATAGGGTTTAGTATTTGAATTTAGTAGTTAGTACTTGATTTCATTAGCTATATTTAATATTTACAATTACATTTATAAGTTTTAAAATCTAAGTAATTCAATCTTAGACTCAGTATCTAAGTGACATAGTCACATAAGCCATCTCTAATTAAAAAATGTCTGGAACTAGAAGTGGAACTGCAAATGAGGATATTGGATGGGAACATTGTCAGAGGATAGGTGGTGGAAGGCACCAAATAAAATGCAACTATTGTGATAGAGTAATAAGTGGTGGAATTACGCGACTTAAACAACATTTGGCAAATCGAAAGGGTCAAGTTACAGGATGCACCAAAGTTCCCAAAGAGATAATGATACTGATGCAAGCCAATTTAGATGAGTCAAAGGGGAAACGAGCTGCTGTGCAGAAAAAGAAAGATGATATCCTTGATGCGGCCCAACAAGAGGTGTTTAGTCCAGAATATATGGGCGTTCGTGGCGAAGATATCATTGATTCTGGAGAAGATTCTGATCGAGAAATAACTATAGCTAGGAGAGAAAGCGTGCGCTATGCTTGTGAAGAGGAAGAACGTCGACGCACGTTTGGTTCAAGTGCGAGTGGGAGTGGGAGTGGCCAGGAGAGTACAACTGCAGCCCCAACGGGAAATACAGCTGGGGTTGGAGGGGGTACGTTTGGTGGATTAAGGCGTATGTTTAGCAGCCGGCGGGGCACATCTTCACATGCAGCTCGTCATCCTATAGATGTAGATGTGGAAGAAGAAGATGTGCCTAGGAGACCCTCTGTTGATCCGATCCTCTTTAGGAAAGAATTTAGTAAACAAAAGAAGATAAAACAAATGTAGAGTAGAACTTCTGTTGAGAAACTGGGTAGGGCAACAGCAAAGTTATTTATACATGCCAACATACCCCCTAATACGGCAAACTCTCCATATTGGCAGGTGGCAATTGATGCAGCAGCAGAAGCAGGTGAAGGAATTAAAGCTCCCATAGCCAAGGAGATTAGGGGAAAATGGACAGACGCAGAGTATGCGGATACAAAGGCATTCGTAAATACCTTTAAACCCATATGGCAAGCCAGAGGATGTACGATCATGTGTGATGGTTGGACTGGCCCAACAAGACGCAGCATGATCAACTTCATGGTGTATTGCCACTTGGGAACAGTGTACCACAAGTCAATTGATGCCTCGGATGAAATAAAAAATGCTAAATATATTTTTAACTTGATGGATAAAGTAGTGGATGAGATTGGGGAGGAGTATGTGGTACAGATTGTGACAGATAATGAAGCAACATATAAGTCTGCAGGAAATTTGTTGATGCTAAAGAAACCACATCTATTTTGGTCACCATGTGCTGCACATTGTATTGATCTTATATTGGAAGACAATGGAAAGAGAAAGAATGTCAAAGAAATGGTTGAAAAAGCAAAAGAAGTGACAACATTTATTTACAACCATAATCACCTAGTTGCAATAATGAGGAAGTTCACGAAGGAACGAGAGTTGCTTAGACCAGCGGCGACTAGATTTGCAACAAACTTTATAGCTTTAGAGAGTTTGTATCAGCATAGGGGAGAGATGAGTGAAATGTTTACTTCCCAATAATGGCTCAACACAAAATATGGGAAGAAGACATCAGGGACGCCGGTTGATGTTGTAAACACCATAAGAGACAACAAATATTGGAAGAGGGTTAAGAAAATTTTGAAGGTAATGGAACCACTGATGAGGGTACTTCGTCTTGTTGAAACCGATGAAGCACCTACGATGGGCTTCCTCTACGACACCATGGATAAAGCGAAGTTGGCAATTCAACGTGATTGTTCAAGCTGGCAATCTTACTGGAATTTGATCGACAAAAGATGGACAAAGCAGCTCCACCACGATATTCATGCAGCAGGTTATTACCTAAATCCTAGGTATAGATATGCCCAATCATTTGTTATGGATGATGAGGTTCGTATTGGATTAAAGAATGTGATAAAGAGATTAGAGCCTGACTTAGATGCACAAATAAGGGCTTTGAATGAATTGGATATATTTGGAACTCGCCAGGGTATCTTTGGAAATACTCGTGCACAACATGCAGTATTTAGGTTGCAACCCGCCGACTGGTGGGTAAATTTCGGAGAGGACACACCGGCTCTCCAAAAACTTGCAGTAAGGATTTTGAGCCAGACAACGTCTTCCTCTAGTTGCGAAAGAAATTGGAGTTATTTTGCACTTATTCATATGAAGAATAGAAATAGAATTCAGACTAGGACGTTAAATAGACTTGTCTTTATGCATTACAACATGAGGCTAAGAATGCGCATGCATTCAAGGAGGCCTAACGCCAATAATGCCGGTGATGTGGATTATTGTCCAATAAACTTGGACAATATTTATGATGAGGAAGACCCACTTCTACCTTGATTGGAAGCAAGGGAAAAAGAAATAGAAGAGGATAGTGAAGAAATAGAAGTTGAAGACCAAGAAATACGCAAGGCACAGCAAGAGAGTCGTGCATTTGTGTTGGACCCAAAAAGGGGGGCAGATTTCATGCAAACTCAGCAGAAGAGTGCGAGCTCTAGCGATACTGAAACAGATGATGATGATGATAATGATGATGCACCTAATGTTGGTCCCACTTCTAGCATTGCTCAACCCACCGGGGCTACTGATACCATACGACCGTCTACGGATCGTGAGGCTGATGAGCTTCAACGAAGCAAGCGGGGCCGAGGGGGTCGAACTCACAAGTGTACTGAGTCACGATACAGCCAGCAGGAGCCTGGCTCTAGTAGTGCACCTGCAGGTCCTGCACCGCAATCTACACCAACAGATCTGGAACATCAGCATGCGTATGGCTATGATCCGAAGAATTATGGGTATTCTTACAGCCAATGGGATTATAGGGAACCTATTCCGCCACTTTCATGTTGGAGTAGTCCTCCTGACGCTGTTCCACATCTACCATATGAACCAAATCCAAGTTATTCATCTCAATCTCAACAGCCTGAATACGAGTACCAGTATGGGCACGGCTATTCGACGGGCACTAGTAGATATCCTTACTCAGGGTCAGAATCTTTGCCTAGTCAGGATCAATCATCATCAGGTTTCATTGACCTGGTCTTTCCCTCTGGCACTGAATATTATGGATATGCAACAACAAGACCGCAACAACCCGATGATGATGACGACGACGACGTGGAGGTTGAGCAACCACAACAAAGCAGGTTTTCATTTTGGTGGTGAGTTCCAGTTTGGTGAGTCTTTTCCATTACCCACATGGTCATACATTCACCCAAAAAACACACACTTTACATTGTTAAACTTGTGTTTAAAATAACTCCCCTGACAAGTGACAACCAGTCAAGTAATCTTTAATCAACATGCTTGCAGGGGAGTATATCAGGTACTACTATTTTTTTTTTCTACTTTAGAATGCTCAATTGGCAGGACAAGAGTCGGTCATAGATTCAAGATAAGTCTTACTACATTATTTTTTGCAAGTCCTCACTCCTCACTCCTCAGGTATGTAAATAAATTGTAAATAATATAAAGTAAATTATAAAAAATAATAGTACATATGAAAATTGAAATACTTTGATGTTACATTTATTCTAATATACATATTATTGGTATTAGACAGTTAGAAATTTGAATTTATAAGTTTTGCAGTTAATTCTAGGTTATCAGCTTCATAAATTCATCAGACAGCCCGATACAGCTTTTTCACCAAAGAGTAGACCGCTTCACCACCATAAACATGTTCAAAATTATAAATGAATGCATATTTGGGATGTTTGGAATTTTCTGGATTTAATCCATATTTTTTTTTAGAATTTTTTGGCAAAAAAAAAAAATGAACCTTTACGAGGGGCGTATTGGCTGATACGGCCCGTATCCGTATCGGAAACGGTGGGCACCGTTACGCCCACCGATACCGCTACGGGACATCTTGGAGAGGATGGGGTGGTACGAGGCACCAAATAAAGTGCAACTATTGTGATAGATTGATAACTGGTGGAACCACATGACTAAAACAATACTTGGCACATCAAAAGGGCCAAGTCGTGGGGTGTACCAAAGTGCCAAGAGAGAATGATCTTGATGCAACAAAGTTTGGATGAGTCGAAGTGAAAACGAGTCATCATGTGGAAGAAGAAAAGTAAAGTTCTGGAAGCAGCTTGGCAGAAGGTGTTTGGTACTGATTATATGGGCTTTCATGATGAGGAGAATGTTGAATATGACAAACATTTCAATCGAGAGGTAACTATGGCCAGGGGATAGAGCGTGCACATTGCTCATAAAGATGAAGAACGTCAGCGCATGTATGTAGGAGCGGGTCCATACATAATGCGAGGGGCAGCGAAAGTGCAATTGCAAGTGGAGGTAGGTTTAGTGGATTACGGCATATGTTTGGCAGCCGACGAGAGACATCTTCACGTGATGCCACCATGGATGTGGATGTGGATGTGGATGTGGAGCTCAGGAGACCTATGATCCGATCTTGTTTAGGAAGGTGACGAGTAAACAAAAGAAGATCAAATAAATGTGGATTAGAACTTCCATTCAGAAGTTGGGTAGGGCAACAGCTAAGTTATTCTTACATGATAACACACCTCCAAATGCAGTCAACTCCCATGCTGGCAAGTAGTAATCGACGCAACAACAGAAGTAGGCAAAGGAATTAAGGTACGGGGAAATGGACAAATGCAAAGTATGCGGATGTGAAGACGTACATGGCTACCTTTAGACTCGTATGGCAGGCCCGAGGATGCATGATCATGTGCGATGGCTAGACTAGCCCAACCAAACGCACTATGCTCAACTTTGCAGGTGTACTGCTAGTTGGGAACAATGTTCCATAAGTCAATCCATGCATCGGCTGAAACAAAAAAATGTTGATTATATTTTCTCCCAAATGGATATAGTAGTGAATGAGAATGGAGAGGAGAATGTGGTGCAAGTTGCGACCGATAACCATGGTATGCCACAACGGTCATTACGAGGCCATAAAGGTCATTACATAAAGGTAATGTTGGCAACCGTTACATGCTACGAGGTCATAACGTAACTGCTGTTACGGGGCAAATACAGGTTTTTCAAGTTTTCTTTTCCAATAAAAGAAAAGGAGCTCGTAACAACTGTTACGACTCATGCTGTAAAGGTAATAGTGGTGGCCATTACCGAATACCTTGTCGATAATAAAGCAACATATAAGGCTATGGAAATAATGTCGATGCTGAAGAGACCACATATATTCTTATCACCATGTGTTGCACATTGAATTGATCTTATATTGGAAGACATTGGAAAGAAGAAGAGTATTGCGACATTGGTCGAAAGCACAAGAGAAATGACAACATTCATTTACAACCATAATCAAGTAGTCGTCATTAATGTTTCAAGTATTGACGATATCGGCCGATATATCCCACGATATATCTTGTATCCCACCTGTGCGATATGAAATGCACAAATAGTGCCGATATATCCCACATGTTCGATCCAGTGAGCATTTGCAATTTCCAATCCCTTTTTTGGTTGAAGTCATGTTAAATCAGTGTCAAATTGTTACAAATCCATTGGTTCTTCATGTTTTGCATGAAAAATCATGGAGTTGGAGCTTTGATTTCAATAACCACTGGTTCTTCATGCTCTCCATGTTTTTTCGAAATTTTCCTTCAACCAGCTGTCAATTGAGACTAATTTCGAAGTATTTAGGAGTATTTGATGAAATGATCATCACAAACACTCCAATTTCAGATTTGGGGGAAATTAGGGAAAATTCAAAATTTTCCCAATTTCTACCAAATTGCTTGCAATGTTGCAATCCAAACATGAAATCAAGCATGTATGAGGGCTGATCTACTGATTTGTTTAGTCCCTGTCAATTTTTTTTTTTTTTTTTTGAAATTTCCTTTCAACCAACCGTCAATTGAGACTAATTTCTAAGTATTTAAGAGTGTTTGATGAAATGATCATCACATACACTTTAAATGTTATGCATTCAATTTGAATATAGTTGCATTAGTTAACTTCACTCAGACAAGGCATAGCTTAGGATCCTATACAAAGGAAACCTATTATGTACACTTATTTTTTGAGATGTTATGATTAAAAAGTGCGTATTAAGGTCCTTTTTAACAATCCCTGAAGTTTCATTGAAAAATGCAACAATCTTCCCCATGTTTCTCAAAAAGTGCGATAAATTACCCAATACAAACAATATATCTCGTGCGATAATCGATATGTATCTGTATCCCAAGGATCCGATACGTAACGTGATACTGATATTTCGAACACCAGTCGTCATAATGAGGAGGTTCACGAAAGGGGGAGTGCTACTTAGGCCTTCAGCGGCTAGATTTGCATCAAACTTTATAGTCTTTGAAAATTTGTACCAACATCAGAGGGAGTTGAGTAAGATGTTTGCTTCCTCAGATTGGTTGAGAAGAAGACATCAAAGACACAGGTTGAGGTTGTCAAGACCATGGAGGGTAACGAATATTGGAAAAGGGTCACAAACATCCTTAAGGTGATGAAGCGACTAATGAGGGTACACCGTCTTGTTGAAATCGATGAGGCACCTACCATGGGCTTCCTCTACGCTACCATGGATAAGGCCAAGATGGCAATTCGTCGTGATTTCAAAATAACATTATCTCTTAAAAGATGATCAATAAGAGATGGACGCAACAGTTCCACCACGATCTTCATGCAGCAGGTTACTATGTAAATCCAATGTACAGATATGCCCGATTATTTGTCGAGGATGACAAGGTTGGTGTCGAGCTAAAGAATGAGATAAAGAGATTAGAGCCCGATTCAAATGTGCAAATATGGGCGTTGAATGAATTGGATACATTTGGAAATCGTTAGGGCAAATTTGAAGATGCTCTTGCACAACATGCAATACTTAAGTTGCAACCAGACGAATAGTGGACGAATTTTGGTGAGAATGCGAAGCTCTTCAAATAATTACAATCAGAGTTTTGAGCCAAACTTCTTCCTCTAGCTGCGAGAAGAACTGAAGTTGTTTTGCATTCATTCATTCGAAAAATAGGAACAAAATTGCAAACTAGTACGTTACATCGACTCGTCTTCGTGCACTACAACATAGGCTAAGAATGCGGCATCATTGGGAAGCTAGCACCAGTGGTACTCAAGGAGCATCAGGACATCAACAGGCTTACAATCACGGACATTATAGATATTCTTACGGATACGACCAATGGCAATATATGGAGCTTGTTGCACCACAATCATGTTAGAGTAATCTCAATCCACATGTTCCATATGGATACAAATATCCAGATCCAAATTCAAATTATCTATCATAGTCTCACTCTCAACAGTACAAGTATGAGCAACAATACGACTATAAGTTTAGCAGTGGTGGATATCCTTACTAGGTATCGAGGTCATTACCTAGTCAGGATTAGTCATCCTTTGGTTTCGTTAACCTGATATTTCCCTCCGACATTGGATATTATGGATATGCAACACCTGTTCCACAGCCACAGCCGGATGATAACGAGGACGTGGAGGTCGAGCAACCACAACAAAGTAGATTTTCATTTTGGTGAAGATGACTGACTGGTGAGTTTTTATTAAGGTAAGTATATTTTTCAAATATTATTAACATTTAAAGTAATTATTTCTACACCCACACATTCACCAAACAAGCACACACTTGACACTGTCGAACTTGTGCTTAAAATAACTTCCCTAACAAACAATCAATTTATCCATGATCAAGTTGCAGGAGAGTTGATCAAACAATACTATTTTTTCTTTTTCTTTTTTTAAGATTGGTAGGACAGGAATCAAAGGATAGGACACAAAAGTCTTTAGTATGTTGAAAACTTTAAATTGGATGTAAATTGTAACGTATGCAAGTCCCCGGGTATGTAATTTACACTAAATTACAGTAAAAATGGCAAGTGCTTGTAAATGTGAGATATTTTGGTATTACATTCATTATAATATATCCATTTATCATTGGTATTAGATAGAAAATTAAATCTAGGAGTTTTGCTGTCAATTCCAAGTTGTTAGGTTCATAAATTCATCAGACAGTCCCGATACAACATTCTCACCAAAAGAGTGGACCGTTACACTGCCATAAACATATTATAAATTATAAATGAATGCATACTTGGAATATTTACATTTTTCTGGATTTTCTAGATTTTTTTTAGCAAAAAAAAACGATAAAAGGGCACAACAATTGTTATGCCCCCCGTATTGGTAATGGTGCGCACCGTTACCGCTACAGAACACCTTGTGTATCATACCAATATTTTGAACAATAGTCAGCATGTGGCACACATGTCAATGCGTCACATGTGTACTTCATCTGCTCTTTTCTAGAAGCAGGTCCAATGATGAAACTGAAGATGCAAAAATATGGTCTGCTCATCATCAGGTGAGCCACATGCGAACATTGAATAACTGCTGGCAATCATTTCTTTTCATACGGTGTGGACAACAAGATGGTGGAATGGCCTTATTTTCTCACCAGATGGACGTCTTATGTACAAGACAAGTTGGCACATATGACCTAGGTGGGTGGTAACTTAACGTCATCCATTGAGGCATGGGTGCCCATTCCTCACTTTCAAAAATTGAAATTTCCCTAGAATGGGAACCTTGCAGTAAATAAAGACACATTTCTATGTAGAGAGGTATAAAGGCATAAACACAAACCTGTGCAATAGCAGAAAGTACAAGAATTGGAAGGGTGGCCAAAGCCACAAGTGCTAAGCGCCATTCCAGCAGCACCCCAATAAGAAGAGCCACAATAACAGCTGCAGTGTCCTGGATAAATATAGACAGTCGATTGCTGAAAGCAGCACGAACAAACGTAGCATCATTTGCCAAGCGCATTGATAAGGTGTCTGCACTGTTCTCTTCTTCATCAAACCATCCAACTTCATTCCGCAACATTGCTGAAATGAGATAAAAGTCTATTAGTTACAAATAAGACAATTTTCCAGATATGATAAGATTCCATATAAACAATATTGGTATAAGTCAGAGAAGAAACATATCCAATATAGATAACGCCATTTACCTGAGAACATCATTCTCCTAACTCGCTCGGTCATTTTCTCCCCCATTATACCAAAATAGAAGTGCTGCAAGAAATTGGCAACCACTGTCACTATACCCATGCATGCAATGATCAAGCACCACTTGTCCACTTCATCGCGTAGGTGATGACCAGTGTGTCTGTAATATGCTTCCACTATCAGTGCAAGGATGTAAGCAAGAACGGGGTTAAAAGAACCAAATATAGCAGCACCAATGCTCCCTAGAAGAGCATAAAGCCACTCAGCAAGACTCAGCTCTACAAGTCTCCAAAAGGAAGGAGGTTTCTGATGTTGCAAATCCTTTGAGTCCCTTTGTGTACTTGGCAATTCATCAGATTGACTGAGGGGTCGACTAAAAGTCTTTGAATGAGAACGCTCATTTTTAGGATCAGATGTCAAAAGTGGTGAAATTGGTGACTCGGGATCTGAAGTGCTGGACGTTTGACGATGTACAGGATGAACGTCGATTTTGGGTAATTCAGGTAATCTTGATTCAAAACTATCCTGCCTTTTTATGGATGGTGGTGCTTTTTCTGGCGCATCCAAGGACATCCCATTTTCATACATTTGCTCAGAAGGTGGGCTATGAGTCTTCGGTGATTCTTGTGAGTTAACGTTCACATCCTGGTGCCATAATCCATGGCCCCCAGGCACTCTCTGCAGAGATGGTGACTTGGCCAGCTTAGGAGATGATGACTCTTGGAAGCTTTGGCTTGCTGAAGAATCTTTTTCAATTTGGAAAGTTGCAGCTTCCCTATAGTTCTTCATTGGCATCCTAGAACAGCATGCACAAACATCAAAAAGCAAACACCAAGTTTGTGGTAGTCCTACACTCCTACTAAGGCTTATGGAAAAGCATATGATCCAGAATGACATTAGGCCAGAACACGAAATTATGGGAGAATTAGGCCAGTAGCAATAATATTAAAATTGATACTGCAAAACAATGAGATCCAATAATGAGGTCTGACACAAACATTACTCAATTCTTAAATCTAGATTTTCAGAAAGAATTTTAGTACGCATAATAGAACTCCAGAACAAAATCAAATCTTAAATCTGCATGGGCCAGTAAGAGTTATCCATATGCTGTTTACAACTTTAAAGAATATAACAGAATGAATTCCTTCAAAAGAATAACATTACGACAAAAAATGAAATGCCACCACGATCAGAACCGCCACCATGGAAAATGAATTGCCATCACGATTCAGAAGTTGGCCAAAGTTCTCATGAATAGATCTCAGTAACAAGTCCCGAGTTTTAGGAAGTGTATACGTTGCAAACAGGGATTAAAATGACGATGGGCAGATGCATTCAGGAGTTTCATATCTACCCATACCATATCCAACTGTAGATCCATATCAGCCACAAACAATGATGATTATAGTACTCATGGATGGGCATACTGATCCAGTTCCAAGAGGATGAATACCAGCACTATGTCAGAGAGTATCTTCACTGGTATAATTTTACTATGACCTGAGCACAGTATTGTCAGTTTGTGTGGTAATACTATGCCCAGCCCTGTCGAGATGAAGATGGTGATTTTGAGCCACCGCACAATTCTATGTGGACCTGAGCCACAGTCACATGCATCATTCACAGGTATATTTCTAGTTTTCTGCTTCTTCTTTTGCGTTTTGAGTGTATTGCTTGTGTTTCCATGCATGTCTTCTTATATTTATAAATGATATAAATTGACTTTGAATATACTTGCATCACTTATTAATGTCTTTTTTCAATATTTCCTGAAGATGTGATATGTCTGATAGTTCCCACACGATAACCAATATGTTTCCATATACCACAGGTGCAAAATATCCGTCGATAACAATATGGAAAACATTGCTCACAGTTAGTAGGATCTTAAAGGATGCTCAAAACGATAACAATAAGCTTCTAGATAACAGCCACAACGCTTCAATAAGTGCAGAAAACCAATAGGTTTGGGACCAAATACAACGAGCTTCGTATGAGTATGCAACTTACCTCTTAGGAAGCTTTGCTGCTTCTTCACATCTCAGGAGTTCTGCGTAGAGGCCATCCAGTGTAAGCAATTCATCATGTGTACCCATTTCAACAAGCTGACCCTCCTCCATCACAGCTATATAATCAGCATTTCTTATAAGGCTAAGACGCCGAGCTATTATTATAGTCGAGCGTCCCAGCATAAGGATATCCAGAGCCGCCTGAACAGCCCTTTCTGCTTCGAAGTCAAGGCCACCAGTAACCTCATCAAGCAGAAGTATAGATGGATCTGAAAGCACTGCCCTAGCGATTGAGAGTTTTATTTTTAGCTCTTCAGTTAATGCGAAGCCAGCTGTACCCACCTGAAAAGGATAACATCAAACAAAATAGTAGAAGACGAAAGGGAAAAAGAAATCAACAATCCATCGAAGACGAAAGGGAAAAAGAAATCGACAATCCATCAAGATAAGCTCAAATTGATAGTCCAATTTGTACCTGTGTCTCATATCCCTTGTCAAGTGAACTGATAAATGTATGTGCATGAGCTTTTTTGGCTGCCTCTTCAATCTGATCCAATGTAGCAGTTGACCTTCCATAAGCAATGTTGTCCCTTATGCTCAAACTTAGCAAGGCAGGTTCCTGGGTGACCAGTCCTATTTGGCTTCTTAACCATTCTAGTTTCAGGCTTTTAATATTTTGCCCATCCAAAAGAACCTCTCCTGTACAACAAAATAAAATATCCAATGAATTCTGCAGATAAAAAAGGATCACAATACACTCCAGCCATACTTTAGAAAGAAAAAAAGAAGAGAAAAAAAGGGCAAAAAACAATGGATGTGCATGATGTAGTTAGACTACCTAATGTAGGATCATAGAAACGTTCCATGAGAGGAATTATGCTGCTTTTTCCTGAGCCATTCCTGCCAACAAGTGCCACAGTTTTTCTAGCAGGCACAGTTAGGTAAAACCCACTTAAGATGGGGATTTCAGGACGAGACAGGTAACTGAAATACACATTGCGGAACTCAATGTTTCCTTGCACTGAATCCAAGGTATTTCCATCCTGATTAACAGTGGAGGTCGAGCGGCTTATCATCTCATACAGTCTATAGGCAGCAATTCTCCCTTGCTCGAATGAATAAAAATTTGTTGCTGCTTGGTTCAGTCCACTATAAAAAGAAAATAAGACAATCATGTTAAGAGAAATGGGAGATAATATGACAGAACATTGTAGGATGCGCATAAAAAGAAGAGATGCTCACAGGCCACTCAAAATAACAGCAAAGACAGCTGTTAAAATTTCACCACCACTGGCTTTTCCACGAGAAACCAGGAACCTCCCAACCCAAAGTTGCAAAGCACAAGAACATATCGCAAGTCCATATGTAAATCCGAGCCCAAGTCCTTGCACAAGACTTATCAATATACCGTATCTCAGAGTTGCTTGAAGTGAAGTTGCATAAGAATATTTCGCCAACGTCTCATTTGTGAATGCATATAAAGTCCTAATGTAAGAGATTGCCTATATGAGCAAAAAAAATTAGGTTCAGCTTCCCAGCCACTGATATGACACACTTCACAAGCATCACAATGCAACCAAGTCATAGCTTTTTTTATGGCCAGACAGTTCTAGTTTTATTCATTTAAACAAAAGTTGAGTGTTGGCTGCCTTTCAACCACTTCCAAAATGCGACTAACTCTATGTCAGGAGCTTCTAAGCCAGCATCAAAGATGGACAAGATAAAGCTAACAAGATATTTTGAAACTTGAGTTGCTTTCATCTTTTATAAGAGCACTATCAGCATGCCCAGTTTGAACTGACACGAAATGGCAATACAAAGATATGGAATAAAGCAGCCAACTGCAACCAAAATTTTAGTTGACTCTTTGTAGATTAAACTAGAACTGGCATAGGGCTAATTAACAACCCTTGGGACAATGATGCAAATAACACAAAGGAAAAAAGAAAGGGTATTAACAAAATAAAAACAGAACTTTCTTTCAACTGCAATTTGTTAAACAAACTACTTGGAAAGGTTAGAAAAAATGAATTAAGTCAATTATTAAGAAGGAAATACAGAATCACCAAAGATGAATTAAAGCAGATAATGCACGCCTTGCACATATGGTTCATGTCGACTGACAAGTTTCAATTGGCAGAACCATCGCAACAAAAACATCCAGCATTGAGTACCAGGTCCCAAAGCTTGGTTTTCTGCAATTGTTTCTTCTGTTACTTTAGAAGACAGCTTCAAACCACATGATAAAAGACTACCGAGTTACTCTGGAGAAAAAAGAGACCAAGTGATTTATAACCACACGAACATTAGGACAGCAGAGCATGCTCTATTTGCATATATCATATGAAATAGACATCTCAATCCAAGCAAACTTGAGAATTGTGTCAAAAAGTTGCTAACTTCACAATTTTAATTTGGAGCATCAGAAATAAGAAGAATTAAGAAGGTTCTTGAATTTCAACTAGCTGCTATTCTAAGTTCGTTCCCTACCATTTCAGAAACAGTGGTGACTCATCCACCATACACTTGGCTCCCTCCCTCCCTCCCTTAAGGGATGAAGGACAACAAGCACAAACCCAAATAGATTTTTAAATGGAAAGCAGTGTATTTCCAAGACATCAGCTTCTTTAAGATTTGAAATGCTCTAAATTATATTATACAAATAGAAAAATGTAACCTGCTCAGCAATGCTTGCAGCTTCAGCATATGCATCTTGAATATTTTCAGCGAGCCTATGCAGGAATATGTTTGATATTCCTCCTGCAGCAACAATGAAAGGGCCGGTGCCTAATGTCAGAAGTGCAATCTGCCAACAGTTGATCAGTCCAATGACAAGACCACCAAAAAATGTTGCCATGTTATGAATATAATTTCCAACCTGTTGCATAAAAACCCCACTGTCAGAGGTGACTCCAATTAAATACAGCATTCATAAAGCACGTTGAATTCACAAGAGAAGGTACAAATAGCCAAGTGAAACAAAGCTTTCTGTTGCATGTAGCAACATTGAGTAAGAAACATACTTTCTCACTAAGGGCTGATTGAATGAGTAGCACATCGCTCAATACTTGACTCACGATGTCCCCATTGTTCCCGTATGTGTCAAAAAAACTCATATCCTGGTTTAGCAGTACTTGGACATATTTTGACCTGATGACTGCAGTCTGCCTCTCTCCAGTAAGAATCCAGCATGAGACCTCTATTGCAGAGATTGAATCAGTGCCCAAAGTTCCAAATGCTTATCAGATATGACCTAAACAATGCATAAAGGACTGATAATGACAAGAGCTTGATCTTACCTATCCATCCAGCAGCAAAAACACCTGACGCTATATAAACAATGTACAGAGCATGCTGCAAAATAATAATATAACAAAAAGGATAAGTTAAAGCAGAAATTGTGACAGGTGTGAATTAAATCTGAGAACAGATTTTCGTACAAACTTGTGGCTCTTGTGGCATATACAATAACAACAAGCCTAAAGAACATAAAGAGGCTCAAGTATGTGAGGTGGGGTTTGGGGTGTGTGAGGTAAAACCAATGAGTAAATCTGATACCCAGATAACTCTATATCTAACAATCACATGCCTAATGTGGTAAAGAATTGATACTATATGACAAGTTTCATTATTAACAAATTTACAATTGTTAGGGATGAAGGTTGAAAGCCAAAATGGCTATAAAGCTAAGAGGATAAGTTTGTCACATTAGCTTTTGGAGGATAAACCAGCGGTACCACTGTACCAGTACCATTGTAAGTAATGATGGCACCAGACTATTATGGGCCCCCCCTAGTGGGTGGGTGGGTGCGCGCGATATTCAATCCATCCAACAAGTGCACCTGACGCAGGGAAGGAGGTGATGAGTATGATCACCGTCTTCCTCGATCGATAAACACCTTGAATGCACAAGGCCCCCTTGAATCCACGAGAGAAATAAAAGAGTTTATGAGAATTTTTATTGATAGAATGATGAAAATAAATGAGTTTTCATGCTTAAATAACCCTAAACAAACCCTAAGACACAATTAGAAGAGAGTCCTAAACAAATAAGGAAAGAAAAGTGGAAAAACGCGCAAATTTCCATCGTCCGTCGACCGGTCGATTCGACAGGTCAAACTGGCCCAAAAACGTCCAGAGACTAAAACAAAAAATTATGTGAATTTCGACCTGTCGAACTGGACTTTCGCCCTGTCTAAATGGATTTCAACCTGTCTAAACTGGCAGAAATTGTCCAGCAACCAATCTGGAATTTCTAGCGGAATTTCGAACTATCGACTCGATTGGTCGATCGGTCAAACTACGCTGAATTTTGTCGATTTCTCTTTAGGCTTCTTCTGGTCCATGTGTGTTAGGAACGTGCTTGATCCACGTCCTACATCAGCACCCCACCATGAAGTGCACTCAGCAAAACAATCAGGCTGAACCAATCATCTTGAGGGCCACAGCATGAAAACCAATGTACAACTACCCGAATATACCAAATTCAAGTGGTGGAGCCCAAGAGGTATGTGTAAAGAATCCACACTGCAAAAGATGTGACCCAACATAATGACGGGGATGTATTAAAAATCAGGCCAAACCAACCATTAAATGGTCCCCAACGAATTAGGAGATATTTTTAGCATTTTTCAATGTTCTCCATGGTGTGGGCTTCCTGATGGTTGGCCGGCATGGTTTTTGGGGAATCACACCATAATGATGGGGCCATTGATAGGTTGAATGGCATGCACAGACTATGTGAGGCCCACAACACTCTGGTACCACCATTACTTGTGGTGGTATCGGTACCACTGGAGTGTCCCTCTAACCTTTTTGGATAACTGAATCTCAAAAAATTATTTAACTACTTTGCCTTACAAGATGGCTATGAAATTCACATGGCAGACGACATCATCGGAAACATGTCCTAGTGATGATGCCTTTTTTCTTCTTTCTCTCTTTTTTTTCCAATGGAGGGTTCAACCTTTAAACTTAACAAAAAGAGAAACACCAAAAGGGATCTGAAATATCCAGTTCTTTTTTTTTTTTTTTTTTTTTGAAGATTGGCGAAATTTTATTAGAGGCTCACCAGCAACAGCCGGAGAGAAAAGAATACAACAAAGGAAAAAACTGAACCCAACAACAAATCAAGCTAAGGGATTGAAAAGGGTGCTCCACTCAGAGATTAGAGCCGACACTTTAGCCTTCACTGACTCCAAAGCAAGGACCGAATTGAAAGAAAAATGAAGCAAACCAGAAAAGAACACCAGATGACAACAAGGCTTACACTCATCAGAGTCTCCTAGAGGCCCAAAAAGATGTCTAGCCTTGTTCCGGAATTCCTTCTTTCAGTTGCCTTCACTTGTGTTCCCCCATCTCAACATTTTCACTTCTTCCTTTTTCAATATTGGCCATCTCGTAGACAATGTGGGAGTTCTGCTCCCAATTCATTTAAATCCACTTTCAGCAAAGCCTCATCATGATTCACTTTCATCCATTTAAGCATACCCACCTGAAAAGAAGCCCCACATACTATTTGATTTACTCAAACCAAAGAACTCTATTAACACACCCTCAAAAGTAAATGATGAGGACCTCAATTGAATTCATCTCTAAAAAAAGGTTTGAATCTGGTGACCATAAGGAATTGGGATATCTCCAATACCCATGGACAGAGCTCTTCAATTCCTAGAGATAAAGTAGGAGAACATGATAGACTCTAAAAGATAAGGGGTCCTAAGGTTGCAAGCAAACTTCAATCCAGGACAAGCTGCGCAGGTCATGCTGACTTGGAACAGGCTTTTCAGGCTACATGTCCTAGACTTACTATTCTGTTGTTGTTAGGCAAGCACCTTAGAATAAGGATTATCCATCACATGTGCTACATGTGCACACTGACAACCTGGCAAATGGGGCATATGTGAGGCACCTGCATGTGTGGCACCTGCAGAGAGCTTGATGATGTATGGTGGCACGTGGCGCGCATTGGGCGCTTGACAATGTCCAGTGGCACATGTGTCACATATAACGCATGACGGCACTTGAAAGTTACACGGCACACCTACAGAAGATGAAGATGGAAGGGGACACTTGTGGCACAGGTGTAAACAAATAGTTCAGTGTACCATAACAGGGAGTAAGCAATCCAAGATTCTTTTAAGGATAACAAGTCTTCCCAACAGTCAAAAATGAGAACAAATTGTTCTCACTTTTCTTGGGTTCTGTGTAAAATAACACTAGGCAAACCATGGAAGAGTTGTCCAACACTAGACAAGTGGTTTGGTAATAAACTTCAAGTGGCTGCTAAGTGCTTTTATTCAATTTTTATAAATACATGGATGGCGCCCAAGTGTCTTTATTCAATTTTCTATAAATAAATGGATGGCCTCTAAGTGTCTTCATTCAATTTTGTATAAAGAAGTGGATGTTTTGTCCTTAACGCTATTATTTTGATCTCTTCTTACCTTCAAAGGAAGGGCCATGAGCCTAAAAATGTGAAAGAAGCCAACATTGGAAATTTGGAATCAAACCCCTTTTGCTAGATGAGCACACACCTTTGCCAAGCACCAAAGTTGTAGCTTATTTCAAGAGCTGTGGTTTGAATTGCTTCCCTAATCAAAACATCATTAAAAGAGTTATAAGACAGGCAACATGATTGACACACCTCCATAAGAACTCCAACTGGGTAAACAATATTTTGCTTCAACACATAAAACAGGGGTTCTACTACCATGTGACCTCTAGCTTCCATCATAAACGCTTTAACTAGAAAATTATCTCAGCAGGTAAGAAAATGGACCCCTAGCACAATCAGACTCACTAAACAAAAGGAAGATGGTGGCGGCTAAGCATGGAGGTCCATCATCAGAAATTCCAAGTCACACAGTTTATAGAAGGTAATGCCTTTCAACTATGACATTCTTATTTAGAAACTAAGACCTAACTACTCAAATGAACCCTTTACCATCAAAGAAGTATATCCTAGAAAATCTTTCACCAGATGACCAAGAATGGTGATTGTGAACCTCTGTCATGGCCAGTTCCAGAGCCCAACCAAAAGAGGAACCAGGTAAGGTTGATGTCTAATGGGCAGCAAATCAAAAACTATTGTGAGTCTACCACTCGACCATTCAAAAATCAACTATAAATTGTTGGGAGAAAGGCCAATATGATGGTGAGGGGGATGTTCTTTCTATTGGTTGTATATGATATAAGGGGGCATTTATGCATATTACAAGGTTTTGAATAACCAGTATTGGTCGTTGTATCAGCCAGGCCAAAATATGTTATGATACAATGAGTATCAGACAGACCTGTATCAGACAATACAGGCCCATATCAGCCATTTTTTTCTCACTAAAAAAATATTCAAAAATTATTGAGAAAAAAGAAAAAAAAAAAAAGACGTAAACCATCAGAATCTTTTTTTTTTTTTTTTTTTTTTTTGGGGGGGGGGGGGGGGGTATGTCTTCAATGGTGTCCATCAGCTTGAACTGCTGAAAATCAACTGAATAGGTCCTAATAGAACACAATCGAGCATGATTTGGTGGATTATAGCCCATTACATGTGAATACAACAAAAAGACGATGAATAGAAAGGGATGATGTTGACCCTTCTAGCTATCATCAGCATCATTTAAGGCTTATCCCAAATAATCGGTGTCAGCCATTCATTCTTCCAATATTTCCCAATTTTATCAATTCAACTTCGATTCATCAAATCCCACATCTAAAATTAATTTCTAAGCTTCATGGTTGAAATGAAGAACAAAGTAGAGACAAAATTTTCAAAATGGGACCATATGGTCATATCAGCCATAACAACCATCTATTAGCGAATGAGTTGAAAATAGAAGCAATTGATAATGAATGAATTGTTCCTTTACGATGTAATTGATATGGCTTATAAGCCTAGCCTCCTTAACTTACCCAAAATAGTCAACTTACTAGAGATAGTAGAGACATTTAAACTAACTCAAACTCTCTTAAATAACTCAAACAAGGACTTCAAGATATAACTAGAGCTTCAACCTGAAAACAACCTAAACATAGCAAAATTATTACTAAAGTAATTTTTTTACTTTGAACATGAATTTGAACATTGAAATAACCTTATCATGCGAAACCATTCGGAAGCTAATTAACCTTGTCATTGGCTAGGTCACAGAGCTCATCGATAGCTTCCCAATGATATATTATACAACTCCAATAACTGGTGGCAAAGTTCTGGTCGTCAAAAGTACTCGTCATGATTTCTTTCAATCTTGGCCCTCCACAACGTCATCTGCGACCTACTGCCTCCATTTTTTTTCTTAACGGTCTGGTTCACCCCTGTATCGCGTAATGGAGGTGGCCAATACAGTTGGAATACGGTCATATCATAACCAATATTTAGAACCATGTTATATTCTCTTTTGCTCAAGGGGTATAAGGTTTACCCCCTTACTCTCTTCCCCTAACCCTAACTCTAAATGTCACCCATTCCCCTTTCTTTCTTTGCGAATTTGCATCCTCTAGAGAGTATATATGTGTGTTGGTATGTGGCTCTTTTATTGTAAGTGCATGTACACGTCTTTTCTCTTCTCCTACAGTGTACTATATGTTTATTCTAATAAAGCTTTGTGTGGTGGACATGTGGCTTACACACACAACATTCACCTTAAAACTCTCTCTCACTCTCTCTCCTCTTCTCTTCCCTTTCTTCTCCTCTTCTTCCACCCTAATCATCTAATCTTCTTCTACTTGGTATCAGAGATAAGATCAGACCATTCCGTATCAAGGGAATTGAGAGACGACATGTCAGATTGCTGACGTCAGTGGCCGTACGGCTAACGTCAGCGGCTATACAGCTAACGTCAGCAATGTATGGTCAAATGGACCCCGTTTGAGCATGAAAGTTTAGGGGTTTGATAGATCTTTATTTTAGAAGATTTGTCATGATTTTTTGAGAATTTTTTAAAGCCTTCTTGATGGTGATTTGGCTGAAATAGTGAAATTCGAAAATCGGGCCCTGAATTAGTTTTTCGTCAATTTTTCTCAAATCGGTAAGCTTTTCTCTTGTTTCTTTCCTCTAGATGGACTGATATCTCTCACCCAAGCTAATATTGGAGGACTTTTGAGTTGATATTGAGATTTGAGTGGGTTTTAACCCCAAATAGAGGTGCGGCCATGTCGTTTTTGGGCTGTTTGCGTCAGATTTGAGTATTTTGGGTGGTATTTTCAGAGTTTTCTGGTTGATTGGGGCTAGTCTCTCATCTCCTCAAAGGATTGCTAATTAGAGACTTTGTTGAAGTACATTTTACTTGGACCCCTCATTCTTATGGAGGACAAAGGGCAATCTCATCTTGGCATGGGTTCGCTTGAACCCAATCCACT
The DNA here is from genome assembly GCA_003013855.2 of Liriodendron chinense. Classification (NCBI taxonomy): domain Eukaryota; kingdom Viridiplantae; phylum Streptophyta; class Magnoliopsida; order Magnoliales; family Magnoliaceae; genus Liriodendron; species Liriodendron chinense. The sequence goes on from PVNU02002828.1 coordinate 469,963, forward strand.
CCAAATCACCTCGATTAAGTTGAATGGTGATAACTATCTTCAATGGGCACAATCTGTAAAAGTGTTCATGGGGGCTCGTGAGAAGTTGTAGTATATTCTAGATAATCCCCCAAGCTCTACAGAAGACACCTACAAGACTTGGACAAAGAAGAACTATCAAGTTATTGCATCGTTGTTGAATAGTATGGATTCTTCGGTTAGCCACTCCATGATGTTTTTGCCCTCGGCTAAAGGCATTTGGGACTCCCTTAATGATATGTACTCCGAGTCTAAAAAAATTTCGCGAGTATTTCAGCTTATTCAAGAAATTGGTCGATTCCAGTAAGACTTAAGATCATTAAAAGATTACTATTCGACACTTAGAGGCATGTGGTATGAGCTGGACTTGTATCAACCTCTTCCATCGAAATGTCTAAACAATCATGAGAATGCTCGTAAGCTACGGGATGTCACTCGTGTTATGCAGTTCCTCGTAGGGTTGAACTCCATCTACCTTAGTGTTCAGGATCAAGTGGTTGTTAATGATCCCCTTCCTCCATTGACAACAGTCTATGCCATGTGTCAACGCGCTACTATATCAGCTCTTCATTCACATCCTTTTGTACCACCAGAGCGTTCAGCACACCTTGTTGGCAATCCATCTTCCATTTTTCCTAGATCTCACACACCATCCTTGAGTTTAGGGCGCACTTTTGGTTATGGTGGTTGTGGCAGAGGCTGAGAGGGAGATCGGGGACGTGTCAGTTATTATCTTCGAGGTCATGGTGGACGTGGACAAGGACGTGATAGTTCCCGCATTTGTTCGCATTGTGGCGGAACTAATCATACTACTGATTACTGTTGGCAGCTCCATGGTCGTCCTACGTGTTGCTGCCTCTGTTACAGCTATTGTTGCTCCTAAGGGACAACCTTCCACCCTGGCAGCTGAGTAGCCTTCTTCAGGGGAGTCTCATTATTTCTCTAGCAGCTTATGATGCCCTGATGCGGCTTCATATTCGTAATGTTCCTGAGCCTTCTCATGTAGCTTCGGCCTAGTCAGGTACCGCTCTTCTAGCGTCTTCTTCTACCACCTCCTGGGTCATTGACTCTGGAGCTTCCTCCCACATGACTGGTAAGTCACATCTCTTTTCTTCTTATTCTCCTTCCTCCCACTCTCAATATGTTACAAGCGCAGATGGAACACACGCCCCCATTTCTGGGATTAGTTCCATCTCTCTTTCCCCTTCCTTGCCATTGTCCTCAGTTTTACATGTACCTCGTTTTCCATTAAACTTACTATCTGTTAGCTCCCTTAATAAATGGTTGAATTTTTTGATTACCTTTTACCTTTCTCATTGTCTTTTTCAGGACCTACAGACAAAAAGAGTGATTAGTGGGGGGCATGAGCGAGGAGGCGTTTATCTTCTCAATGATATACTTGTTGCTGCTTCAAGTACCTCTTCTCTTAATCGAGACTCCAACACACAGTGGCATTACCGCTTAGAACATCCTTCCTTAGCTCGATTGAGACTTTTGTTTCCTTCCTTCTCGGTTACTAAATCTGTGTTGTGATATTTGTGAATTGTCAAAACATCATAGTACTACGTTTCCTCCAAGTGTTTCAGGAAGGAAATCTCAACCTTTTGATCTGGTTCACTCAGATGTTTGGGGACCAGCCCCGGTTACTTCCACTTTTGGTTTTAAATATTTTGTCACCTTTATTAATGATTATTCTCTCATGACCTAGGTTTACCTTTTGAAATCAAAGAGTGAAGTGTTTAATGTGTTTAAAGTGTTTTATCATGAAGTGTGCTCACAATTTCAATTCTCAATCAAAACCCTCCATTTTGATAAGGGGGGGAGTACATGTCCACTATTTTTTTGTCCTTCTTGCAGGAACATGGTATTTTGTCTCGGACATCATGTGTTCACACCCCACAACAAAATGGTACCGCAGAACGAAAGAACCGTCACCTTCTTGAAGTCGCACGTACCCTACTTCTTGGTATACATCTACTTAAACATTTTTTAGGTGACGCTCTTCTTACTTCCACTTTCCTTATTAATCGTATTCCCTCACGTATATTGTCTTCCAAATCCTCATCTCATATGTTGTATCCTCATGACCATCCATTTCCTTTACCCCCTAAAGTTTTTTTGTTGCACATGCTTCGTTCAAATTTTAGATGGTCATAATGATAAACTTAGTCCCAGGGCAACTAAATGTGTTTTCTTAGGGTACACTCGAAGCCAGAAATGGTATGAGTGTTATGACCCCTCGACTCGTAAGAAATATATCTCTGCCGATGTAACCTTTTTTGAAGATGTTCCTTTTTTTTCGCCTCACGGTCGATCCCTCTGTGATCCGCTTGCAAGTCAGGGGGAGCATACTGCTTCTCCCCTTCCTCTTGTCACTAGTGATCATAGGGAGACTCTTTCACCTCCCATTCCTAACTATGTTGGTGATTTGGGTGACCCGAAGCCTCTGCAAGTGTATCATCGTCGAGATAAATCTTCACGCGCTCCGCCGTCCACTCTTCCACTCACTTTGGATGTTGGCTCAGGTGATTCTCCTACCTCAAGTCTGGATATTCCCATTGCCTTGCACAAAGGGACACAATCATGTACTCAACACCCCATTAGCAATTTTGTTTCATATAATCATCTTTCACCGTCCTTTCAGTCGTTTGCAGCTTCCATTTCACTACAAGCTATTCCTCGGTCTCTCCCCCACGCTCTTCAAAGTCTTGACTGAACGAAAGCAATGATGGAAGAAATGTTTGCTCTTGAGAAGAATCACACTTGGGAGCTAGTTTCTCTTCCTCCAGGGCACAAACCTATTGGGTGTCGATGGGTGTACACGATCAAGTTCCTTCTAGATACCTCCATTGATCGCTACAAGACCCGTCTTGTTGCTCGAGGATATACACAGACTCAGGGCGTGAATTACTTCGAGAAATTCTCTCCAGTGGCTAAACTTAATTCTATTCGTGTGGTGGTCTCCTTGGCCGTCAATTTATCCTGGCCCTTGTTCCAACTAGATGTCAAGAATGCATTTCTTCATGGGGATCTTGTGGAGGAGGTCTACATGCATCAACCTCCAGGCTTTGTTGCTTCTCACAATCCTACGCTTGTATGTCGATTGAAGAAGGCCCTTTATGGGCTCAAACAGTCCCCGCGTGCTTGGTTCGACAAATTCAGTCAAGCTCTCATGGAGTTTGGCTTTGTTCGTAGTCATGCCAACCATTCTCTCTTTATATGTCGACGATCGACGGGCATCATGGTTCTCATTGTGAATGTGGATGATATTGTACTGTTAGGTAGTGATTTAGTTGGCATGGGCGATGTCAACGAATTTTTGAAGAACAAGTTTGAGATCAAGGACCTTGGTCCTCTTCACTACTTTCTGGGCATCGAGGTTGCTCGCTCCCAAACCGGGATATCCTTATCCCAACGAAAATATGCTCTTGATCTTCTCATGGAGACTGGCATGCTAGGATGCAAACTGGCTACCACCCCTATGGATACTTTGAATAAGCTTCAGCCAGATGATGGTACTCTTCTCTTTGATCCTGGCATGTACCGTCGGCTTGTAGGTCGGCTTATTTATTTGACTATTACTCATCCAGATCTCTCCTTTGCGGTGGGAGTTGTCAACCGGTTCATGCAATCTCCCCGTTCTTCACATCTCACGGCTATTTACCGCATACTCCGGTATCTTAAATCAGCACCGGGCCTTGGCATACATTTTCAGTCTCATGGTCATCTTCATCTTTCGAGCTATTCCGATGCTGATTGTGCGGGTAGTATATATGATCGTTGATCCACATCCGGATTCTGTACCTTCCTAGGTGGTAATCTTATCACGTGGAAAAGTAAGAAGCAATCGGTTGTTGCGCGCTCCTTGGCTGAAGCAGAATATCGTGCTATGGCTCATGCTACATGTGAGCTCGTGTGGCTTCACACCCTTCTTGACGAACTTGGCTATTCTCCTTCAGGCCCTATTCCTCTTCATTGCGACAATCAGGCAGCCATACATACTGCTCGTAATCCTATTTTCCATTAGCGCACCAAGCATATTTAGGTTAATTGTCACTTTATTAAGGAGAAAGTTGCCTCAAAGGAAATCATCACTCCTTTTGTTCGGTCCGGGGATCAACTTACGAATGTTCTTACGAAGTCTTTAAGTCGAGATGCCCTTCATCGTGTTCGTGACAAGTTGGGCATGAACAACATCTATGCTCCAACTTGAGGGGGAGTCTAGAGAGTATTAGTGATGAGGACACGAGACCATTTCAAGTGTACCAACGAAGAAAGCGCCAACCACAAGCACCGTCCTTGTGGATAGGCGACTATTGAGGAGCTAAAGACCCTCCACACGTGATCAGACACATAGAAGAGCACATCCAGGGAGGACACGTGTGAAGGAAGAATGGAGAAAACAGACCGAAGAACTAAAGACTTCGGGCGCCCGACCATTGCCTTCGTGCGCCCGATCGGGCGCCCAAGTTTAGCCTTTCGAGCGCCCGAAACTCTCTCGACGTTTTTGGACGTCTTCGGGCGCTCGATCGGGCGCCCGACCGAGCGCCCGAACTTTCGCGCACTTTTGTTTATTTACGCGTTTTTGCTTAGTTTTAGGGGTAATTTGGACTTTTTACTTGTTTTAGTTGCTTATTTAAGTGGGCTAAGCCCTAAACACGAATTTTAACTTTGATATTGATTAATGAAAGCCTCTTTGAGCTTCCTCCTGCCTCCTCTCTCTCATGGTGATTCTTCTCTTCTCCTTGATCTTCTTCCTCTGATTTCTTCTTGTGCCACTCCAAATTCTTCTAGGTATTTTATCTTCTATTATTATCCTTCTAAACTTCTGTTTTGTTTATTCCCTACGATGTAAACCTTGGGAATCAGACTAAACCCTAAAACCCCAAATTTTCAAATCCCTAATCCGAGAAACCTCCTGGTTCTTCGGACTAGTGATTCTCATTGATCGATTAGGTATAGCCATGCAAGATCGAGAGGTTCCATCCCTCGCCAGATCCAACCTATGCACTAATTGAATCCCATACTCCATGGTTGTGATGATGGCCCGTCCCATTGCTTGTTTCCTTTATGATTTCTTTAGTTTATGTTGATTGATGCTAGATTTTACTATTATTATTGCTTTTACTTCCGCTGGATAATCGTGTTCATGAGCATGCATCATATTTAGGGTTGTCCTGCATCAATTAGTATATATGTGTGTTAGTATGTGGCTCTTTTATTGTAAGTGCATGAGCACGTCTTTTCTATTCTCCTACAGTGTACTATATGTTTATTCTAATAAAGCTTTGTGTGGTGGACATGTGGCTTACACACACAACATTCACTCTAAAACTCTCTCTCACTCTCTCTCCTCTTCTCTTCCCTTTCTTCTCTCCTCTTCTTCCACCCTAATCATCTAATCTTCTTCTACTCATCCACCCTCAAGTTTGATGCACTTTGCAAAAACCTCTTTGAACATATATGTGCCTCCCCATCAACCTTTCTATGTACCCACCTAGACTCAACAAGTTGCAAGCACATTAACATACCCCAGCCCCTACCTCACTGAAATCTTCTCCTACATTCTCTTTTTAGCTTCTTTTCTTTTTCTCCCAGCCACCAAAACAACCTATCCTTCTTTCAATCTTCCATGGCTTTGAAATCTTCCTCTTCTTGCACATCAACTCCCTTTGTCCCTTGTCTCTATTAAACTAAATAGCCAGCTGCTCCTTTGGAGATCCAATTTCTTCCCACATTTCATAATTAGGATTTTCTAAACTAGTAAGTAACAAAAGTAAGAACTAAAAACTAACAAAAGTAACTAGACAAAATGGAGACTCGAAACTTGCAAGAAGTTGGAGCTTGGGCCTTGGAGACTTGGAACTTGAGAGTACTTGAAAGATGGAGAATAAAATTATGTAAAAGAGAATGAGAGAATTGAGACATTGAAAGTATATGAGAGTAGAGAGAGTTTAAGTGCATTTATAATGCAAATAAGGAGTTATGAACGCTTTTTTTATAGGAAAAAAGGCTAGATTTTGAAAAAAAATAAAAATAAAAAAGGGGTAAAAAAGGGTTAGATTTATGACCGTTGGGCAAATATGCGATCGCATATTGTTACATATGCAATATATGTGATCGCATATTTGCACAGATCGCATATGCCATGGCCGCATATGCGATCTTTCAAAAAATATGCGCATATGCAACTGCAGCTGAAAAAGAAGAAGAGAAAGGTATGCTGTCTCCCCCCCCCCCCCCCCCCCCCCCAAAAGGTTCTTGGGCGTAACAACGGTTACGGGTCCATAATGGCCGCTACCATCCCAAAAAACCAGGGGTCCCCGTTTCTGACACGTATCGCGTAACGGCTGCAGCCGTTTCCGTTACATAACGGCTGATACGTAACCTGTTTTTCACACCCTGGACATAGTTACTCATCAACAACTTTGAGAAATTGAAGTGGAATAGGGCGAGGGAATGTTAATTTAATTGTTATTTGTTAAATATATTGTTGAATGTTGATGACTTGATGTTTAATTCATTGTTTAATTAATTTTATTTCACTCAAATGTATTTTAAACATGTAAAATTAGTTATCTATTAACTTAGGAAAGTTTCCCCTACTTTTTATATTTTTTTTCATTTTTTCTTAATTTTCCCATATTTTCTGATTTTTTTAAAAAATTTTGAAAAAAATATGTGACCGCCAATGTTGTCGAAATCGTTATCGTATCGTAAATCGTAATAGGGATTGAATCGTATCGGATAACAAATCATATCGTAAATTGTAAGATTTTTTACAATTCTTAAAATTTTGAAAACAAAATATGAAAAATATAAATAAATCAGAATTTTTCTTTAAAACTCATCTATCTTCCCTTTGCCATCAATGTGTACCAAGTAATAACATGTTAGAAGGGTCCTTTAAAGTATTCTTATTCCTTTACTTTTTGTTTTCCATGAATTTTTCGTTAAAAAAATACAATGATCCTTTAATAATTTATGTTCTTTTTACCTTTCTTGAATGTAGAATCATGGTGGAAAAGGGGCCTTCGATATTGTAGACCAACGAAAAAAGATATTTTGATTCCTAAACATCATTCCATAATACATATAAGTCAGCATGATCGTAACCATCTATAAAAACATTACAGTGAAGTCATACATCAATTTGGTGTCTCAACCAGTCAAGACGTAAGAAATCACAATATATATATATATATATATATATATATATATATATATATATATATATATATATATATCTTAAAAAGAATAAATAAAAATAATTTACCTTTTCTAAACAATTCTTAAAGCCCCCACCAATTTAAAAACATAAAATGAAAGGCAAGTAAAGCTTACAATAGAAGAGAACAAGTATAATTTTAATCATAAATCCGGATTTGAATCGTAAATCGTAGCATTCAAACCATAGAACCGTAGGATTCATATAAAAAGGGATTTAAGGTTGGGATTCAAATTGTTTTGCTTAAGATTCGACTAAAATCGTATATTGTAAATCGTAAATCGTAGGATTTTGACAACATTGGTGATCGCATATGCACACAGGCAAATGCGATCGCACATGATTGCACATGCGATCCGACAACATTGGCTGCAGCTACTGCGGCTGCGGCTGCAGTGCTACTGCAGCTGCGGCTGCTCCTCTCTTTCTTCCCCCCTGGTGGTGCGGCCCTCTCTCTCTCTCTCTCTCTCTCTCTCTCTCTCTCTCTCTCTCTCTCTCTCTCTCTGTTTTTTTCTTTTTGGTCCCTCTCTATTTAGAAAACGAATGGACTGCATGGCTGTTTTACAGAAAACAGCCATGCACTCTTTTGTTTTAAAGATACTCTGCATCACACGAAGCTCAATGCACTTGCACTGTTTTGCTGTGTGGGGCCCACCTTGATTTATGCGTAGTATATCCATGCCGTCCATCAGTTTTTCCTGTTAGTTTTAGGGCATGGTCCCTCAAACGAAGGGATCCAAATCTCAAGTGGACCACACAATAGGATTGAATACCCACGGTTAAAAACTTCCTAAGGCCCACTATAATGTTTATTTGCCATCGAACCTGTTGATAAGGTTACATGGATATGGATGAGGGGAAAACACAAATAAAAATTTAATCTAAAAAAGAAATTGGTCCCAAGAAATTTTTAATGGCGGGAATTCAATCCCTACTGTGTGGTCCACCTAAGATTTGAATCTACCTCATTTTTTGGACCATACCCTAAAATGAGTTAGCAAAAAGGATGGACCGCATGGATATACAACAAATACATTGAGATGAGCCCCACATGTAAGACGTCACTCACTAGTGGGCCACCTGAGATTTAGATCTACCTGAATTTTTGGACCACGAATTAAAATGAGTAGACAAAACAGATTGACGACATGGATGTACAAATAAATTGATGTGGCCCACCTCACCCACTAGTGGTCCACCTGAGATCTAGATCTGCCTCATTTTTTTACCATCCCTAAAATGAGTTAGCAAAATGGATGGACAACATGGATATATAATACATAAATCGAGTGGGCCCCACATACATGACCATCAAAAATTGTATATGAGGTATATATCAACTCAAAATTAACCAATTAAATTTTGGAACCATTGTTGCACAATGTTAGGTATATGAATTACATAATAGGACACAAAAGTCCCTATACTCTATATATTGAAATGAATGTAATATGCCAATGCTATAAATAATAGTAAAACCTACAAATATGAGATGTTTTGCTATTACATTCATTATAATAAATTTATATTGATATTATATAGTTAGAAAATTAAATATAAAAGGTTTGCAGTCAATTTCAAGTTGTCAGGTTCATAAATCCATTAGACAACCTGATATAGCACTCTCACCAAAAATTGGACCGTTACATTACCATAAACATGTTCAAAATTATAAATGAATGCATATTTGGAATATTTACAATTTTTTGAATTTTCTGAATTTTTTTCAGATTTTTTGGAGCAAAAAAAAAAAAAAAGGACCAATACAAAGGCGTATCACCCGTTACGCCCCCCATATCGCCCGTTACACCGATTCAGCATATCCTTAATGGTGGGCACAGTTACGCCCACAGTTACCGATACAGAACACCTTGACTATGTCCCTTGATCCTAAAATATTCAACTGGTTGATGCCTTCTCAATTGGATCGCCGCCATTCTTTCCAAGGATATTTGACTAAAGTTGTGGGTTAGCCTAGGAATACAGTTGCACGAAGTGTGAAGCAAAGCGGCGACAAATTCAGCTGTATAAGCGTGTCTTTCAAAATGTAAATGAATAAGAATTGGTAGGAAGGGAGAGTCCGAAGTAGGGATTCAAAGCAGGAGAGTGGCACCTAGTTATAAGGAACCTGCAACTAAGGTTAGGAATCCTCCCATGATGTTTGAGTTTCCCTTTAAATATCCAATCCCTTCACTTTGGCAATATCAATAGGGCTGTCACTGGGCCACCGAGCTAGCCTATTGGGTTCATGCCTGCCCACTTTAGGCTGAGCTTGGGCTGGCACATCTAGCATGAGGGCCAAATGGGCCTAAAAATTGAAGCCCATTTATTAATTGGGTGGGGCTCGAGCTGTGTCTAAAAGCCCATCAGCACAACCCATTTGGGGTCTTCCTAGGCATTTCGATCCATACCACAAAATATATATCATATACTTCACATTTTCATTACTTCATAAATGTGTAGCCCAACTTATGAACAGACTGGTCTAATTTTTGGACCACAGTACATGCACAGTGGGCAACACTTGATAAACAGCACATATCCTGCACAAAAGTGTGTGAACGCATCGGCTCAGGACAAGCTCTGGCTCAGGCTAGGATAATTTTTTTCAGGCCAGACTTTAGCCTGCTATGGACCCAGGACAGGCTTGTACAGACCTTTGCCCGAATAGACTAGGATACCAAGCTTGAGAAACTCGTACTAAAATACCAATTTCAAACTCATTAGCATGGTAACTCTCTTAATTACTCTTTCCTACTGAAATTAATATCCATTTGCAAATTCCATATCTACCATGCAATGCCCTGACAACCACAATTTTGTCCAGGTTCTCTTTGGACTAAGTCCAAAATATGATCTTGTTGTTGCCTCCATCTAGGCTAAGCTTCCAATTTATTCACTCATTTGATGAAGTTCGCACTCTTATTCCTAATAGCAAGTCTGCTAGCCTCAATTCTCATCCTCCACCCCCTCATAAGCTCAATTCTCATCCTCCCCCTCATAGGCCATCCCTCTCCTTCGTACATCTTTCTAGCACATAGATGAGGCAAACATGGTGCATCCTAGATCCTCTGTATATGGAGTCATGGTCATGGATCTGGCCATGGGCAAGAAGGATGTGGCTTTCTTTCCCAATATGTCATTGGATGCTGTTGGTGACCAAAGATGACCAGCAACTGCAATAGGTTAAGATATTGGTTTCAAAGTTTGAGTTGCCCAAGTGTAAAACGGAAATGTACCAGCAAAACTAGTATGACTAATACGAGATTGGATGAGACATACAACCAGAACCAGAGAAATTAATAAAAATATTTTAAAATCATAAAAAAATAATTGAAAATTTATTAAGAGAATAAAAATCAGAAATTTTGGGAAATTTTGGGAAAATGAACAAAAATATATGAAACAAATTTAACCTAGCACATCTTTGTAGAAATTCAAATGCATTTAAGCCCATTTTAACAAATTTAAACACAAGATCACAAAAATTAGTAAAACAAACTACTAAACATGTGGAATTACACAAAGTTCAAACAACTTTGGTTAACATAAATCCATTAATGAATTTGGATTACACGGTACATGTCCATCCAATGGTCTACTGCCCTGATAATACTAGACAACCAATGACTTGATACCCATGGAATTACATGCCGGTTGACAGTCATCATTATCGCTATCACCATCTTCATGATAATGGTACCATCTTCCTTATATCTGTAGCTCCCATCTTCACCTTGAGATTGAGAGGCCCCCACTCCATACTGTTGTTGTCTCACATATGTAGATCATCGACACTAATCTATAATGTTGCCGTTGTTGTTGTTGGAGTACGCTCCATATCCATGAGGCCCATAGGCTCACTTATTCCCATCCCTAAGTAGGATGAACGCATGTGTCATCTGCTTAGCCAACAGCATCAATACAGTCTATGTAACACGTGTCATCTGCTTAGCCAATAGCATCGATACAGTCTATGTAACGCATGTGTCATGTGCTTAGCCAACAGCATCAATACAGTCTATGTAGTGCCATGTCTACTTGGTTGTATACTAGTATTTATTCTTGTTATTATCATCATCTGTATAGCACTATAGCTTTGCCCCCAACTGCCCCCCTAGGGCCAAATCCATAGATCTATGTATCTGGGCCATGTCCTTGTATATATGGTTTAAAGTTGGTTTCACAAACAATAAGTGGGTTACCATATTGCAAAATAAAAATAAAAATATACCTTTTGTTCGGAAAACCCAGGTTCTTTACCCCGGAAGATTTACATCATGGATCTGGAGAAACAAACACAATTTTTTACGCAAGGACAAGCAATAGTCTACCAAATCAAATTTTCTCTCCTACCCAAGCTAAAAATTAAAGAACATGCTTCTTACAATTCCAAATGTTCTGTCCGCACCCTGACTCAGAGTCTCAGATACAACCGAGGCAACCAGTAAGACCCACCTTGATTTTGGACAATATGTGACAAGTTAGACCAAGACAAAACCATACAAGGTTTCACACGCACAACTCACTCCCCGTCCTGACTAAAACCAAAACAACTCAGGCATCGGACAATATTTTGAACCATGGCAATGCTCTACTTGGTGTTGCTCCTCCATCGATGTCAGCCGTGGATGCATAGAGAGACAAGTTTAAAGCAACTTGGGGTACTCTATTTAGAAATGCCAAATTATTGGAGTCCTGTTTTCCAGCTATAAATAGAATTTTGTAAAGGGAAAATTGACAATGGTGTATTTTCCTTTCATTGAGATGTTCAAATCCTCTTTGAGAGTAAGTGAGTCCTCTCTTGTAGTTGGCTAAGTGAGTCCCCAAGACATCTATTGTGTGTCATCACCTCCATTTTCAATCAAGCAATCAACCTTTTTTCCTTCTCTCTCTACCACTTAATTGAGTATTTTATTCTTTCTTGTCCGTTGAATCAACATGAATTGGTATCAAAGCCATGGTGTGCCATAAAGGCCGTTACGGGGCTGTAAAGGCCATTACGTAAAGGTAACGATGGCAACCATTACACGTTATGGGGTCATAATTGTCGTAACAATCGTTACAGAAAAAAATGACCCATATGGCCCATTATCGCCCCTGTAACTAGGGCTGAAAGTCAAGCGGGTTCAACCCCACCGACCCGACCTTGGGTTAGGCTTGGGCAGGAAGTATCGAACCTGATCTCGAGCTTGGGCTATGAAAACACCAACCTGATGGAGTTTGGGTCAGGCTTGGGTTGAGGTCTCGGGTTGCCCGACCCAACCCGAACCCGATCTATATGCAAGTTACTTATAATTTTATCATACTTAAGTAAATTTATTAGTTTATATTACTTTAATAAGTAAACATATAATGTTTGAAATTTGATATGCTTGAATTTGAAATGCTCGAATGTTAAAGGAGTAGTTATCCTATACTTTAGCTTATTTGTTTAGAAAAATTGAAGTTCTTTACAATCAATGACTACATATATAATTAATAAAGTCATAGGTACAAAAAATAAGACGTGTATTAAAACATAATAGACTAATGTAATAACAAAAATATTAGCATGTATCAACCCGACCAACCCGACCGAGCCCGCTTGGGTGGGGCTTGGGTTGAGAATCCCCAACCTGAGGTTGGGTTGGGTTGGGTTGGGTTGGGTTGGGTTGGGGTATAGGCAGTGTTCGAAGTTTCAGTATCGCTACAAGTTTCGCTAGCCGGGGATACCGAAACAATATCGATATCGTCGATAATATCGCTGATAACCGGAAATGCGGGGAAAATGGGAAAAATAGTGGAATTTTTTAATGAAACCTCAGGAGTTGATAAAATACACATAGTTACATATTTAGGAATAAAAAAAATTGCATAAAGAATGCATACATAATAGGTTTCTATTTAATGGGGGCCTAAAAGTATGTGTTGCCGTAAGAAGTCAGTCCAATCATCTCATCCATCCAAACATTCATTGATATTTCAGAATATCGGCAACACATGAAATTTCCAAACAAATCGTTAACAAATGAGAAAGAAACTAAAGATTGTAGTCTCGTTATTGCCATGTTGCGATAATGATAATATCGTGATATTATCAATGTTATCGTCAACAAATTGAATGCTGCATACAACCATGCACCCATAAAAAATATGAAATGAGAATTTTTTAAATATATAGATTTTTGGCATATCGATACATTGGCGATATTATCGAAATATTGCAGATACATTGACGATACAAGCGACACTTGGAAATTGGAATTTACACAGTAAAAAATATTAGCGATACACCAACGGGATCAATGTATTGACAATACAAACGACGCCTATAATATACCCAATTGAAAATATTGACGATATCGATACATTGGCAAGATTTAGTGATACATCACCAATATCAAGAATTTTTTATACTATCAGTATTATCGGTATCGCTACAGGTGTTATCGGTGTCGCTGAGCTAGAAATAGAGATAATATCGGGGATATTTCGATAATATCGGAGATAATGCAAACACTGGATATAGGCAGTGTTCGCATTGTCGACGAAATGTCGATATTATCGCCGATAATATCGATGTCGCTAGACTAGCGACACCGAAACCCCAATTTTTCGTTTCTCTCCGGATTATAGGCGGAATATCGGAAATATCGACGATAATTTTGGATTATCGCCAAGAATATCGACTGCAACCACCAACCACGGAACCTATCATAGGGAAAACTATAGCCAGCAACCTCTTTTTCGATAAATAGGTAAAAAAAAATTTGGAAAATCGCTTTAATTTCGCTATTTTTTGTAAATATGTGAGAGTGATCTCGTACTTGGTTGATCGGACCTCAGAACTCGGAAGAATGCCTCGATCAACAGCGCCGATCTTCAAAGTAAGAAAAACCTCAGATTTCCCCTTTCCATTTTCGATTGGAAGCTCGAAATTTCGGCGAAAAATCAGGGATTTTGGGAATTTCCTCATGATTTGGGAATGATTTAGGGTTTGGAAACCCTCCCTAAAAAACCCCTCTTTCTTCGGCGAGAATCCCCTTCACGAACGAAATTTCAGGGTTTGTTTTTTTTTTTGTTTTTTTTTTTCCTTTGAGCCTTTGATGAACACGGATTAGCTAACGGACGGCTTTAGTAGCGATCTCGTTACTGAAGTGACGTAACCAAGTTCTGTGGACCCCACCATGATATGTCTGTTACATCCATATCGTCCATCCACTTGGTGAAATCATTTTAGTCCATTGGCCAAAAAATGAGGCATATCCAAAGCCCAAGTGGACCCCACCACAGAAGACAATGGGGACAGTGATGCCCATCGTTGAAACCTTCCAAAGGCCCACCATGATGTTTATTTGAGATCCAACCTGTTCATAAGTTCACACTGACATGGAAGAAGGGAAACACATAAATATCAGCTTGATCAAAAACTTTTGTGGCCCCCATGAAGTTTTTAATGGTAGACGTTCAATCCCCAATATTTTCTGTGGTGGGGTCCAATTGAGCTTTGGATCTGCCTCATTCTTTGTCTCATGCCATAAAACGATATCTACAAATGGATGGACGGTTTAGATATAACACATACATCATGGTGGGGTCCACAGAACTTGGTGATGTCATAACTAATCCGCGTCAAATGTAACACTTTTTTTTTTCATACCGAGTAACTCGTATGCTTTACCGTACTAAATAATCTCTCTTGGGCCCACTGTGAATGTATGTGGTTTGTCCACGCCGTCCATCCGTTTTTAAGCTCATTTTAGGGGTTAATCCCAAAATTAAAGCATATCCAAAGCTCAAGTGGACCACACCAAAGGAAACGGTGTGAATAATGATTCCACCATTGAAACCTTCCTAGGGCCCACAGTGATGTTTATTTGTCATCAAAACTGTTCATAAGATCATACAGCCAGGGATGGATGTAAAACATAAAAACTCAGCTTAATCCAAAACTTCTGTGGCCCTAAAGAATTTTTCAATAGTATACGTTCATTTCACACTGTTTCCTATGGTGTGGTCCACTTTAGGTTTGGATATGCTTCATTTTTTATATCAAGACATAAAATTTTACGATAAGATGGATGGACGGAGTGGATAAGGTACATAAATCGCGTTGGGACCCACAATGTTTACCCAGTACGCTCAGCGTACAGAGTTACTCAATCCGCAAACCGCTTGGACTCTTCCCCACGAAGTTGCACGTGTGCGACTAATCTCCATGGCTTCGTGCTCTGTGGGGCCCATTGCAATGTTTTTCTGCCATCCAATCTCTTGATTAGGTCACACAGACAGTGGATGAAGCAAAAACACAATTATTAGCTTGATCGAAAACTTTCGTGGCCCCTACAAAGTATTTAATGGTGGGATTCAACCACTACTATTTCCTTTGGTGTGGTCCACTTGAGATTTGGATCTACCTCATTTTTGGGACCATATATTAAAATGATGTTCTGAAATGGATGAATGGGCTGGATTTGTCACAACAATAAAATTGGGTCCCACACGGTAAGGGTAACACGGTGTAACGGTGTAAATTGGGTAACACGAGGCGCGGCTTGGTGAATCCAGGGATCCACCAGGTGTGGGACCCCTGACTGTGGGGCCACCTTGATGTATGTGACTACATCTATGCCGTCCATCTGTATTGAAAACTCATTTTAGGGCATGATCCAAAAATTGAAGCAGTATGGACCATAGTATAGGACACAATAGTAATTGACCATTAAAAACTTCTTGTGGGCCACAAAAGCTTTGGATCAAGATGATATTTGTGTAGTCTCTTCATATAGGTCTTTGTGTCCTTATCAACAGGTTGGATGGCAAATAAACATTCCAGTGCACTCCATGAAGTTTTCAATTGTGAGGATTCAATCACAACTGTTTCCTATGGTGTGGTCCACCTAAGATTTGGGCATGCTTCCTTTTTTGGATTATGCCTTAAAATGAGCTTTGAAAATCGTTGGACGGTGTGGATTTAAGGCACATATCATAATTGTAAGCACCACAGTAAGGGGTCCCACCCACCTCAGTGGATCTAGTGGGGAGGAAATATGGTCAGAATGGTGTACTTTTTGAATTCATTTACTTTTACATGTCTTAATTATTGTATGGTAGCTGCATTTGTATTATATAAACTCATTTTGGTTACTATTAGAATGATTTCTTATGGCAACGCATGCTTTCTGAGCCTATTAAATGAAAACTTATTATTTAATGCGTTCTTTTTGTAAATTTTTTGTTCTTGAATATGCAAATATGTGTATTCAGGCATGTCCTGGAGTTTCACTGAAAAATTCCACCATTTTCGCCATGTTTCCCCCTTTTTTTCTTACATTTCCAGTTATCGCCGATAATGGTTTATCGGCGATAACGATATTATATCTTTATCTCCGGCCAGCGAAACTTGTAGCGATACCGACAATGCGAACACTGGGTATAGGAACCTTGGGTTGGCTTAGGGTTGAGCACCAACCCGACCCGACCTGCCCGACTTTCAGCCCTACCTGTAACGGTCCATTACGGGCCGATACAGGTTTTTCAAGTTGTTTTTTCAATGGTAAAAAAATAAAAAATAAATAAAAACTGACCATAAAGGCTGTTACGAGGCCATAACAACCGTTATAACCCATATCGTAAAGGTAACAGTAGTGGCCATTATGGCCACCATTACTGTTACGAAATACCTTGATCGAAGCAAGTCCATCTTCATGGTGCAAGGATGAGACCAACACAACTATTAAGTTCTACTCAAAGATGTCCATATGGGTGCCAAAGTTGAGGAATGGAAACACGCCGACAACCACCTTCAATGTATGATGGAGGAGGTTTTGCGTAAGACTCCCTACTCAAAGCCCCGCGAATGACCCAATGGAACCTCCTCCACGCATGGGTCAACCATTCAATGTTCCCGATGTGTTCAATGAAGACGCACTCTAATTCTTCAAATTCTATTACATCTTTGTCACGACAAATTCCACCACAACCAATTTGCGCAACAAAGCGACTTGCACATGCTCTAGAAAACACCGACAAGAGCATCCAGTTGGACATTCCTGACTTTGATAGTAAACTCAACCCCAAATCTTATTGTGATTTGGTTGCTTCTTTAGAAACTTTCTTTGAGCGGAAAGAATTATTGAAAGAGAGGAAATTTAAATTCGTCGCAACGAAACTCAAAGGTCACACCATAGTTTAGTGGCAACAATGCCAATTGAGTCATGAGCGGAGATGAAATCAACAAATTAACACAGTCAAATGGGATGATAAATTCCTCCCTCTCAATTATTCTCGAACTTTATGCCAAAAGTTTCATCATCTCCGACAAAAAGTGACCAAAGTGGCCAATTACACCAATGAATTTTATAATACTTTAGGGTGGACTGTAATAAACCGATAATCAATTGATAACTAAATACTCGAGTGGGTTAAAATTATCTATCCATGATGAGATAATTTTACACCATTTAAGTAGTCTTGAAGAAGCCTACCAAATGGCCTTAAAGGCAAAAGGCAAAAGGCAAATTAAGTAGGGCTTCTTTTAAGTGATTTGAGAAAACCTCTAAAGTTTAAACAAAACCTCTAATGTTTAAACTTCTAAAGATAAGAAAGTTGTTACACGATCTAATGAATGCCCCAATTCATGGGACAGGTTAGGAACTAAAGAACGTGTGGCTATATCACAAGAGAAATATCGCAATGGAACTCAATCAAACACACCTTTCAATGTGGAGAGAGGCCAATCAGCTTATAAGTGTCCTCAAAAGAAAGTTAGCAACCGATTGAATTTAATAGATGAAAATCATGATGGGGTTGTCTACGATTTCGAAGATGACCATGAGAGCTACCAAGAGGTATGTAACCCCAATAGTCATACCGAAAGTGATAAGACGAATCCTAACCACCCCTAGAAGCCAAGAAAATGAACATCAACTACAAGACAATATTTTTAACGCTTTTTGTACCAATTATGGTCAAAGGGGTTTGGTGTTTGATTGATTCAAGAATTGTGAAAATGTGGTTGCCAAAAAATTGTTGATAAATTAAAATTAAAATGTGAAAGGCATCCCAACCCCTACAAAATTTCTTGGTTCAAAGGGGAAGTGAAATCCCAATTGATGTTTGGTAAAATGCACCATTAGTATATTATGATGAACTTTGGTTGCGTGTCTTGCCTATAGATGTTTGTCACATATTACTTGGGTGACCATAGCAATATGACCACAATGTCCATCATGATGGAAGAAAAAAATGTTTATTCTCTCTCAATAGGTAAGTACGTATTTCCTTTAAAGGAAATCCCTCCTCGTGTCCTTAAGACCCTTATCTATGCCCTTGTGGCCCAAGACGTCCTTAAAGAACTAACAAAAGAAATACCCAAATGCATAGTGGAACTCTTATAAGAGTTTTCCAATGTGACACTCGAAGAGCTTCCAGATGGCTTACCACCCATGCGTGACATCTAACACCCAATAAATTTGGTGTCGGGTGCCACATTATTACACTTGCCCTACTATCGCACAAGCCCTATGGAGAATGCCAAACTCCAAAGGCAAGTAGAAGAGTTGTTAAAGAAAAGCTTTATCCAAGAAAGCCCAAGTCTATGATCAATACCCACCCTTCTTACCCCTAAAAAAGACAAAATTTAGAGGATGTGTGTTGATAGCCAAGCCATCAATAAAATAACCATAAAATATCGCTTCCCAATTCCCCAACTTATTGACATATTGGACATTCTACATGATACAAAGGTTTTTACAAAAATTGACCATAAAAGTGGATACCACGAAATTCATATCCAGCCAGATGACCAATGGAAAAGTGTATACCATCAAATTCATATCCAGCCGGATGACTAATGGAAACCACTATTAAAACCTAGGATGGCCTTTATGAATGGCTTTTCATGCCATTTTGATTGTCAAATACACCAGGTACCTTCATAAGACTAATGAATCAAGTTTTGAGGGGAAATTTTGTGGTTGTTTATTTTAATGATATTCTTATATTTAGTTCTTCTAATCATGAGCATATTAATCAAGGATGGAGTCTTCTTATATCATGTTTATTTTACTGATATTCTTATATTTAGTTCTCAAGAAGTGTGCATTCATGACCCACAATGTAGTCTTCTTAGGCTATATTGTCTCGTCTCAAGGCATCAAGGATGGAGAGAGAGAGAGAGAGAGAGAGAGAGAGAGAGAGAGAGAGAGAGAGCCTTTGAGGTGCGATGAGACGCATTACTTAGGCAGTGAGGCTGTCTTAAGCTAAATAGGACACCCAATAGCCTTCTTTAACAACAAATTCAATGATACCAAGAGATGGTACTCCAAATATGACATTGAGTTTTACACCATATTCAACCCAATCATTTTGGCATCACTACTTGATACATAAGGAGCTTATATTATACTCAAATCATGAGGCCCTCCACTTTCCCAACGCCCAAAAGAAGCTTAATACAAGGCATGCTAGGCAAGTATCCTGACTACACAACTACACCTTTGTGATTCACCACAAATCCCGTGCTAGGCAGATGCACTTAGTCAAAATTCTTGCCTCCCCAAGATTTTGCCTTTTGAGGTGATTGGATTTGATCTGCTACCGGAAAATTAAGGTCGAGTCATATTTTGGAAAAAATTGAAAATATTACAAAAGGGGGGCAAAATGACAACTTCAGTATTGTGAAAGGTTCTCTTCAAAGGGAACCAACTTTGGCTTCTTTAAGGATCCTTATAACTCCAAGTCATCACCGAGCTACATGGTAGCGACTTAGGGGGGCATTTTCATCAAGATAAGACCATTATTGTGGTTCATGACCGTTACTATTGGCCTCAATTGAACTGTGGTATGGAGCGGTTTGTTCATAAATAAATGATATGTCGAATTGCTTCTTGTTTTCTTTTAGCCTCTTGACCTCTTAACAAACTCCAGCAATCTTCAAATAAGAAAAATATATGTCAAAGATTCTAAAGTAGCAACAAACTTGTGGCATATACCAACCTTTACCTATACCAACTCATCCATGGGAAGACATTAGTATGGATTTTCTGCTCGCATTGTCAACAACACGATGAGGCTATAATTCTATCTTCATGGTAGTTGATTGCTTTTTCCAAAATATCACAATTTATCCCACACATGGATGTTATAAATGCCTCTCACAATGCTCACATCTTCTTTAACGAGATCATTCAGCTCCATGGTGTTTCAAGGACCATCGCCTCCAATCGACATACATAGTTTGTGAGCCACTTTTGACGAGTTTTATGGAAACACATGGGTACTGAACTCCAATTTTCAACTGCATATCATCCACAAACTGATAGCCAAACTAATGTTGTCAACGATCCCTTGGTGATCTACTCTAATGTTTGGCAAGTGCCTACCCACGACAATGGGATCTTGTCTCACCTCAACCTGAATTCACCTACAACAACTCTAAGTGCTAACCTACTCAAAAGACTCCATTTAAAATGGTTTATAGAAGAAAACCCTGAACCATATCTTTGATCAAGTACTAATTCATAGCCTGGGAAAGAGTAGCATTGACTTCCACGAACTTGTTAGCCATATCCAAGAGGTCTAAAAACAAGTTTGAACCGACCAAAAAAGTGATAATGCTCAGTGCAAAGAAGTCGTTGGTGCTCATCGCCATCACTTAGAGTTCGAAGCAGGTGATTTGGTTTTGATATATTGGCAGAAATAGAGATTTCCAATGGGTACTTGTCACAATTTGAAGAACAAGAAAATTGATCCATGCGATGTCCTTAAAAAAGATAGAGCCAAATGCATATCAGCTTGAACTAGCCGAAGGAGTGGTGTTAGTCCCATTTTTAACATTACTGACCTTTATCCATATCATGGCAATCAGGCAACCCAAATCAATCTTCACCAAGCCTTGAAGATTTGTGTATGAATTCTTCAATTGGCTCAACTGAAATTATTGATATCATTGACACATGGTCAAAAAATACAAGACAAGGTATCTACACTCCATATCTTGTCCAAGGAAGAACAAGCTTGGATCCGAAGATACTTAAATCAATGAAGAGGAGCTGCAAAAAAATTTTAAAAGGTAGGAGCTGCGAAATCTTGTAAAGAGTTTTCACAAAAGATCTCCAAACCAAACATGAGGATGAGTTCCAAGGAGAATTGACGTTGGTGTATTTTCCTTTCTTTGTCAGATTTTTGTATCCTCTTCGAGAGTGAGTGAGTCCTCTGTTATAGTCAGGAGAGTGAGTCTCCAAGACATCTATTGTGTGTTGTCACCTCCATTTCTAAGCAATTATCCTTTTTTCCTTCTCTCTGCCACTTGCTTCTGTATTTTCTTCTTTCTTGTCCATTGGATTGGCATCAATCATGGGTGCAAAAGTGTGAAGCAGATAAGGTACCACTTCTAAAGTATCCACCACTCCTAGTTAAGAACCATGATATGACACTTTAAGAATCTTGAAACAAAACCATCTAGCAAGGCATCCAAAAGAAAAGAGTCATGCAAAAATGTCTCAAAAAGGTACAACTCAAAGCCCTTACCAATCAAGTGCCCATTTGGGTGGACTCAAACGACAAACGATGTGGACCCTTTTTTGCTCTAAATCAGGTCCTCCATAGTCCTAGTAAAAACGAGGCTGGTTGTATGTAGGATTCTTGTGATCTTAGATGCAGAAAACTACTTCTGGAACACTTTAAATCGTGCTATTCATTTGCACTGCTGTTTCTGCTTCCTAAATGAGTTTTTCTATGGTGTTTCCTAGATGTTTATACACGCCAACATTTTGAAACAAATGCTTCCCCGCTCCAACACCCAAATATGTTGCCACTTTCACCATGCTTAATGAAGCTATAGTTATTTGAGACACATACACCTTTTTGGCATCATAAACCAAAAGATGGACCAATGGCCTTTCCTTTTCCAATTCTAATTGAAAATGCACAAGGATGCACCTAAATTGGGATTTGGTGGCAATCTAGACATACGCCAAAAGAATAACTCAGCTTGATATCAATGCATTTTAAAAGTATGTGTAACTACATAAGTAACTTTTTTATCAGTATAACTACATAAGTTACTGAATGATCTGTCGAATCAAATCAACTCTTTTCCAATGCTACCAGATATCAGTCTCGTCAAAACCCTTAGAAACGGCCACATGGTTAAATAATTAACCCATGACGAGGGAGTTACCTCTGGGACATAATTCATCCATCAATTGCACATTTGAAAAAAAAAGTTAAATTAATCCCTCGACAACTCCTAATCATAAGAAGGTTTTAGTTGTGGATGAGAAAATGCTAAATGGCCAATATCACAACCATTACAATAGTAATGGCTCAAAGTACAACAAGATGTAACACTAATGGCTTGCGTATCCAACCCCCTTTTTTTCCTTAGAGAACACCCTTTTTCCATGAAATAGCAACTGTTGTAGAACAGGTTATATTCAACAAGTAAATGTCATATCTGACTCAAAATAAAATGTTACAGTGGCTCGTGCTAACAGTCAATCCACCTTCATTTACTGATTTTTTTCATTTTTGTACTGTCATTAAACAACCTGTTGTAACTGCCATTCCAGTAACAAAAAGGCGGCGATGCCCCTTGGTCGCTATATTTACACAGTACTCACTTCAAAACATATGTTTTGGCTATAAAATGAACTAGTTAAAGAAGTAGCGAGCATTGAACTAAAATGTTTCAGATCTAACAAATCGACAACCACCTATCAATCCCCATTGATCTGAATTTTGCTATGGAAATAAATATAATATATTGCATCCATCATAAATCCAGATAATACGTTCCAATCAAGGGCACAAAATGTTAGAAGTACAAAATTTAAATTAAAAAAATCGCACGATTGGAAAAGAGAGAATTGATAGAATTTCTGCAACATACCTTTGTGAACTCCCGAAAAATATCATTCTCCCACACCTCCCCCGACCCCTTCCTACTCAGCAACTCCAACACCTTCCCAAAGAAATGCAAATACACGACCAGCGCAGTCCCATGGGCCGCAGCAGCAACCGACCCAACAACCATCAGGAACCAATCAAACCCATCAGCACAGGCGAACAGCCTCGAGAATGGGACAGCAGCAGGCGGAGGCTCGATCTCCTCCGCCTCCTCGATCCCGCCACCTCCGTCGTCCTCCAAATTCACTGGTTCGGTGTTCGAATCAAGGTACGGGGAGGGTGATTCAGGTGGCTCGGACACCTCCGAGACCGGCGTCAACGGCTGGATGTGCGGCGGGGACCACCCGAAGAGGCCGCGGGAGACCATCATTGTGCCGGCAAGGGAGGGAAGAGAACCAAAACCCTAAACCCTAACCCTAATTCATGGAAACCTTGAGAAATGGATTTCTCTGAGAGAGGAGAGATGAGAGAGAAAGAGTGAGAGGTTTGAGTTGCGACAGATGCGTGTGAGAAGTGGAATTGAGGGGAAGAGAGGGTCCGAAGAGGAGGGAATTTGATTTTTTGAGAAGCGGTGGAGCGTTTGGTTAGCAGAAAGTGGGATTTTTTTTTGGTTTTTGGTTTGGAAGGGGGGCGTGAAAAGCAAAGAGAAATGGCGTTTGGTTGTTGTGTCTTAGGAGAGATTATCCGACAGTGGCAGGCATCATTACGCTCTGCCTTTTGTGCATTCCACCACGTCTCTTGCTTTTGCCAGAGAAATTTGCAAGGCTACTCGCGCGAGTAGGTTTTACCAGGCCGCTACACGCGCGAACGTGCCGAGACGGTACACCTGTATTCGCTGAGGGAAGTCACTTACTGTGGTCGGAAGCTATGTGGGGCCCAAAGAGATTCCCATGAGAAATCCACTCCGTCCATCACTTTTGAAAGATCACAAAAGGACAGGAATCCATAATTCAGGAATATCCAAAACTCAGGTGGGCCACGCTACGTGAAAAGGGTAGAACAGAAATGTCCACCATTGAAACCTTCCTGGAGTTTGATCATGATGCTTCTATGCCATCCAAACCGTTCATAGGGTTATTTCCAGTCATATAAACTGTGGTAGAAATATCATCCTGATACAAAACTTTGGCGGCCCCCACAAAGTTTCCAATGGTAGAGATTCAATCCCTGCTGTTTCGTGTTGTGTGGCCCACCTAAGTTTTGGATCTAACTGATTTTTTGAATCATAATCTATTTTGTCCTTCCAAACCCGATGGATGGAGTGGATGTGTCACGGACATCTCTTTGGGCCCTACATAGCTTCCCAACCGAGGCAAGTAGCTCCCTTGCAGCAACTCAGCCTGATATTTTATCACCATATTTAGGGTTTTGATCTTTATCTTCCAACATTATTAGGAAGTCAAAAAATAAAATATTAAAAATATAAATAGATATGATTAAACAACAAATTCGTAATATAAATATATTATTTTCACTTCTAAATGTTAATTTGCTTTATAAATGATTTCGTGATTTAACACATGAAATTAATAACTGATGAGATTTTAAAATTATTGTAATATTTATTTATCAATTTTTACAAGAATATAACTATTTTTTTTATTTTTGTTTAAAAGGTAAGCAAGAATTTATTACTGTGTCAAGGAAAGGGAAAAGTACAACAACCATCTTTAAACAATCACACCAATCACGATGAATATGTTGGAACTATTCATTGGAGTAGGAAACAATAGACAGAGAGAGAGAGAGAGAGATGACTTGTATGTTTGATGAACTCAATCAAGGCATGATAAATCACTAGGCTTAAAACTATTTATGTCCTCCTAATGCTTTCCAAATGTAACAAAATTAATGAACAATTGACCTCCAAGATACAACAACTATTACATTTGTCTCGATTGTGCACTGATCGTACAGGGCTTGAACTAACATGTAAATCAAACTCGAACTGTGATGACTCAACGAGTCAGTGAAGAAAACAAAACAAAGAATATTGTCCAGAGGATTTGCAAAGCTTGAGAGAGATCATTTTCAAGATGGAGAGATAATTTTCAAGATGATTAAAACTAGATAAATCGAGTCTTATTTATAGACTTTGATTAGGTGCCTAATGCATCGTTTCGAATTAGGTTAAAACTGTTAGGTTTAAACCTAACTGCTACGACCACTCGAACAGATGCATCTTTGGATACCCAACTATTGCAACCACCCGAACAGATATGTCTTTAAATGTTTAAAAACAAAATACTGTTAGCATGAGTACACTTTCAATGTTCGTTAAAAGGATACGCAAGTATACTTTTAGGAGACCCAAACCCAAAATCGAGCCTGGCACTGGCGTGCATGTGTGTGGTATTTGGCATAGTGCAAGTCAAAGTGCATAATCCCCCACAAACTATAAAATTTACTTGCCCTTGAGGGAAGCCTGACCCTTATGCAAAACTCACTACTTATATACTTGTTTTTTTTCTTGTTTCTTTTTTATATAGGACAAAGAAGTTTCACAAAACTCTAAAACCAAACATTTAGAGAAAAAAACATTTTGAAAGAAAATTTTGAAAAATTTATTTAAAAACTCTTTTAAATACAATAGAATAAATAGTTGAAAAAAAAAATAAATAACTTTAAAATTTAAAGAAAAAATTGGGATAAATTATGATAGTAGTTTGTAAAAAAATAAATAATTTCATGTAGAATATGTTTATGGTTAAGAATTCTCATATTATTGTAATAAAAAGTACAATGATTACGATTCCTTTACTACCCGTTGTTTTGTATTTGAATGCATTGGAGTTTAAATCGTAACTACTATGAAATAAGGGGGTATTTGGCACATGGTATTAGATGGGATTAGGTGGGATTTAATTGAGTTTATAATAATTAATATATTAGTCAGTGATTATCTGTTAATCTCGCAGTATGAAGATAACCATCCTAATGTGTTTGAGAGCAACATCACAACCTGTGATTTGGTTAAGAATCCTACATTATTACGTCTGGAATGATGGATTATACGTCTGTAAAGGGTAGCTGTAGGATTTTAGAGTCTGGTATAGGTTCCAATACGAGATTTTGAGAATCCCTTGTCGTCGATTTAGTATTCTATGTGATAGATGGTAATCTTACACACAGTCATCCAAACGAGTCAAGTTGTTAAAAATAGTGGATATTAAAATGCAATTCCGCATAATCCCACCTAAACCCATGTGCCAAGGTGATTCCAAACCTTCTATTGTATCTAATTGCAATGCACTACAATCCAAACCTTTTGTCTGGGAGCTTGTATTTAGAATGCATTAGAATTCTTTAATATATTATCGTGACCTAAATTCTGTTAATTAAATTAGCTTTGATACCTTAAATTAATGTGCATGTGTCATTTGACAAAATGGTTGTAATACGCTTATTAAATATATACTTTGTAAAAAATAAGGAAATTTCGATCATTAGGTGAACCACGAACCTTACGATCACAAACAAGCTACTTACTAATAGTTTTTACTTGTCAATTTAGATGGTTGAAGTTTGGACAATTTGGAACCTTCTATTGATGTGATTTTAGTATTGTAGTTGATTATTTTATTGTTTTAAGGTATTATTAGTGTACCATGTGCACAACAAGTTAGTAGCCTAGCCACAACTTCATTGCAAGTATGACTCTTTTGAAATGGAGGCCAAAAATGCTATTTTCATTTCAAATATGCCTAAAAATATGAGATTTCAAAACATACCAGATTTGCCTATTTGAAAAACCTCCATATTTTATTTATCTTCAAATACTTAGCTACTAAACTTAGAAAATGTGGTTGTTGGATTTAAAATATATCCAAATACTTTTAGATTTAAGTTGCCAAATGGCCATTTACAAGTCTCCCGAAAGCCTTGCATTTTGACTGAGGATTGTTGTATCTGATTTATTGACAACAAAATTATGATGGTACATTTCCACTACTTTAATGCCGTTAGAGTTTCTTGATATGCGTTGATGCAGCATTAGAGCTAAACACGAGCCAAACCAAGTCGAGCTTAGTGCAACTCAGCTCGATTCGGCTAGCAGCCTACCCCAGCTCGAGTTTGGCTCAGCTCGATCCTTGAGCCTAACTGGCAAGCTCGGTTCGGTCAGCAACTCGAGCTAGCTCGAGCCGAGTTCGAGTTCGAGTTCAAGCATTTGAGCCGAGTTCAGGTTGGTTAGGGAGAAAAGGCAAAAAAAAAAAAAAAAAAGGGCTCAAGCAATTCTTCTTTAAGAATAGGGATTATGGTGCTGAAATTTGATCGATATTATACATATATTATATATATTTAAGGTATATAAAAAAGAGCTGAGCTTTAAACTGAGTCGAGTCGAGCTCGGGTTAGCTCGAAATTATTTCAAGCTAAAAAAAATAACTCAACTCGACTCAAACCTAGCTTTCGATCCGAGCTGAATCGAGTTTATTTAAGTCGAGTCGAGTGAGTTAACCAAGTTAGCTTAGCTCATGTTTAGCTCTATACACCATCCTCTAGTGACTTGAGCATTTTAGAGCAAGTGATTGTTTGATACAGTGTCAAAGCGGAAGATCAAGTGTTCGAATCCCAAAAGCAACAAATATGTCTCTGTAATATATTCTCCCATGGGGGCATTGTTTGTGGTGTGAGTAAGTGTCCCTCTACCCTTGCCTAATATGCTCTCGTGTGGAGTTCCACCCTGCACGTGCAGCGAGTGTTAAAGTCCCTTTTATATACATTGATACTAACTTAGATTTGAAATGATTTACGTGGCAATTTGAAAAATAAAATGATTACAATTTTTGTTACTATGATTTAACTGACAATTATCATATGGCGATTTGAAAAATAAAATAATTACAAATTCTGTTACTACGTATTTAATTGGCAATTATCGCATTTAGTTTCAAAGTAGTAAAATCACAATGATAATAGTTTTCCACTACTTATCATAATAATTTTCAATCATAAAAAAAAGGCATTGACTAAAATGCCAAGAAAATTTTAGTGCAATAAAAGACAACTATATTTTAAGAAGTAAACTTTCACAAGATTTTTAGGGGTGTCTTGATCATAAATTGCTAAAGATAAACTACTCATGCCTTAATGATGTCAAGCGGGTGCAAGCCTATTCTTGGCACTGTTAGACCAAAAGAAGATTGAACAGAAGTGGACATAGTCAGTCGAACTCGAGCCTAATCCTACGTAGGGCATGACATGACTAGGTCTCAAGCACGTCCAGAATAAAGAAATTCATTTTAGATAGAAAATAATTGTCGTTCAAAGTGTGAACAGTTAATCAACTATAACTTTTAATCCAGGTATCATTATGGGACACACGACCTATGAATTTTAATTGTAACAGGTCATTTGAGGTGAACTGACCCCGGTAGTGGGCCATGTTGGTCTATTTCGCGAGAAAACAACTCCTTTTAATTTTAAATCATAATTTTAGGAAAAATTTACTACTTTTAATAAGTTTTAGGTTGGACGTATCTCTTTCATTTTATAGTTTAGTATATGTTGTCTTCTTAAAAATTACTTATAATCATGTAAGGAATCATCTCACATAATTAAATCAGAACTTTCTACTTTTATTAAAATTTACTTTTTTGGATAAGTTCCAATTTATTCGACTTAGGGTTTGCTTGGTTGGCATCTGGAAACCTGTTCCCGGCTTAAAATTTAGATTTCAGCGAAATTCAATTTTAACAGGTGTGTTTGGTGGCAAATTACAGCCAAATAGGATTCCATTTGGAAACCTAAATTGGCTGGAATCAGGATTAGTGGAAACGATGTGGGGGGACCATTTCTACGAAAGGGAAAAGACGCGAAAGTGAGTGCCATTCAATATTGATGATAATACCCCTAGGGTGGTGCCCACCTCGATGTATGCATTGTACATCTATGATGTATGCATTTTATATCCACGCGGTCCATCCGTTTTAAGAGCTTAATTAAGGGCATTACACAAAAATGAGGTAGATATAAATCTTAAGTGGACTACATCACAACAAAACAATGGTGATTGAACGACCACCATTAAAAACTTCCTAGAGCCCACTATAATGTTTATTTGCCATCCAACTCGACCATTTGTCTTGTGGGACTACTATAGGCCAGGGGTTAAGTTCTCAGGCAAATCCTAAGCCTAAGTGGGCCATGCCGCAAGCAACGATTGGATTACACAGTTTTCAACTAAACAGAACTTGGATTATACAATTTTCATGCCAAACATCAAGTTCCAGATGGAATCTGGATTTCCAATTCAGTTTTTGCAATTTTGGATTCCAACACTGGAATTTGGATTTTCTCTAAAATCTAGATTTTGCAACCAAACAGGCCCTTGGGACTCTTAATTAGGGTATATGTTTTATTAATTAAAGCACTGTAATTTCATTTTAGAGGTACACATCAATAAATATTTTGAAATCCCCCTTATTTCTAATGGATTTAAGAGTCATTACACCTTGTGAATTTAAAGTTTATATCACATGGAGGAGACGGTGTTCTTCCTCTATTCAACTTACACCCTTTCCCTAAGCCACTCAAGTAGCTTCTCTTGATTTCTACTTATTAAACTAAAGTTTATAAGTGATCATCAATCAAACTTACTTATCTTAATTAAGTTACTTACCAACGCAGGTGAGTAGAAAAGGTAACATATTTGGTGGTATCCAAACAACCCTTAAATTTTCAGGTGCTTCTATGATTGTCAGCCATTTAGACACATAAAGTGGTCATTTTATACAGTTAGCCCATATGTGGTGTATGAGGCTTACATTGATACAGGTATTATATCCACCTCGTCCATTAGGTTGTTGTATCACACCCAAAAGGGCTAACCCGCTAGGTGGAGTGACCCTAGAATATATTAAGATCCTTTTCATCGTCCCCTCCAACTGATGTGGGACTAACCTAGCTTTCGGAACCGGTTCTCGGCTTACCCCTCTTGCATTGTGGGTCCAAAGGCGTGGGCGCCACCATGGCATGGCCTGGACATCCCAACCGATTTGGGACTAACCCCAAAGTATATGGCATCTATGCACTGACCATGACGAAATGACATCCCTAAATTAGGCCAATCCAAAGTGGAAACGAGCCACACCATGGGAGTTTAGGTTTCGAGAGATTTAGGCCCCGTTTTGATGCAAGGAAATAAGTAGTTTTTTTGCTGACAATAGCCATTTAGCTCCTTATTTGGGATAAGTAAGTTTGGTTAGCATTAGTTAGTACTTGCTTATTTGCTGAAAATCGGGTAAGCATTTCAGTGTTTTTTTTTTTTTCTTCTTTACTTTTTTTTTCCCACCAGTTGAATCGTCGAGGGTCGATCTCTCTCTCTCTCTCCCCCCAAAAAAAAACCCATCTCCAAAACCCTAGCATTTTCAATCGTCGTCTCCATCTCTCTCTATCTCTCTAATCGAAACCCTGACGTGCCGTTTTGCTGTGTCATTTTGCCGACGCCGTCCACTATCCAGCAACCCTTATTTGGCCATCCGAGTCGGGTGAAGATATACACTCCTCTTTCCATTTTTTTCTCCATTTTTTTCAATTTCTAAAATTTCTTTGTAATTTCAGGTGAAAATCGCCAATTTCAAGTGGAAATTTCTTTGTAATTTCTAGAAAATCTAAGTCTTTCTTCTCTCTCTCTCTCTCTCTCTCTCTCTCTCTCTCTTATATTTCCCTTTATGCTAAATTCTCAATTTCTTCCATTTTCTATTTTTTATGTTTGTGATGAATGGATTTTCATCCCTTTTTGTGTATTCCCTGTGTCTTGTGCCTCATTGGCATGTAAATTGTTTCTCAGTTCCCTCAGCATTCCTCCACTGATGATTTGGTATATGCTGCAGGCTTCTAATGGTTTCTTTTTTATGCTATATTAATAGGTCTTTATTTTGCTTGCCATCTGTTTGATTAAATTTTTAGAGAAGATTTTTCTTATCTTCATTGTTTTTTTACTGTGTTTTCACATTTTTCTTCGTATTATTTCTGAAATATTGTCTTTTGCCTCACAACTAAAGCCAATCATAACAATAAAGAAATATTTCAATCCCGTTAACTACGCATTCGAGCTTCCACAGGTCTGGATTTTTTGTTAATGCTCAACTGGTGATACTTGTTGAATCCTCTTCCATAATTATGTGCACACTCATAGAACCCTGGAACAATCTCAAATTCGAAAGTTGTATCCTCTGCCTCATTAGAGTTCTCTCCCATTATAGTGTAGAAGTCAAGTTTAATTGGAGAAAGTGGTGTGGAAAATTTTCCTTAGGGCTCATTTTGATGTGTTGGTAGGCAGTTGACTAGATGCATTTATGTTGAAACACCTTATTTCTAGTGTTTAGGAGTTCCAACACATGCATCATTTCCACATAAATATATTTCTTTCTTATTTCCATTTCAATTTTTTCAAAGAGATGTTCGTTCTTGGATTGGAATCCAAAGCCGGAAGCCTTGTCGAGCGACAACATGAGTAGTTGGCCTTAGTTCATGATCTTAACCCGACGGTCGCCCCATGTTACGTCGAAATCTTGATTTCCCTTTGATTCGAACATGTGGGTGTCCAACATCCACTAGAGTAGTAACTTCGTGGGTGTGGATAAAGAGATTTTGAAGTGTGGTTATACCAAGTTTGTGTATATATGCTAATATGCTCACTTTGTAGAGGATTTAAGAAAGGCTACTATCATTTGGGTATCCAACATCCATGTGAAATAGTTGATTGGTTGTTTTTTTAAAGAGAACACGACAGTACTGATGTCGATACGCATCAATCATTTAAGCTTTTGTAAGGTTTGATTCTTTAGTTAATTTGAAATCTAGCTAGTTTGGTCTTTTAAATGCTGTCGATGTAAAGCAATTCAAGAATCAT
The DNA here is from genome assembly GCA_003013855.2 of Liriodendron chinense. Classification (NCBI taxonomy): domain Eukaryota; kingdom Viridiplantae; phylum Streptophyta; class Magnoliopsida; order Magnoliales; family Magnoliaceae; genus Liriodendron; species Liriodendron chinense. Next base: position 501,960 of record PVNU02002828.1, read on the forward strand.
CGGAGATGTATGAGTGTTGAGTATGCCATTTTATACCGGCGGTATTCAATTGTTAGCCACACCGTATTTGGTTTTCTTGTCACAGGTATGGAATTTGAATGCAGTTGTAGCATTGTCTGGCCTCTGGATACTGTATGAGGACCTTATTTAAAATGATTTTAGTTATACATATTGTTGTTAGCTGGAAGCTTAATTTGTGGCTTGTTTGTGTTTTTCTGTTATGCCTTTCTCGTTCACATCTGTTTTGTATGCGGGCACACCTTCCACATGGATTCCATCGATCTTTGGCTCACCAACAACACCAGCTGTCCTCTCCATTGGCTATCATTTCTCCCAGCCACCAAAGTAGCCTTTGATCCTTCAACCGATATTCCATTAGCCCAAACGATTCAAGCTCCAAGCGATATTCTAGTAGCCCAAACCATTCAAGCTCAACCGCATGAACCATCTTCGGAGAGCATTGCAGATAGAGTTCTTCAAAGAGCTGAGGCTGAAGGATGCATCTGTAATGAGGTTGGTTCTGTCGTGATTGATGTGGAAACACATGTGCATTGTTAGCAAGAATGTTGTTGTTGTTGTAGAGGATCTCATGTTCATCTAGTCAGTCTACCATTTTCATGTCTAAGCATGCATACAAGCTTGTATCTAACATGTATGTGTATAATGCATGTATATGTCTTAGATAGCATGTTGATTTTTTTTAGGCTTACTAAGCTCACATGTGTGTATGAGCAAGCCATCTCCATGCAACCCCATGTGCCAATGTGACTTTGAGATCCAAGCCATCCATTGTGTGGGTTCCCATTGTGTAGATGGCATTCTCTAAAAAGGTCAGGCCAGTGCATTCATCTAACGGGCTTCCATACCAGAATTGTAACTCAACTGATCAGGGGAGAGACTCGATGTTTTGGAAGGGTGTCTCCATTGTGTGACCCATATGATGGATGACTTGGATCTTTCGCATTTTCAAAATGGCGCATGGGTTGACATGTAAATTGGGCCGAGAGAAGCTATGGTATTTTAATATATCAAACTAGTTGGACGACTAATTTAATTTTGGGTCAATGATTCAATTTTGCATTTCGTTTCATGCAATTGCTGCGTAATTTTGTTACTTAATTTAGTAATAGGTTACAATCCACCATCGCTCATTAATTCATATGATTTGTTCATACATCCATCTCTTAAATTGCTTGGGCTCATCTTTGTGTGTATGTTTGAAGTCGCATTTCTTCACTCATTCATACTATGCGTTTCGCTTTTATTGTTCACGCGAAATAAATATTCCTTTATTCACTAGAAGTTGTCAGTTATAACTACTTCGAATGTTGGATTCCCCTCTCACATGACACCGATTTTATGTGCAGGTTGATAACTATGGGGAAGAACTTGGTGAAGAGCCATAAAAAATTGGTATTCAAAGAGATTCCAGCATGAGGTTGTCATGGAGCCGAAGTGTCAGGGGCAATATATACATTTGCTGCAAAAGTACACATGTTGTGGGAAATGCAAGATGAGGAGACGCCAGAAACTAAAGGCTAAGTATCTCTCCAAAGACATCGAGAAGAGGCTCAAATCTTTACGCAAGGAGAGTAGAATGCAGGGGAATTGAAGTGCACTAAATGATAGTGTTGTGTCAGGCTTTTAAAAAATAAAAAAAATTTGATGCATTTCACAACAAGATGTAGCAAGAAACTAGTTTTTATTCAATATATATATATATATATATATATATATATATATATATATATTGGCTTGGATCATGGCGATTTGTAGTAGTTGAACTCTAGGAGGTGTTAAGGGGAGGATTGACAAAGGTTGTGTGTTTTTTTTTTTGGCTTGATCAAGGTGATTTGTAGTAGTTGAACTCTAGAAGGTGTTAAGGGGAGGATTGATAGATGATGTGTTTTTTTTTTTTGGCTTGGATAACGGTGATTTGTAGCAATTGAGCTCTTGATGTTAAGGAGAGGATTGGCGGATGTTATGTTTGTTTTTCTTTTTTTTTTTATAGTAGTAGGTGAGCACTTTCAACAAGGTTTATAGCCATTGAACTTTGGATGGATTTTAAATTGATGATTTGTTTAAAATGGGAAGTGATTGAAAATGATATGTTACAGGATTAAATATATTTTTTTTAAGTTACTTATTAATGTGCTATTATCAAACATACTTATCTAGTTATTGGCTGAAAAATATGTTGTTTACTAAACATGATTAAGTAGAAACCAAGATAAGTTGCTTATCTAATAAGTAGCTTATCTTAAGCAATTTAAGATCCGAACGGGCCCTTATAGCCCCGATCAGCTACTGACCGCTTCAGTAGCTATTTAGCTACTTGAAGTGACGTCATGAAGTTCTATGGACCCCATGATGTATGTATTGTACCCACACCGTCCATCAATTTCGAGAGATCAGGGCATGAGCCAAAGTTCAAAGCTCAAGTGGACCCACAACAAAAAACAGTACGGACAGTGATATCCACTGTTGAAACCTTCCCAGGGCCCACCAGGATGTTTATTTGAGATCCAACTTATTCATAAGTTCACACAGACATGATCGAAGGCAAAATATCAGCTTGATCGAAAGCTTTTGTGGGCCGCAAGAACTTTTTAATGGTAGGTGTTCAATCCCCACTTTTTTCTCCCGATGGAGTCCACTTGAGCTTTGGATCTGCCTCATTCTTTGGCTCCTGCCCTAAAATGATCTCTCCAAAATGGATGGATGGTATGGATACAACACATACATCATGGTGGGCCCACAGAACATGACGTCACTTAGTAGCGAGGTAGCTACTGAAGCCGTCAGTAGCTAATCCGCCTCCAGATTTATATTGTTTCTTAACAGTGTGGCCCACATGAATCTTGCATCTGCCTGCTTTTTGGTGTGGTGACTAATGGATGACTTCGATGTCATGTCATGCACAAATGACGGTAGGCCCCAAACAACTTAACTGTCCAGTTCCATCGTTTTACCATTCCCCTTAATAACAGTGGTAGCTCATCTTCCATTTAGACCATCTAAATTAAGTATTTCTCTAAAATCAAACTAAGTGAGCAATCCCAGCCATCCAATTGATGGCTATCAAATGGATGGTTAAAATTAAAATAGTTAAGTGGTTCACATCCAATTGATGGCTATCAAATGGATGGTTAAAATTAAAATAGTTAAGTGGTTCAAATTCAATCAGATGATCACCATTCTTACTCTCAGTGAAAATTTAGGCCGTGTTTCGTAAACCAATGGATCAGAGATTTGGACGGTGTAGATAGCGATATAACTGTGCCACGTGTATGAACGCAGATCCACCATCATTTTCAAATGGTGGTGAACTATCAATCGTAGGAGTCTAGCTATCCCCTTGTCGGTCGCGGTGGACCAACGCGGATTCGAGCGGTTGACTTTATACAACGAGAATGCCTCTGATTAGGTGATCTAGACCGTTGAATATTTCCATGATGTATTTATTTTGAACAAGGTTACAATCGGGGCCCACATGCCTCTGATGCAGATTGTTGGTACGAGGGCCCCACAAGCAATAACGCATGCACCAGAACTTTTGGGGATTGGGTGATTTTACCCTTATTTAGGACTGCTGTTCCGTTCCTCCCTAGTCCCTAACCACAGGCCACTGATACAAGGGTCAGGATTGTCTGATCTCGGAAGTTTTTTTTTTTTCTTCTAGGCATCAACAATCCATTGTGAGTAACTCTACATCAACGGTCAAGATCACCGATTAATGGTCCTACATGTACAAACCAGCACATCAGGATAATTAACGTTTTTTTAAATGAATCAGGACACTAGAATGTGGACCGCTGCGGTAGTTTCTTCTCAACCGTCTATTTGCGCGCCCAAGTAAAGGCATGAGTTGTATATCCACACCGTCCATCCGTTTCTACGACCCATTTCATGAAGGGGTCCCAAAATTTATGCTGATCCAAATCTCATGTGCACCACACAACAGTGGTGATTGTGTGCCTCACCATTAAAAATTCCAAATGGCCCGTTGTAAGGTTTTGTAATGTTTATTTTCAATCCAACCTGTTGATAATATTAAGAAGATCTTGACGAAGAAAAAATACAAATAAATATTAGATTGATCCAAAACTTTTAAGAGAGATCTGCCCAATGAGCAGCTCAGATTCACCACACGTGTGCCACGGTTGCACGTGCATGCGAGTATGAATCTAACCCACTCGCGGGAGTACTCCTACAGAGCTGAAAAGAAGCGAAAGAAATAAACATTGATGCCTGATAGAGTATGATGGTTCATACGCATTCAATCAGAAATTGTAGAAGTGTGGCATATGTTATTCGGAGGAAACCATCCAAATAGTGGGCCCCACTTCAGAATGTCATACTGAAGACTGCCATCCAACGGACGGTTAAGACAAAAGGGAGTTAACGGCCTATATTAAACTAACAGGAAGTGGATTAGGTGTCACCCGGGTAACACCTTAGTGAGTGTTACACTGACCGTGTGGGGCCCAGACTGATGTATTTTTTGTATATCCACACCGTCCATCTGCTTTTTCATCACATTTAAATACGTGATCCCAAAATTTAAGTAGATCCAAATCTCAGGTGGACCATACCATTGGAAACAGTGGTATGAATGACTTTAAAACCTTTTTGTGGCCCACAGAAGTTTTTGATCATGCTGATATTTATATTTTACCTTCATCCATTTATGTTTGATACTATAAACAGGTTGGATGTCATATAAATGCTACCAAAACATTAAGATGAGCCTTTGGAAGTTTTTGATGGTGGAGTGCTCAATCAACACTGTTTCCTGTGGTGCGGCCCACCTGAGATTTGGATCTGCTTAATTTTTTGGATCACAACCTGAAATGAACTGTAGAAACGGATGGACGGCGTGGATATGCAACATATCATCCAGGTGGGCCCTACAGTAAGGGTAACATCCACTAAGGTGTTTCCCGTTCCCATTGATCGATGGGATTTTATCGTTATGATATATGACTGGCGCCTATTAGGTGAGGCCCCGGATCCAATGTGGTCGGTGGGACTCGTGACTGTGGGGCCACCGTGATGTATACATATTGAAAGTTAATTTTAGGACATGATCCAAAAATTGAAGCACTTCCAAATCCTAGATGGGCTAAAGTATAGGAAACAGTAGTGATTGACCATTAAAAACTTCCTGTGGACCACAAAAGCTTTAGATGAAGATGATATTTATGTGGTCTCTTCAACTTTGGTGTTTGTCACCTTATCAACAAGTTGGATGGTAAATAAACCTTCCGGTGGAATCCATGAAGTTTTTAATGGTAGGAGATTCAATCACAACAGTTTCTGTGGTGTGGTCCACCTAATATTTGAGTCAACTTCATTTTTGTGATAATGCCCTAAAATGAACTTTCAAAATGGTTGAATGGTGTAGATTTAAGACACTTACATCACTATGAGCCACATAGTCAGGGTCCCACCCACCTCGTTGGATCCGGGTTCTCACCTAATCTGCTCGCATATATGACCGGGCGCGGTTTGGGTGGATTCCCAGATCCACTGAGGTCAGTGGATTCCTAACTATGGGGCCACTGTAATGTATGTACCTTACATCTACACCTCTACACCATCCATGCATTTTGAAAGCTAATTTTAGGAAACTTTTCAAAAAATAAGCAAATCCAAATCTTCCGTGGACCATATCACATGAAATAGTAGTGATTGAATCCCCACCATTAAAAACTTCATAAGGGCCACTGGAATGTTTATTTTCCATCCAACCTGTTGAAAAGGTCACGAAGACCTGGATGAAGATACCAAAAAAATACCAGCTTGACCCAAAACTTTTCTGACTCAGGGGAAGCTTTTAATAGCTGAGTAAACATTTACTGTATTATGGTCCACTGGAGATTTTGATTTATTTCGTTTTTTGAATCATGCTCTAAAGTGAGTGTTCAAAATAAATGGACGGCATGGATGTAATACACACATCACACAATTGATGGCTAGGTAAGGGATCCACCCACCTCGTGGATCCGGGGATCCAGCGAAGCCGCGCCCATATATGACCTATCTATTGGGTCCCACTGGGAAAATCTCTTTCGTTGGACGTTCCACCGGCTCACCCACCTTATTGGCCGCCAAACGAACGGACAAAACAAAAGGCAGCCTTTTCATGAGAGAGATTGTAAGAACGACAACCTCAGCAGAGGTAGAGGTTGGAGATGCCTTGGCAGCGCATTTGCCAGCTTGGCACACGTTTAAAAAAAAGAATCCAGATCGTCCAATCCTTGCAATGTGATTGGTCCATCTCATCACTGATGAGATCAATTTGTCAATGCTGATGTCATCAGTGATGATGTGGCCCGATGAACATGCAGGAAATTGAAAATTCCTCTTTAAGAGAAACAGTATCCAGACTCTTGACATTTATATGCATGCAGGTATCATTCCAAAGGCATGATCTAAAAATAGAATTATATGGAAAGCTAAAGTGGACCACACCAAAGGAAACCGTCTGTATAATGATGACCATTGTTGAAACCTTTCTAGGGCCCACAGTGATGTTTATTCACTGCCTAACCCCATTCAACCTGTTCATAAGGTAAGAAAGACATAGTTGAAGAAAAACATAAATATCTTGATCCAAAAACTTCTTTTGGTGGGCACTAGATTCATACTATTTCTTGTGGTGTAGTACACTTGAGCTTTGTATATGCTTCAATTTTGGATTCATGCCACTAAACTTAGCTGGTAAAATGGACGGACAGTGTGGATAAAAGACATACATAATAGTGGGTCCCACAGAGTTTACTCATTTCGCAATCTACTTCCCCTTAGGAGGGAGCCAAGTAACTTTCACTATCGGTCCACTATACAATGGCTAAAACCTCTAACATGTGTGCCACGTGGAGGTGCTATGGGCATAGAAATCAAATAGTCTAGGACTGGGTAGCTAACTGAGTAAACTTTGTGGGGGCCATCATGATTTATGTGTCTTACCCACCATGTCCATCCATTTTAACATCTTGTTTTAGGGTATGAGCCCAAAATCAAAGCATACCTAAAGTTTAAGTGGACCACACCATAATTGAACACCTACCATTAAAATCTTAACGGGCCACAATGGTTTTGGTTCAAGCTGATATTTGTGTTTTCCCTTCATCTATGTCTATGTATGTGTGGCCTTATGAACATGATGGATGATAAACGAACATCACTGTGGACCCTAGGAAGGTTTCAATGGTGGACATCATTATCCCCGCTTTTTCCTGTAGTGGGTCCGCTTTGGATATGCTTCAATTTTGGTCTCAACCCCTTAAATGAGCTGAAATAACGGTTAGATGCATGGATAAGCCACATACATTCACGGTGGGTCCAACAGAGTTTACAAAGCTAGTGCGCAACCACATGGGCTTAGCACTTCTTTTTGGTATTTGATTCGCTTCTAAGCTTTATAGGTTAAACTACAGCCCCATGTGTGGGGCCCACCTTAATGCGTGCATGACATCTGCTCCGTCCATCACGTGGACTCTCTCATGTTCTCCTTTGACGACAGAAAATAGATATATTAAAAAATCAAGTGGGCCAAAGCACATCAAACAGTTGGGATAGAATAACCCCACCATTAAAAGACTTATATACCTAACGTGTAGGGCCCACCATGTTTTGTACATGACATCCAATCCATTCATAGTACTGACCCTGCTAAGATCAATGGATGTACAAAAGTCAGGCCACTCTAAAACTCATGTTGGCTCACACCAGGTGATTTTAAAGGTTTTAGGCATGATTTTACATAGAGTTTGGATGATTTTGGGCGCATAAGGACATGAAAGGCTCGCATGATGAATATAATAGATGTCATACACATGTCATGGTGGGCCCCACAAGTCTCATTGTAGGTTAAGCTACCCAACCTTACAGTGGATCTAGCATTCTAGCGTGGATCTCTTGGTAAGGATGAATATTCCAGACGTGGTTTGGCTACTTACCCCAACACCAGCCAGCTAGTTGGTGTCAAAGCTCTGTGGGTCCCACCATGATGTATGTGTTTTATCCATGCTGTCCATCTATTTTTCCAACTCATTTTATGGCATGAGCCTAAAATATTAGACAGATCCAACTCTCAGGTGGACCACACCACAAGAAACGGTGGGGATTGAATGCTTACCATTGGAAACTTTTTGGGGTTCACAGAAGTTTAGGACCAAGCTGATATTTGTGTTTTCCCTTCGTCCAGGTACGTGTGACCTTATCAACAGGTTGGATGGCAAATAAACATTAAAATGAGCCCTAGGAAGCTTTAAATGATGGACATTCAATCAACACTGTTTTCCTATGACGTGATCCACCTATGATTTGAATCTGCAACATTTTGTGGGCCCATGCCCTAAGCTAAGCTAGCAAACTCGATGAACGGTGTGGATAAAATAGATACATCATGATGGGATCATAGAGCTTTGTCACTAGCTAGCTGGCTGGTGTTGGGATCACTAGCCAAACTACGGCCGAATTTTTCACGTGGGCCCCACTAATAATGGGCCACCATTCCATCATATACCACCGTACGAATGGTTAAAACAAACAAAATGGGAATTTTAGACCTGTGTGGCCTAATCAGCAGGTTGGATGGCAAATAAACATTACAGTGGGCCTTATGAAGTTTTTAATGGTGGGTATTCAATCACCGTTATATCTGATGGTGTGGTCCACCTGAGATTTATACCTACCTCATTTTTCGGCTCATGCCTTCAAATAAGCCGATGGTAAAATAGATGGCCAGAAGGAGAGGACAAAACGCAAACATCATGGTGGGACCCACAGCTGTGGTGGAAATCGGATTGCGTCCTGAGTTACTCAGTGTGCTCTCATCGTACTGAGTAAACTTAGTTGGGCCCACCGTAAATGTATGTAGTTTATCTACACCGTCCATCCATCCATTTTTCCAGATCATTTAAGGGGTTGAAACCAAAATTGAAACATATCCAAAACTAAGGTGGACCATCCCACAAGAAACAGTGGGTATAATGATTTCCACCATTGAAACCTTTATAGAACTTGCATAGATGTTTATTTGTCATCCAACCTGTCCACAAGATCACACAGACGTTGATGAAGGGAAAAAACAAATATCAGCCTGATCCAAAGCTTCCTCGGCCCCCAAGAATTTTTCAACAGTACAGGTTCAATTCACATTGTTTCCTGTGGTGTGGTCCGCTTAAGCTTCTTATATGCTTCATTTTTGTCTCAATTCACAAAATTATCTGTTAAAATGGATGAATGGAGTGGATGAAATACATAAATCATGGTGGACCCCACAGAGTTTACTCGGTACGCTTAGCCTACTGAGTTACACAGTACGCAATCCGCTACGGGTATTCGGTCACCATTATATCTCATGGTCTAGTCCACCTGAGATTTAGATCTATCTCATTTGTGAGCTCATGTGTAACGCTTCGGATTTTCGCTAACTTAAGAATCGAAAGTCTTTGGGCATTACCTTCAATTTGTCGATTGTAGTGTGTGCCCTTACATGTGTTCGCACATGTTTGGGACCAAGACAAGTGACTTTACCCAAGGAGGCGAAGGAATTAGCTTTAGAGTTATAGAAGCTTATAGTTCGGAAGAACTTTCCAACGACCAATATGACTCGGGTATGTCGTTCTGTCTGTAGAGTTTAAGTAAAAGCCTGAATTACTAATCTACTCATAAGTCGATATAACCATCATGAATATTTTACCGGTCTTTGGTGTTTTAGTCTAATTTTGGTATTTTAGAATTTGTGAATGTTAAAAATGTCAAAAAGTTGCGATTTGTACTTGAAGTGGAAAATCAAAATATTTATTATTGAGAATTTGATTTTCTAGTATTTTTTATTGAATCCAAATGGGAGGTACTTTCTTATCTACATAAAATAACTTAAAGTAAATAAAAACATAAAAATAAACATGACATTTACTTAAATATTATTTCATGTAAATAAACAGACACTGTTGTAAATGCTAGTGAAATTGTTGCTTTCATAAAGTCGGGCAAACAGAAAAATTTTTGAACAGCCAGCTTCGATGTACTGAAGGAGGCCTTCGGGCTGAGCCGACCAGCGAGATCGTACCAGCGAGCTTCGGTTCGAGCCGATGGACATTGTCCATACGCGATTTTTCAAAATTTTGGGGTTTCAGCGCACTGAACCCGTCGGGTATTGTTTTTAAAATGAGGTTATAAACCCTATTCTCTCTCTCTTTCTCATTCCTTTCTCTCTTTCTCTCATTTCTCTCCTTCACTTCTTCTCTCCTAAGCTCCTAAGCTCCCTTAGCTTCCCTCTTTTCTTCTTAAACTCATTTTCTCTCCCCTAATCCTCCGCCATGCCCATGGAAATCTTGGATTTTTGAGCTCTCTTCGGCCTCCACCTCCGTTCTCGCGTCTCCAGGCCAAGATCCGACGAGCTAGGGTTAGAATTCTTCTTTTCATGCTAGGTAAGGTATTCATCTGCTTCTTCTTTTCCTCTTTCTTCCATTTTCTTCATTTTTTGGACCATTAGAGTTAAAAATGCCTATTTGTTTATGTCGAAACTAGGGCTGTAAATGGGTCAGCGGACCCGATGGGGTACCCAGACCCAACCCATTTAGACCCGACCCATTTGTTAAATGGTACGGGTCTGGGTCCAAGAGCAGACCCAATTGCTAAACGGGTCTGGGTCTGGTTTCCTTTATATTAGGTCCGACTCGACCCGACCCGACCCGAACCCATTTAGTAAGTGGGCGGGTTTGGTCTATGTTTCAAGGAACCCGTCTAGCTAAAACCCGCCCAGACCCGGTTTTAAGCCTTGTAAAATGCTTGCATACTTGATCCGGACCCGGACCCATTTATAAATGGGTCTGATGGGTTGACTCAGACTCGACCCGGACCCGCCCATTTAGTAAAAGGGTCTGGGTCTAAAATTTGGAGCCAGACCCGTTTAGTAAATGGGCAGGTCTGGTTTTGGCTAAACCCGCTCCGAATTTGACCATTTACAGCCCTATGTCGAAACCTTAATCTTAAGGTTCCTCTTGCTAGGGTTTGGACCCCCGGCCATCGATTGGGTGTGGCCTACGCTTTGTAGAAGCTGTATTGGGTGTGACCCCGGGTAGATGCCGTCGCACTCCAATCTTGGGCCCCGATTTGTCGAATCGATTTGAGGTTTTTCCAAATCTGCGATACCTAAACCCTAAACCTTAATTAAACATTTAATTAGAGTAAATCCTAACTGATTAACACTAGATTTGTGATTCATTGTAGGTATTTGAGGTATTCTCCAATTTTTGGTATTCGGGTTGCATCCGAATCGTCAAATTTCAACATCAAAGTGAAGATCTACCCTCAAGCTTCTTCTTGACAAATTCTAGTTAATGATTGTTTGAGTTTATATGTTAATTGTTGATGTGTGGATAACATGTTCGATTAAATGCCTTTATTGCTATTTGGTTGATAACATGCTCGATGAAATGCCTGAATGATATGCCTTTACAATATTGTAATGTATTTATGCTTGTGGATGTATGTGACGCTCTGTGTCAACTCGGCTGCATCATCTGGGTCCGTTGGATCGGTCGGGCCAGGTGCTTGGGTATGTTTATGATTAAGTAATTGTTATTATAATAAGTTAAGTGTTGCTTTGAATTAAGCTTTGACAACCATTTGATCCAATGTACTGCCTACCACTGGGTTGGCCGTCACGGACTTATTCGATCGACCAAGCAGGACACGATCGACCGATAGTGGCCATTGTCAGTTTGTCGTCGTCCTCTTAGATCATTATTATGTCTGGCAGGACACGATCGACCGATAGCTTTGACAACCATTCGATCGACCAAGCACGACATGATCCACCGAAGAAGTCACATTCAGAGTAATCATTATTATGTTTGATTATTGAATCACACTTTATGAAATCTAGAATACCATCGTTCCCGTTGTGAATAGTCCACTTAGAACCAATTGTGATACGATCCACCAAGTCTCATGAGTCAAGCATGGTGGTATGGGATACCGTGTTTGAGTTGTTGGCCTACGCTGGGGTGGTGCCTCCCTGTAGTGACCAGTGAGCATTGACAGGGGTGGCATATTGTTGTTCGAGTGATCCCTGTGACAAATGTGACCTTGACCGATTTTTGCGTGCCTGTGCACAGTTCGAATGACTTGGGCATGCACTTGTTTAATTCCAAGTGACACGCTCGGACCTTTGAATTGATTAATTATATTTGATATGTGGGTAACGAGTCATTCCGCTTGATTTGAGTGTGACTGACGAGTCACGACCAGACCATGCTTTCATAGGAGGATAACTCAACTTCGGATCGTGGAGTTACTGGCGATGATTGTCGACGCGCCGTAGGAAGCCAGATGGTCCCAGCTACACTTTGTGATACAACGACGGTATTCTGGCATCACCAAATTTACTGAATGAATTGGACTAATAAATACTTTAATTAATCATGCATACATAACATTGCATTTGAGTGGACTCGTGTGGCTTGGTTGCTTGATGTGGCGCCAGTGCTACCTTGAGCACTTTATGTCATTTCTTGTGTCATCCGGGCTGTGTACTCAATCATGACTTACGACCTGCTGGACATGTAGACTGTGGATTCTGATATCAGTTGGTCGGGCCAGGGATTTGTCCGGAACATGCATTGTGTGCGAAATCATGATATCCATGCATTAAATCAACTAGTTTAGGATGATGTATGATTTGTGTATGGTCATTACTTAAAATTGATTGATCTGATAACATGCTTAAGATTAATACATTTATATGAACCTGTTTATAATTTTAATATCTTGAGTATAATCTTAAAGATATTTCTTCACTATGTTCGCGTTTTGACAATTTCCATTTAACATATGCAGATGTCTCAGGAATATGACCAGATGATGGTGTGCTCGGGGCACCCGAGTAATCTTTTAACATCATTCATTTTGGTAGCTGTATTTTATTTTCTTCCATTGTTTCTATTGTGATTCGTATAATTTTCATATAGGCTGACATTGCATTTGAACTGTACATCCAGAGTGTTAGCCCTATATTTTTTTATTTAGTTACCTCCATTTTGCTTATGATCCACTAATTGAAATCCGTTACTTTGATTATTTGTGAATAGAATGAATGTAAATTTGATTGAAAACACATGTCGGTGTATTTTTTACGTGTGACATTTCTAAAATAGCATTTTATTAAGTTAACACTCGAAAACTCGATATCAGAATTTCCATACTCGGGTGCCGAAATTTTAGGGCGTTACATTATGCCTTCGGATAAGATGGTAAAGTGGATGGACAGAAGGAGAGGATAAAACACATACATCATGGTGGTACCCACAACCGATACCGAGTTTGAGTCCGCAGTGGCTTAGCAATTAAAAGCCGATGAGCAAGCCTACCGTGGTGAGCCCACGAGCTGTCCACCTTTGAACTGTGGCCCTGTTATGAACGGTCACCATTAGTTCAGGTAAGGCGCTGTCCAGTAAACATCAGGAAGAATTTGGAGGTGGTCTGATCTTGCAAGCTACTGAAAAAGTCATATTGTATGTGCAGGAGAAGTACGGGAGTGGATCAGCTGTTACTACTCTTACCATGGGGCCCACCTTGATGATGTATTGCATATCCACACCGTCCATCCATTTTCCAGATCATTTTAGATAAATTTCAAAAAATTAAGCAGAACCAAATCTCAGGTGGACCACATCACAGGAAACAGTGGTGATTGAACACCCACCATTAAATATTTCCCAGGGCACAACTTAAGCAGATTCTTGATGTTTATTTTCCATCCAACAGGTTAATAATGTCAATCAGACCTGTATTAAGGGAAAATACAAACATCAGATTGATCCAACACTTTTGTGGCCTACAAAAAGTTTTTAATGGTTATTTACCACTTTTTCCAGTAGTGTGGTCCACTGGAGATTTAAGATGTTCTTAATGTTTTCAGTAACGTCCCAAATGATCTAGACAAACGGATGGACGGCGTGGATATACAACAAATTCATCAAGGTGGGCCCCACACGGTAAGGGTGACACCTACTCTGCTGCAGATAAGTACGGCATACAGACCAAAACCTATCATCCTCTGTAACTAAAGTAGGCCACCCCATAGGAAATAGTTGGCATGGAGCAGCCACCAGTTGTTTTTGTGGACCTACTATAGTTTTTACATGCCATCCAATCCATTCATATAAGGTGAATCATCAGGATGAAATAACTTCCCAGAAATCACAGCTGCTAAAACTCAGGTGGGCCATGACATGTGAATTTAAAGGTTTTAATTATAAATTTTTTGGGGTGGCCCACCTGAGTTTTGAATCATCCTGATGTTTTAGTTCAAGCCTAAAAAAAACAGTGGTGTACGTGATGGACGGCGTGGATTTTATGAGATTTAAACCGTTTGTCCCACTTTAATGAAAGTAACCACAGTAGTGAAGGTGACGTACCCAAGTGTTTTCCAGCCTGAGCCGTTAACGATTTAAATTGAGGAATGGTCACTCCGTCCATCCGTTTTATCAGATCAGGGCCAAAATGAGGAAGATCCATGGCTCAATTTAGACGCACAACAGGAAATAATGAGATTGAACATTCGTGGGGCCACGGTAGTTTTTTTTTTTTTTTTTTTTTTTGTCTTCAGTTCATCCCAGTAGGAATGACCTTATTAACGGTTTGGATGGCATATTAACATCATAGTGGACCCAGGGAGGTTTCAACGGTAGGCATTTTTCCTCTTGTGCAGCCCACTTGAATTTTGGATCTCCTTCACTTGCTCATGCCATGAGCTGGAAAAATGGATGGACGGGGTGGATTTCTCACAAACATCATGGTGCGCCCCACCTAGACAAGGTGTGGTAAGCAATCCACGTCCCAAGTTTGGTCCACCTAACCTAAGAGTGGATTAGCCGGACCTGGCTCACCTTTTACCCAGCGTAAATGTAGCGTACATGTGTTATGCAGGCCGGACAATGGTGCAGCATGGTCTGCTCAGACTGTCGGAGCTGTATGTTCTTTTTCGGCTTGGTATGCATCATCGGTGGCTCGGTGAAAAGCTGACAATCCTACCGTC
This sequence comes from Liriodendron chinense, assembly GCA_003013855.2. Taxonomy (NCBI): domain Eukaryota; kingdom Viridiplantae; phylum Streptophyta; class Magnoliopsida; order Magnoliales; family Magnoliaceae; genus Liriodendron; species Liriodendron chinense. The sequence goes on from PVNU02002828.1 coordinate 517,021, forward strand.
CACACAATGTGACCGTTTCATTTTTCTAGCCATTGATAAGGATGCTCTTGTTCATCTGATCAAGGAAATTTTCTTAGAAGGATGGATAATCAAATGTGGAGCCCACATGATCAAGTTGATGTCATGGGAGGGGCAGCAATCAAAGGTGGGCCTCACATGATGGACAGTCCAGGTCATTGATCGAGTCTTTTTTAATTTTATTTTTTATTTTATAGCAAATATAGACCATCTATTTATTATCTATTAATCAGATTGTTACCATTATAATATTAGAGCATTTTTTTTTATTGGATGGGCAATTAATTAAAGATGGGTCCATATAATGGACATTCCAAATCATAATGAACATGAACCATCCATTTTCCGTAGCTATTGATTAGATGGTTAAGATCATGAGAAATCAAATCATTTTGAGAGGGATGGGCAGTATGAGGTGGGACACCATCTTGATCAAATGATGGGAGCTTCTTTTGTATAAAAATTATGAATCTTACATTTTCATGGCCATTAACCAACTGGCTAGGATAAGGTGGTCTAAGTGGCTTTTGAGTGGGCTGCAAAATGATTCGACCTTTATTCACATAATCAATATGGACTGATTTCCTGACCATTAAGTGGATGGCTAAAATCATCTAATCAAAATGGTTTTTTAATAGGCAACCAAAGGCGGGATGCATGTCTGCAATCAAAATCAGTAATTGAATTTTTTTAAATATAACCAATCGGAATTGCCATTATTTTACCATTAATCAATAGTTCTGATTGTCTAATTAATGTGACTATTGTAAAACATGATCGAGACACTATGGCCCACCAAATTATTGACTTCTATTGGGAAAGAAACAAAGCCGATCAAACCAAATTTAGACTTCTCTCAGGAAATTGTATGTTGTCAACTAAACAGAAGGTAGCTAATACATATATATATATATATATATATATATATATATATATATATATATATAAATGCTCACCTACTAATAGTCTCTCACGAGAAGTTGTGAGAGATTTCTTAAGGTTCGTCACACGTGATGTCCTTAAAATCCAAGCTGTCTACGTGATGCAGCATTTCGAAAAACCCTCGCGGCCCAAATTTCAACCTAATCCAGAACTTTGGTGGGCCATAGAAGAGAAAGAGAGGCAAATAAAGGGAGGAAAACTGTTTCCATTTGCCATGGCCTACCATATTTATGAACCAGGTTGAAAGTTGGGCCGCTAGGGTTTTTCTAGGTGCTGCATCACGTGGACGGCTCGGATTTTAGGGACACATCATGTGTGATAAGCCTTAAGAAATCTCTCACGAATTCTCGTGAGAGATTGTTGGTAGGTGAGCATCTCTCTCTCTCTCTCTCTCTCTCTCTCTATATATATATATATATATATATATATATATATATATATATATATATATATATATAAAAGAGAGGAATGCTCACCTAGGCACTTCTCGTGAGAGACACTCATGGGCACTTTTTCATGGCTCATCGCACGTGATGTGAGCCCAAAATCTGAGCCGTCCATGTGATGCAGTACCCCAAAAAACCCCTAAGGCCCATCTTTTAATCTAATCTAAAACCCTCGTGGGCCGCAGCAGAAAGCAAGAGGCAAATCAAGGGAGGAAACTGTTTCCTTCTTTCATGGCCCACCAAAGTTCTGGAACAAGTTGAAAGATGGACCCTAAAGGTTTTTTGGGGTGTTGCATTATATGGACGGCTCAGATTTTGGGCTCACATCACGTGCGATGAGCCATGAAAAAGTGCTCATGAGTGTCTCTCACGAGAAGTGCACGGGTGAGCATTCCTCTCTCTCTCTCTCTCTCTCTCTCTCTCTCTATATATATATATATATATATATATATCACTTGGGTACTTCTCTCACGAGAAACTCGTGAGCACTTTTCATGGCTCATCTCACATGATGTGAGCTCAAAATCCGAGCCATTCATGTGATGCAGCACCCTAAAAAACCTTGAAGGCCCATCTTTTAACCTAATCTAGAACTCTGGTGGGCCGTAGCAAAAAGCAACAGGCAAATCAAGGGAGGAAACTGTTTCCTTCTTTCATGACCCACCAAAGTTCTGGAACAAGTTGAAAGATGGGCCCTAAGGGTTTTTTTGAGGTGCTACATCAAGTGGATGGCTCAGATTTTGGGCCAATTTCATGTGCGATTAGCCATGAAAAAGTGCTCACGAGTTCTCGTGAGAGAAGTGCGCAGGTGAGCATTCCTCTCTCTCTCTCTCTCTCTCTCTCTCTCTCTCTATATATATATATATATATATATATATATATATATATATATATATATATATATAAATCAAAGTTTCTATAGACCATATTAAAATTATGGGAAGATATTTTGGAGTTTGTTTAGATAAGTAGAACTTGAACATGGATAGGATTTCTATGGAAGAGACATTTTTGCTTTTCTGAAGTTAATCATTAGTCATTTTTTTTTAATGGAAGAGAGTTTTCTTGATAATGGGATCTCAAGATAGAGAGCTCTATGGAACTATGTTCCATGCATTCATGTCATTTAAATGTGTTGTTGTTTTCATGAAAGAACTTCATCTATAAGAGGGTTTGGTGGGAAAGACTTTCGTAAATTATTTTTTTGTGCGAAAAACTTATTTAGGCTTTTTCGCAAAACTTTGTTCTATTATACCATTGAATTCTATGAAATCTGATGTATTCAAATGTTAGAACCTTAGAGTTCCATGGAATTCAAGTTCTTAAGTGGAGAGTTCTATGCATCCATTAAGCTCTTATGGGGGTTTTTGGTTCTTATGAAACACTTTTTCTAAATCTTAATTATTCATGTCAAATGATTATCCTCGATATATGCTTTTTAAAAATAGCTTAATCCGAAAGGTTCATACTCTACTTTTTTCTCGAGAAAGTTTTGTACCTTTTGTTTCCTTTTCTTTTGATCACATTGTTTGTTTGAAGAGAAGCTTTTAAAATTTAATTTACATTTTATCGGTCATCCATCATCATGCCCTACTGATCTTTAATTGCCATGACTATCGATAATCAAGATTGGAAAGTCTAGCTAATTGATTAATATCTACAAAGATAGATGCTCTCGGCTGATTATATTGGAAAGGCTTCATAATTAATCAATACATTTCATCATGTGTTTCTCACTCCTAATTGTCCATTCCCCTAATTTGATCGAGTAATCCAACTCATTTAATTAATGGCTAGAAAAATGGATAGCTAATCTTGAACATACTATTCTTGCCTTAGCAGTAACGTGGTGCAAAAGTCTCTGTGCATGGCGTATATGCCTTCCGTTGGTTTTATGCTCCACGTGCGTCACATGATTTTGTCATCATTTAATGCAGAGCTGAGTTGTTGTGATACAAAGATGCCATTGGATGCACGAAAGCTCATTTTGGCTAAGTATTAAAACATCGGTGTCAACAGAATGATTATAGGATATTTGCATTAGTTTTTAGGGATGAAAGTCTCTCGATCATTTTCATCATTGATTCTTAGATAAAGAAAGTATACTATTGATGTTTTTACATGTAAATATGATTGATGCTAAACTAATCTCGACTCTTGTTATTGTGAGTATATTTTTTTTTACTAGAAATAATAATCATTTTACCTGATGTTGCTCAGTATCATGGCTTAGACAAAAATTCCAGTATCTATCATAATAGCATGGCTGAATATATCTATGTTGTTAATCAGGCATGTTGGCTTTTAGGGCTGTAAATGGTCGAATTTGGGGCGGGTTTAGCCAAAACCATACCTACCCATTTACTAAATGGGTTTGGGTTTAAATTTTAGACTCAGACCATTTTACTAAATGGGTGGGTATGGGTCGGGTCTAAGTCACCTCATTAGACCCATTTATAAATGAGTCTAGGTTTGGTAGAGGAAGATCCACCCAGATCGATTTCGAGTAGTCAACTTCTTTAATGAAATGGGCTTAGAGGAGCTTGTCGACCTCATCTTTTATAGCTTCATGTCTATTCGAATCGAACTGTCGCCGCTTCTGCTGGACATGTTTGAAGTGGGGGTCCACCTTTAGGCGATGGACGACAACGCTTTGATCAATGCTGGACATGTCTTCATGGGACCAGGTAACGACATCTTGATGCTTGACAACAAACTCTGTGAATGAAATCTGTATTTCGGGGTCGACGGCAAACCATATTCATACGATCCTCGTTGGCTCTTTTGCAGATATTCGGATCGAGACTAAATCTTCGACTGTTGATCTCTGAAATGTGCATTTTCTAACCCCATTTCATTACTTATTATACATGAATTATGTGTTTGAGAGACCTATCTAATACATGTTTTGTGATTGTAGGAATGAGAGAGATATTTCACTAATATAATGCTAAAGGATACTCCTTGGAGTGCTTTGAAGATGAAAAATTGCTGATTTTTTTTTTAACACACGTACACACTCACACCACACTATAGGCACTCTCGAACGCATAACCTTGTGTTGAAACTCTTGTGAGTCTACCACTAAGGCATGAGTTAGGACCCCAAGGAAAAAAATAATTTATTCGGAAAACATGATTAAAATACATTTAATCGCCCACGTGAGACAAACGTGCTGTATAATAGATGATGAGAACTGTTGATATGGTGGGCCACCACGTTGTGCAGCTCAAAAAGGTATTTACTGGATGACTCTGACCTTCAATTCCCTTCAAACTTTGATGGGGAATATTGATTTAAAAGGGGTCACTGAAGCCTACATGAAGAATCTGGACCATTGGAAGGGGTCCAAGCGAAGCGATAAGTCGATGGCCAAACTTCAGAAAATTCCACCCAGCCGGGCGCCCGACCGCACATCATCGGGCGCCCGACCATAAACCCGATCATCCAGAGAGTTACTGGACTGAACTCTCGAATATCGGGCGCCTGGCCATCAGGTCATCGGGCGCCCGACCATGTCATCGGGCGCCCGACCAACTTTGACTGGGTGCCCGAAATTGGTCTGATTATTGTCCAAACCCTCTGGACGAGTTTTTGCTCCATCGGGCACCCGACCAGTCCTGACCGGGCGCCCGACCATGAGCGAACCAGTTGCGCAGTTTTGCGGGAACTTTTCAATTTGAATTTATTTCTTTCATAGTTCGTTTATGATACTTAATATTTGGCAATTAGGGTTTCTATTTCGTAGTTAGACCTTTAAATACTCTTTTATTTCATAGTAGAAGGGAATTAATCATCTTTTATCAAAGTTCTCTTGAGTTTTCATCTCTTGCTTGTGTATTCAAGCATTCCTTCAAGGAATCGAAGAAGATCGGTTGAGGATTCTCGATAGCTCCGTGAATTCGGAGTAGTTATCCGAGTGGAGAGACGGTGATCGATCCCTCACTCGTCTACACTGTGCCAAATATGAACCATTGGGTTTAAAATTTCTCTTATTGGCCCTAACCTACAAAATTCCTCTCTTGACGCAGGGAGGACGTGGTAAAGTCGAATACCATTTTCCTCACTAGATAACTACCTTGAATCCACAAGGCCTCCGGGACTCCTCAACTGGACTTTCTTGAAACCATGAGAGAAAATTAAGGAAACATGAATAATTCCTAAGAAAATTGTAATAATTGATTGAATGAATAAAAACGTACCTATAATGCTTTAAATAATAAACTAAACCTTAGGATAAAGTATCGATCATACTCCAACTCCAATTAAAACACTTAAAAAATGCGACTTACTATAGATAATAAACTTACTATTTATTGACGTCTCCTATTTCTATTAGACTTTGTAGTTTTCGGTAAAAAATAGTAAGTTTTCAATACGGCCCAACCATATAGTCGTCCTAAGTTTTCTAAGCCCTTTTCATGTTGGACACAACTTTTAAAACTCAATGAATAAAAAAAATATGATCAAATTAAAACATACTATTTATAGTAAAAACAAAATTGGATCTGGTCGAATTTCGCAAATCCGGCATGGACAACCCAGCATAGCACGGTTGAGTGTCTTAACTAGCTATCCCAAAATCATATATTATACATCCCATAACTAATTCTAAATTGCGAGATACAACTTGTTTTACGGTCCTGACAGTCCAAATCACTTCCGTCTTCGATCCTCAGGTCCATCTTGGTCATGAAATTGTCTGTGGCCCACTCTACATCATCTCCCCTTTCTTTCTTTCTAGGATATGGCCCACTGGGTAGTGGTCCACCATACTAACAGCTCCCGATCACCTCACATTTTTGCCACCTAAGCTGCCAGGAGGGTGGTGAGTAGACCTGAGTCACACAATACCATTTCTCATAAAGAATCAGGGGCCAGGTCACACGTTGGAATCTTCTTACCTGTTCCAACTTGCCAATAATAGAGATTTGCTGGCTCACGTGTGCCCTTCCACATGCACCTGCGTACGTAGACACGTGCCACCAAGGACGTCCGAATCGGGTATTGAGTGGGACCCACCATCTGGAGAGTTGAACAGCCCGAGTTATCGGATGAGGTGATCTAAAAGTGGGTCCCACTTGATACATTGCTCGTATGCCCTAAACACGTGCAACCGCGTGTGGGGTTGGTGAAGGGCGAGCGTCACAAAACATTATGAATTTCGTCCAAAGTCCCATCCACTACTGGAGACCTACTGAATGAACGGTTGGGATCTCGTCCGCGTAATGCAACGAGTGCAGGTAGGCACGTACCTCACGTGCCTCGACGAATATAACACGTACATATTGGTTTGGACTGTAGACCGTCCATTTGATAATCACTGATTGGATAGTTAGGATCATTCTGTCAATCTGAGTTCTGGGCTAGAGGAAATCTTGATCGTTCGATAATAAAAGCATGGATCAGATGCATGAACATAGCCACCGTACATGATGGCATGCATATAACTCAGTCCAAACTGTCCAAATTGTGTTTCCAAAGTGGATGCGGTGTGATACCAAAAATACATTTATTGAATGATCTTAGCCGTCCAAGTAGAGGCCATCGAAAGATGGTTAAAACCAAGATCGGTCAATGGTCTAAATTTCGTAATCGAATGTCCATTTCATAGAGTTATTTTTGGGCTCTGCCCCCATCCATAGTGGGGCCCACAATCAGGACAGTTTAGATCTAGAAGCTTGCGGTGCATGCCACCTACGGACGTGGATTGTGTAAATTTTGCAGGGCCCACCGTGATGTATGTGCTTTATCCACGCCGTCCATTCGTTTTTCCAGACCATTTTAGGTCATCATTCTAAAATGTAATTATACACAAAGCTCAAGTGGACCACACCACAGGAAACGATGGGAATTGAACGACTATTGATGAAAAGTTCTCTGGGGCCATCGAAGTTTTGGATCAAGCTGATATTTGTGTTTTCCCTTTATCCAGGCCTATGTGATCTTATTAACAATTTGGATGGCAATTAGCTATCAAGGAGGGCCCTAGGAAGGTTTCAACAGCAGGGGTCATTATCACTGCTGCTTCCTGTGGTGTGGTCCACTTGATCTTTGGATCTGCAACATTTTTTTGGTTCGTAGTCTAAAATAATATAAAAAAATAGATGGACGGTGTGGATAAAACCATAAATTATGGTGGACCCCACAAAGATGGATTATCGTGGGCGGGACACTTCTTGCAAACAACTTACTCTCTCCTACCATAGAATGCATGTGTATCTACTCATATCATTCAATGCCTTTGTTGGTTATGCCCCACCTCCAGTCGGCCACCTTGGACGGTTTAGATTGATCTGCATTCTGCACTCATGTTTTTTTACACGTTGGATGTGTGCATGTGTACGGTCCTCGATGGAATAATATGATATAATTCCCATGGTGCATGGATGAATATTTTTTAACAGGGTAGTTGGTGCCGTGCGCACCCAAACCGGTTAAATATTAATAAAAGAATTATTAAAGAGATTCCAGAAACTTAAATTTCTTCGGTCGTGAGATCTTCTAGAAACTTGGAGTTCCATGCCATTGGCTAGTGTCTTTGTTAGTGAGATGTTCTAGAAACTTGTATTTCTAGCTATTGCCCGGGGCGGTTTGGATAGCAGTATTAAATGGTATGGAATTAACATCATCATTATACAATGATTACATGTCTAAAAATATCAGGGTATTTTCATGGCCACATCCTATGTTTAAATTCCTTCTATACATTGTCTTAAGTGAAGTATGCTCATTTGGTAGATCATGGAATTGTAATCAACTAACCACATTTCATAACCGGTGTACATATGCAACTTGCACGTCACATGTAAATGTTGGAGAGCCTTAAAACGATGCATGGTTTAGGTGCTCAGATTGGTCGGATGATCGGTCTGCGCGTTATGGCCTAGATGCACAAAAGGCGTTGGACCGTTTTCTCTCATCCTAGACTTGTCTAGCAACAGGTCTGCAGGGGGCTTAGATCGGTCGCTAGACAGGTCAAAGGCGGGCTTAGACTGGTCGGGCGACAGGTCTAAAGTGAGGCAGTGTGAATGTAGTTTTTCCTCTAGATTGTTTTGTGCAAGGTCTGACCAATCGACCGCGCACGCGTTTTCTTACACAATTACGCGGTAGTGCATAAGAGGTTGCTATTTTCGATTTTGTTGCCTATTTAAATAGGTTGTAATTGATGTTAGCAGTATCTTAAGGTGTCCAAGGTTTCCTAATTGCATTAGGAAGATCAAAGAGTGATTTGTGAGGGAGAGAACTTGGGTTTTCTCGATTTTCCTTGCTTGTGGGTTGTCAATCTCTGTAATTTTCTGTTAATCAGTAGTGGATCGCTTTGTGCCGTGGTCTTTTACCCATTGAGGGGTTTTTCCATGTAAATTCGAATTCTCTTGTAGTGAATTCTTGTGTGTGGTTTGATTTCATAAGTGTTTCTCGTTTGATCTCGCATTACTCTGCGCGTTCGGCTTCGGCTTCGGCTTTGGCTGTCGGTTATCCTAACGAGTGGTATCAGAGCTATCGTTTGGGTGGAATAGAGTTTGGATCTGAGATGAGAAGATCGGATGAAGCATAAAGTTCGAGGTAGAGATGTTCTCCTGGCAAAAATAACTTCGAATTATGGAAGGTGAATATTGAATTCGTCCTAATTCAGCAAGGGCTTGATGAAGCTCTTGGAAAGCGACCCGAGGCTATGAAAGATGTTGAGCGGACGAAGCTCGACAAGAAGGCTAGAACCTCGATCCTGTTAAGCCTTATGGATAATGTCTTCTATCACGTCACGAAGGAGAAGACTGCGGCTAATATGATGATGAAGCTAGAGAATATTTATGCCAAGAAATCTTTAGATAATCGCATGTATCTTTTGATGCAATTGTTCACCTTGAGGATGGATGAGGGGGCGGATGTAGAAGACCACTTAAGCACTTTCAATAGCTAGTTTGCAAGTTGGTGGAGATAGATGAACCGATGAATGATGAATATCAAGCATGCATCCTGATGAATTCTTTTTCAGATTCATATGAGTCATTCAGGGACTTTGTGTGCGCAGGGAGGGAGACCATAAACGTCGAGACCGTTATCTCAGCCCTCTAGTCGAAAGTGATGAGAAAGAAAAGAGGTGACGTGGGTTCTCGTTCTTCCTCAGAGGCACTGTTTATGAGGGGAATAAGTTTTGAGTATGGTGGAGATATTCGAAATCGGGATCTAAGGCCAAGGGCAAATGAAAAGCCAATGTGAAGTGTTGGAGTTGTGGTCAGGAAGGCCACATGAAAGGGGATTGTCAGAATCCCAAGTTGAAGCAAGAGAGGTATGAAAGTTCTTCTGGAGAGGGAGCCAATACTGTAGATGACGGTGGCGATCTATGTGAAGTTCTGATTGTATTTGGTAAGGGATCTCACGGGAGAGAGTGGATCCGAGATTCAGGGGCTTTATGTCACGTTTGTCTTGACCGGAATTCATTCACGACACACAGGCAGTATGGTGGTGAATCGGTGTTTGTGGGCGATGGCTACGCTCATAAGATTGTGGGTATTGGTACGGTGTGCATTAGGATGTTCGATGGGATCGAACGAGTCCTGGAAGATGTGAAACATGTCCCTAAGATGAAGATGAATGTGATTTCTCTTAGTGTACTCGAGGTGAAAGGGTGCGTGTTCATCGGCCGCAATCGTTGTTGTGAAGTATTAAAGGAGGCACTCGTGTGTATGAAGGGACGGAGGTGTGACCATCTTTACAAGTTGATCGAGAGCACAATTTACGGTGGAGTTGTGGGATCGGCAGCGAGATCCACGATTGCTCGTATGTGGTAAGTGCCCAAGGGCACATGAGAAGAGCAGAAAAGGGCGTGAAAGTGCAAAGTTAGGGTTAATGGAGGCATGAGAAGCGATGGAGCTATGATGAAGATGAGATGACGAAAAGCGGGATATTTTCTTATTCGACGTTTGAAGCCTTGGTGGAGATTGTTGGAGAGCCTTCAAATGGTGTACGGTTTGGGTGCTCAGACTGATCGGGCAACCGGTCTACGCGTTATGGCCCAAATGCACAGAAGGTGCTGGATTGTTTTCTCTCACCCTAAACCTGTCTGGTGACAGGTCTGCAGGGGGCTTAGACTGGTCACCAGATAAGTCTAAGGTGGGCTTAGACCGGTCAGGGCGATAGGTCTAAGGTGAGGTAGCGTGAATATGTTTTTCTTTTGGACTGTTTTGTGCAAGGTCTGACCAGTTGGGCGATCAGTCGACTGCGCACGCATTTTCTTGCGTAACTACCCGGTAGTGCGTAAGAGGTTGCTATTTTCGATTTTGTTGCCTATTTAAACATGTTGTAATCGAGGTTAGCAATATCTTAAGGTGTCCAAGGTTTCCTAATTGCATTAGGAAGATGGAAGAGTGATTTGTGAGGGAGAGAGCTTGGGTTTTCTCGGTTTTCCTTGCTTGTGGGCTGTCAATCTCTGTAATTTTCTGTTAATCATAGTGGATCGCTTTGTGGTTTGGTTTTTTACCTGTTGATGGGTTTTTCTACGTAAATTCGGATTTTCTTGTGGTGAATGCTTGTGTGCGGTTTGATTTCATAAGTGTTTCTTGTTTGATCTCGCATTACTTTGCGCGTTCGGCTTCCACTTCCGCTGTCGGTTATTCCAATAGTAAAAGGCACATATAAATGGGCGGCGTGGATAAGATATATGTATCAATGTAGGGCCCATAAATGTAGTGAATTTTCAGAAATCCTACAATATTCATCATTGGCTTTTGAATGTATGAGACCAATTAATCCTATCCTGTCTGTTGCTTCCAAACACTAGATAGAATATATATATATATATATGAGACCAAGTGCTATTACATACTACTTAATTCCATCTACAGTTGCAGTGTTTAGTTTTGCAACGGTAAAATCGTGATGATGGCATTTTTCTATTACATTATCATAATAATCCTTAATCCAAACGGGCCCTAAATTGAAATATTAAGAGTTCTCTAATTGAAGAGATTTATTGGGTATGGTCCACTCATGATGGAGAGTTCAACAGCCCACATCACGAAACCATGATCTCATGTTTACAAACTCCGTGCGGAGTTGAAAAGCTTCATGTCATGTTTGGATAATGGGAAGAGAAGGCAAGAGAGGAAAAGTAGCCTTTTGTTTGTTTAATTCCCATGGAAAGCTGTTTCTTTACTGACGATGTGCATATGCATAGTATCTGATGGACACCATCATGGCCGGCATGCCCCCAAACTCTTCTTTTATGGGAAAATCGTGACCCTTCGATGGGGATGGGTGGTCTGCAAATACACGGTTAAGAGGAGAAACGCAGGAACACCCCACATTCAACTTAGTCTCTGTGATTCTTTTCGGCATGTTCCACCCATGGTGGGCCCATAAGATCAATGGTTAGAAACTTAGAATATATAAACCTTGGGCCCAGCACAAACTCAAAACTCAGGGCAGACAGTGCCTGTGTGAGATGGACGGTGGGATCCGCTCCACATGCACTGATGTGTGGGCTCATGGTCAATGGTCCATATATACCATTGATGGGCCACAGCTTGGATAGGCCATGCATCCAATTCTTCCTGATGAATCAATCATGACCCTTTAATTTGATCCCGGCAAATAGATGGTTAAGATTGAAACTTACCAGTGGGCAGGGATCAGTTAATCAGACCGTTATCTGATGGGCCCCTTCAAATGTTCCCTGAAAATCCCCCTGATTAGAAATCCTAGCCATCTAACCATTGAATGTGGGTTGTGGGCCTTGTGGCTGTATTTCTTTATCGTCGAATTACGTGTCACCATTCTAATGGTTAGATTGTCCTATCGCGGAACTTTTCTTGGACATTGTCAATCCAACGTTGATATCAACGGTCAGGATCATCAAACGATGGCCTTACTTAAACAAATTTAAAACCCGAGGATACTATCCTCTTAGGTCGAGGATGGTATTATTGGTCTTGAAGGTTACACTTACCTACCAGTGACCATCCAAGCCCTCCCACGCGGGTATAAAACAATCCTAGCCGTGCAACATGTGGGCCTCGCCACATGGATGACCTGTACACACGCGTTACACGAGTTGGGTGATCCTCCCACGTGGCAGTGAGCCTCTATCGAACTTCCACGCGTGTGAGATTAGGAACCTCATCATGGAAAGCACGAAAAGGTTGCATGTGGTCCACTGTCACAATTTCGCTGCTTTTTTCTCCCCCTTTTTTACTTGTGTCATGAGCTGTGAAAGTGGGGACTTGGTGGGGCCCACCTGAATGATAAGTCCCTATCCATCTCTCTATCTATTGCTTTTTTTCTCTTTTTAGCACATGTGATGTACATAAGGTTTGGTGGGCCCCACACGTGCACTTCCTCACATCCCACCACACACGTGGAGTGTGGGACCCACCATGTAGATTATCTGACTAAAAGATCAGTGTGGTAAACAATCAAATGGACGGTATGAAGTAACTTGGAACGTAACTCTTTCTGGACCATCCACGTGTTTGGCCAGCAAGATTGTTCACCATTTGATCAGATCATATTCAGATTGGGTAGACTGATAAGCGGCTCGGATTTTCTACACATGTGCCAAGTTGGCGTGTGTGGCTGCATGTTTACGTGCGTGTGGTTAGGGCTCTCAATGGATCGGATCCAACTGGATCAGCTCAAGTCCGAAAATCTTAGCTGGATTGGGATCCGGATCCGACTTGGATTCAAAAGTTTGCGTACATTCAATCCTCACGTTTTTGAGTCTTAGATCTGGCTCATTTTTTGTTACACGTACGTCATAAAATTAGCTCAGTATAAAACGGATGGCCGTGGTGAATTTCTCACAAACATCATGGTGGGCCCCACCTAGTTCCCAGCCGGAACTTCCTCTCTCTCTCTAGAAGGAAATCGACGTTGAGGTGTAACCAGCGGAACAGGCGAACAACTTAGTGGGTGTTACCCTACCATGTGGCCCAAATGGGTGAGATTTTATATATCCGCGCGGCCCATCCATTTCTCCAACTCATTTTAAGATGGGGTTTTAAAATTATACACATCCAAATTTCAGGTGGACCATACCACTAAAAACAGTGGTGATTGAGTGCCTAACCATTAAAATTTCTAAAGAGCCCATCTTAAGGTTTTAGTATTGTTTATTTGCAATCCAACCTCTTGATAATGTCAAGAGGATCTGGATGAAGGGAAAATATAAATACCAACCTCATAAAAAACTTTTGCGGCATGCAGAAAGTCTTTAATGGTCGTTCATCAGGTTTCTAGTAGTGTGGTCCACCTGAGATTTGGATCCCCTTAGGGTTTGATATCACATCCTAAAATGAGATGAAAAAACATATGGACGGCATGGATATATACAAAATACATCAATTTGGCCCCCACACGGCTCAGGTATCACCCACTGAGGTGTAGCGCCGTATTATCTAGTTTCCATTTGGAGAGAGATTATGGAAGAGAGAGAGAGAGAAGAGTTCGCTCTCTCCACATTAAAAATCCATATGGAGATACGAACAATCACACATACAATAGTAGGGATTTGATCGGATATCACTGCTAGATCCGGATTATTTTTATGAATCTCAATTCGATCCATTCAATTAATTAGACCTATTTTAAGATCTAACTCCACATTGTATGGGTTTAGAGCGAATTGAATATCGTGTGGTGCTAGCAAACCTCTGCCCTTATAGACAAGAGTGATTTGGGTCCCTTTCCTTTATCCATTTTGTATTTTCTTCATTATAAGACTTGTTTGAAGCACATTCTCTTCCATTTAGAGTCTTTTATAGAATAGCTTACCACCACTTTTGAAAAGTTGGTGGGCCATCCCCCATCCGGGGGCCCACTGTGGGTTGATGATCAGGCGATCTTGACCACTGACCAATTAGCAGCTATTGAATGATCCTCTAAAAAAAACTTAAACTGGTCAAAATTCAACGGATGAAATCAAATCTGGAATGTTCTCATCCCCCATCAGGTCCACAATTTCTACAGCCTGTATTGCCATATATGAACACTATGTTGGCAGCAGATGAGCCACCACCATTTTAAAAATGGTTGGTAGCTATCATTGTAGGCTATCTGCCATTTTTTCATGACTTAGTTTAAGAAATACCTTCTGCATAAACTATCTACTATAACCAAGGTTTAAAATCCGTACTCAGAAGTATGTTTTAAGACATTTGTTACTTGCATAGCTGTTCTTGTTCTAGCTAAAAACATTTTCAAGCCATAAGATATATGATATTCAGGTTGTAATTTGTGTTTTTATGGACAAGTAATCATTGCAATGACACATTCAAGGCACTCTTTTAATAGTTCATGACGTAGTTACTTTGCTTAAACATAAAAATGGAATGATGGGACATGCGTCTAAAGGAAGTGGATTAGTGTGGCCCCGGCCTCACCCAAGATGGTGCCGCCCTTACCGCGGGGCCCACCTTGATGTTTGTCTTCTATATCCACACCGTCCATCTATTTTTTCATATCATTTTACGTCATGAGCCAAAAAATGAAGAAGATCAAAATCTCAGGTGGACCATACTATAAGAACAGTGGTGATTAAATACTCTACCATTAAAAACTTACTAGTAAGGTTTCTGTAATGCTTATTTGCATCCAACCTGTTGATAAATCCACATTAAGCTGGATGAAGGAATAAAACAAATATCAGCTTAATCCAATACTTTTGTTGCATGTTAATAATCAATTACCAATTTTTGTTATGTTATGGTCTACCTTAGACTTGTTGGGACTCACGGAAGCACACGGAGTCGAATCAAATAAGGTAATCACAATTGCACAAGTAAATCCAATACGGAAAACACACAATTTACATAAACAAAACCCTTGTGGGAAAAAATCATGGTACAAAGTGACAAATTTAATATAAAAATGAAAGTATGAGAAATGAAGAATAACTTACAAATCACCTGGAGAGAAAACCCTAACTTTTCCTCTCTCCAAAATGCTTTCAACACTCTAGAGTGTCCAGGACACTCTAATCCCACAATTACAAGTGTTTATATAGCATTATGCCTAGATTAGAAACAAAATGTGCAAAACCACATTAAACAACGCATGACAGTCGGTTGACTGGGCCGAGAGTTCGGTCAACCGAACTCGACTAAATATGTCCAACGATGAACTGACCAAATCAATATTTTTGGTTGACCGAGCCAAAGGGGTTGGTCGGCTGATGACCCCCTGTTCCAGATTGAAGAGACCCCCTATTCCAAATTGAAGACAACTCTAATAAGAATTCGATCTACTTCATTTTTTGCTCATGACCTAAAATGATATGGAAAAATGGACGAACATCATGGATATATAATACATACATCAAGGTGGAACCCACAGTAAGGGCCACACCATCTTGGGTGAGGCTGGGCCACACCTAATATGCTCCCGTGTCTAAATCAAGATATCCGATAAGCTTTTGATAGACTAAAAAGTGAACTTTTATAAAGAAAAATGTCATGAAAAGAAGGGATTTGTAGATAAATGAGTTCAATTAATCATGGACCGCATAACATGTTATAAAAGTGGTTACTAACGGATTCAATGGAGTACTTGATTGAAGCTCACAAAAATTTGAAGTTGAGCTGTAATTGTGTTTCCAACACCCTTTGCAAGAAGATGTGGCTGTAGCTTATGACAGTTTCCGGCCTAGATGGTGCACGGTTTAGTAAGTGAATCTGATAGACCTGAGAGTATTGTTTGTATAAAGCAGGAAAATATAAAAAAAGAAGTGGTCGTTTCTCTCTATCCACACAACTGTTATTACAAGATGTTGCAAAAGCTAAAAATAATTTCAAAATAGTTGTATTAATAATTTTAAAATAAATTTGAAATTCAAACAAAAGCAAGTGACAAGATTGATTCGAGCATTATGTAACTGAACGAAACTAGAAGGAGTTAATTAATTAATGATAAAAAGTTCACACATGTAGGGACAAGCAAGCACTACCCACCGGGAGTTCCTGCGCTTGAAAGCTAGGTGGGCTCCACCATGATATTTGTCAGAAATCCATCCTGTCCATCCATTTTGCGAGCCTATTTTAGGACATGCGACCAGAAATCAGGTGGATCCAAAACACAAGACCGGCCACGCGAGTGGAAGTAGTGGCGATTGAACGACCACCGTTGAAACATTTGTATAGCCATATAAGTTTTTTATTTGGCTAAGTTTTTTGTGTTTTTAGTTCATCCCCATAGAAATGACCTTATAAACGGTTTGGATGGCTGATAAACATCAAGGTGGAGCCTAAGAAGGTTTTAATGATAAGCGTTTCTTTCCACAAATTTTCCTCTTGTATGCCTCCTTGAGTTTTGGAGACACCTGTTGTTTTTTGTTGCATTTCCTAAAATGAACTCATAGACAGACGAATGGGTAGACTTCTCACAAACATCATAGTTGGCCTCACCAAGCTTCCCAGCAGAGGAACTTTCTGCGAAAAAGGCTTTCATAAGAAATCTGCATCCCACACACTGCACCCACTCTTAAGCTTGATGCGCATACATGTATGAAAAATTGTACAAGGCACACCCACTTGTACTCCTCAATTCATGATGTCTATAACCGGCTCAGCACTACTTGCAGTAGCATCTACTTACAATGAACATTGAGTGCTTGTCTCCATCCCCGGAGCTTTCAAAGTTAAGAGTCCATCGAGAAGAGAAATTTTTAAATATAAAACCAACATAACAATTATATAATTTGTTGTTCTTATCAAGAGAAGACCTATGGACATTTTAAACCACTACATGAATTTGCCAAGAAGAACCCATCTCTCAATTTATGTGAATTGTGTGTGCCAAAGTCATGGCCTGTTTAGTTAGCTATAAATGCATCCTAAATAAGTAAGGACCCATATTGAAGGTGAGGTCCCACAAGAGAGACAATCTGCATTAAGGTGGGCCCATATAATGGATGCTTGGCATCAAAGGTGAGCCCCACATGATGAATGGACCACATCAAAATGTGATCCTGCATGATGGATGGCCCATATCTAAGGTGACCCAACAAGATAGATGGTCTATATTGAATATGCACCCCAAATCATGGATGATGGACATCAAAAGTGGGCTCCACATGATGGATGGCCACATCAAAGGTGCGTCCCACATGATGGATGGTGGACATTACAAATGGGCCCCATGTGATGGATGGTTTAGATCAAAGGTGGGCCCACATGACAGATGGTCCACATCAAAGGTAGGCTGATGGAGCGTCCACATCAAAGGTGAGCCCCATGTGAGCTGATGGATGGTCCAAATTAAAAGTGCACCCCACATAATGGACAACTCACATCAAATGATTTTAGCATCCAATTAACATTTGTTTGGATGATTTTAGCATCCAATTAACATCTAGAAAAGCAAACAGTTTACATTGATCATAATAGAGTTTTAACAATTTTAAAAAATGATAGCAACCATCGTCAGGGCCTACTACCAAGCATTGCCAGGGTAATCAACCAAGAAAATGTCCAATGATTACAAATTACTTTTAAGTGTATCTTGACAAAATTTTTATTTGACTGCCAATTTTTATGCTTGGCTTATTGACAATAAAAACATAATGATAATACTTTTACATTATTTTAATATCAAATCGTCACTAAAATACACTAATATTAGTATTTGGATTTGAAAATTTCACCCTCATGTAATTACATGACAAAGTACAGTGATTACAAATTTCTTTGTTTAGTCGCATTGAATGCATTTCCATTTGGCCAGCCATTTCCGTGGTTGGTTTAATTGTGGTAAAATCGTACTAGTGACACTTTTTCCTTATACTACTAGAGAAATCACCAAAACACAATGGTCCTTTAAAAAAAAAAAAAACCTCTTATTGGATCTGCCTCATTTTTGGGCTCGTATATTAAAATGATACGAGAAAAGGAATGTACAGTGTGGATAAACAGATACATCACAGTGGGCCCCCACGAAGATCCACCTATTCCGGCTAGAGACAGGCAGGGTAGGATGCAATACGCTTCCTCTAACAAGGGAGGTACCTTCAATAATCCAAAATAGAGTGGAGTTAAGTGTAATTGTCATATATGGTTGAGGGGAGCTAGATGTAAATAACCATATCTTACTGAAACTAGGATGGAAACTCCTACCATGGAATTAGATCATCCAAAAACATCAATATCAACATTTAATACATTGGTATGGAATATTATTAATATTGTCTCCTAAACATCAGGTCAGCCCTATGTTGGGACCCACCATTTAAATGGTACCGGCCTCCTACACGAGGTATGTTGGCAGAAAAGATGGTACGGTCGTGTAAGTTGTGATAGAAAAGCCTAACCATGATAAATTGTGGCAAATCATCTAATTACTCCACGAGATTTAGAAATTTCATGATATTTACGTGTATATACTCATTGTGCATGCACTGCAAGTTGGTGAGCACAGATCTCCTCACGAAGATAACATAGGATATGATCGGCTGCCACAGAAAAAACAATGAAGAACAAACCCTGGCCAATCACCAGTTCTCTCCGGAACCTCAAAAAACCTTCTATACATGGTCTTTTTGTTTTCATTTTTCTAAATATCCTTTTCAAATTTTGGGCTGGGTTGGATAGAATTGGGCACAACCATTTTTTCTATCTTGGCTTGGACCTATTAGCTTGGCTTGTGGGTCGAGCTTGAGAGCATGGTTTGATCAATTATCAAGTGGGCTTGGGTTTATATCATTTTAGCCTCACCTGACTCCAAACTCGACCTGATTCATATGTATATATATGTGTTCTATTCTACATTTATATTGTTCCAATCATCAGTTGGGCCGCATTAATCTTGTGTGTGGTCTTTTTGTTTTCAGTTTTTTTAAATATCCGTTTCAAATTTTGGGCTGGGTTGGACAGAATTGGGCACAACCATTTTTTCTATCTTGGCTTGGGCGTTTGCTAGGCCCTTGCCCAGCCCATGTTACGCTTGGGCCTGGGCCTTTTCCATTGGGTTGGGCCCAGCATCAACCTTAATTCCAAAGTTTGTGAAGAATCCTAATCTCTGATTGTGCCTCATGTGGCATGCATGCCCTCATGCAACATACCCATGTTTCATATACCATGCATCCTAGCTATGTCACTCACCATAGGTTGGGTTAGGCTGAAACTTGGGTTGGCTCCGGTTTAGGCATTGAGTAATCAAAACCAAACCAATTGAAACTTTTCTTTTACACACACTCAACACCACAATGCCTTTTTATACCACAATGGGTTCTCGAAACTTTAATCTCCGAAACTTTTTGTGAGCCTGCCACTGAAGCATGAGTAAGGACCCAATGAAACCTTACATGCAATGCAATACTTATACATGTGAGTATAAAATCCAGTTTCCAAATGGACCCATCCATGTATGTAGGATTGGGTTCACGGCCATGGTTAGATTGGGTTCATGGCCATGGTTGGAATTGGCTCTGGGATTAGAACCATCGATGCTATGAATTCTAAGCTATGTAGGCCATGACAACAAAATTACATTGAACAGTGATTTTAACCATTATTGTCTTTAAATGAATTTTAAGCATGAAAAAAAGGAAATTTTCAATAGCCTGCATTCATATCTAAAAATCAAAAGTGAGGATTGTCAATAGAAGAATAGCTTATTTACCGTGATGACAAGAATTTTGGATGGATTAAATCATCAAGCCATTCTCGAGTCACATAGGCAAAATGGAACTCACATTAAAGGAAGAGCAATGACTTAGTGAGGGCTTCATTGGGAGAAGAGACCCCTTCTCGACTACACACACACAACAATATCAAAATTAGAAGGAGAAAAAAATTGTAAACCACTACATAGATAATTATGCGGTTCACTTTCGATATGTATATAGATTTACACTGATCTACTATGTTCAAAAGAAAAAAAAAAGAAGAAACAACTCTCAATATAACGACAACTCTTAATCTTATGACAAAACATATATTACTCCTAATGAACTAAGGTTTATATAAAATTCCATGTGAAATTATGAAATTGTTGACAAAGTGCTGGCTAGATGAATAGTACATCTTTGATGATTAGGCTCCACATGGCTTTTTATGTGAAATGCAAAACCGATGTTAAAAATCTATGTCCATAGTATATGTGTTTGATTTATGTATTAGTTTATTATCTGTATGTGCTAATTTAGCTCAACTTGAGTTGAGTCAGATTGAGCTAAATGCCTTGAGCTTGACTAGGGAGCTTGTAACCATGTCTAGAGTTGGGCCAAGCCTTAGGCCAACTAACCTGCCTGAGTTACACCGCTAAGCTTGCATCTAGGATAGTTTGGAGGAGCCAACCTTGCACTCATTTGAAAATGGTCCATCTGCGGTGGACATAGCAGACCAACAGCTTGATGAGACCCGTGGGCCCACTAGTCTCGAGAGTGGATTAGGTGAGACCTCAGGCTTACCTAAGATGGTGCGGCCCTCACCATGGGGCTACCGTGGGGCCCACCTTGATGTATGTATTATGTATCCACTCCGTCCATCCGTTTTTTCAGTTCATATTAGGGCATTATCTCAAAAAATGAAGCAGATAAAATTATCAGTTGGACCATACCATAAGAAATAGTGGTGATTGACCATCCCACCATTAAAAACTTCTTAGGATGCACCTTCATGTTTTTTTAGTGTTTATTTACCATCAAAATCTGTTGATAAGGTCACATGAGCCTGGATGAAGAGAACAAACAAATATCAGCTTCATCTAAAACTTCTGTGGCCCTTTAATGGTCAATCACCACTGTTTCCAACGTTATGGTCCATTGGATGATTGGATCTGTTTCCTTTTTTTGTATAATCCCTTAAATGATCTGGAAAATGGATTAACAGTGTGGATACATAATACATACATCAAGGTGGGCCCCACGGTGACCCGCAGTAAGGGCCGCACCGTCTTAGGTGAGCCTGGGGTCTCACATATTCGGCTCTCGACTAAAAGCACAAGTACACAATGATCCCATCATTCCTCATTTAATTGATGGGACCGGAGTTATCAAGGGGCCAGACCTGAGGTTGGTTTGCACCCACAATTGAAAGTAGTCAGTTTGACATAACAGGACGGTCCTATTCCAAAATTCAGGTGGGACACCTTCTAACAAGACATATGAAGTTGCATAGAGAGGATGATTCTAATCGTTCATCAAAATGACTTAATTTTAACGATCTATAAAACTTGAATCCGGATATGAGACTTTCCATTGGTCCACATCACATTGACATCAGCATGATATCAGTGGGATCAGGTTGCCGATCTATGTGATGATGTGGACCAATGAAAATGCTCCCAGCAGAGATTTCCTACTCAAGCCAACAGAGGATCGGGACTCATAAAACACTGCTGTGAAAGCTTTGGCCATGGTATGTTTCATCAGTCGACCCATGTCCTTAACAATGCAGATTGAGGACATAGTATGAACAGCAATCGTGACCGTTAAAGACATGAACCCCACTTGGAATGGGCCGTCGAATGAAAAATCAATGGCCACTTGATGACTCACTTTAAAAATCCACACAATGCAGTAATCAAACACTACTAGATGGACATGGCCTGGTCCACATGGACCTTTCTCTTTGTGGTATAAATAGGCTTCTATGGTTTGGAAATCCAGACCATTGATCCCTCGAGTTTCACCTGTGGACCTTTCTCTTTGTGGCCCACATATTGCCATGGTCAACAAATCAACGGTCTACATTACTGAACCACGGCCCAGCTTGTCATAATTGCAAAGACATGGATCACCTGCATATCGTATGATATAACTTCACATTCAATTGGAAGTAGCTAAAGACTGGATTGGCTATTAGGGTCCCAAGACGGTGCAGGCCTTACTGTGTGGTCAACTTGATGTAGATATTCTACATCCATACTGTCCATCTGTTTTTCCATATCATTTTGGGGCCTGAGCCCAAAAATGAAGAATATCCATATCTCAGGTGGACCATACTATTGGAAACAGTGGTGATTGAATGCTGTACCATTAACAACCTCCTAGGGCCCACTGTAATGTTTATTTTCCATCCAACCTGTTGATAAGGTCGTATGAACATGAATGAACGAAAAAAAAGACAAGTATCAGCTTGATCCAAATGTAGCCCATTAACAGTCAATCACTACTGTTTCCTATGGTATGGTCCACCTGAGAATTGGATCTAATTCATTTTTGGGATCATTCCCTAAAGATCTGGATAAACTGATGGACCGCGTGGACATATAATACATAGATTAAGGTGGGCCTAATCGGCTACCTGGCTAGTAGGGGTGGCTATGGGCTGGGCCAAGCATATGTCTGACACTTACCAAGCCCGGCATGGGTCTAGCACATCGGCCTATTCCACTTAAATATTTCTAATCTATCAACTGATCAAGTAGGTCCACACATGTAAAAACACAAACACCTATAAGAAGGAACTTCACATTCAAGGGTAAGAATGACATATTGGCCGATATAAGAAGTAAGCGTGAAGTTAGGTCGAGCCAAGCTGGGCCCGGCCAGGTTAGGCTCATTCCAAATCCGGTCTTGCATGGCAAACCCAAGCTCTGCCTATGGGCCAAGCTAGTAGGTCCAAGCCCAGTCAAAAGCTGTACCGGGAATGCCCATTGCTTAATGGCTGGTAATGCCAACCATTCGGGTTTCCTCGAGCTGGGCAATCCAAGTCACGGGCCATGGTTGAAGGACCCAGTGACTCTGATCGACTCATCGTTGACTCTCACTTGAATAGGGGCAGATCGGATTGAGTTGCTGAGTCGGGGTGGCTTGTGGTATCGAACCAGATTGGGTGCTACTAAGTTTGAGTCGACTGGGACGAGATTGCTCTTGTTATTGAACTGGATTGTGCTACCTTGTTTGAGTTGACTCGAACGACTGGAGCCGAACTCATCCAATGGGGCGCTCAAACCCAGACCAACCACTCATGGGTCTAAAGTAGTGGGCCTAGACTCACTGACTGATCCAAGCCCACTTTTCTGGGCCTGAGTCTCAACACGTGTAGCTTATGGTTTGGGTTGAGCTTTGGACTCAGCATGTTTGGGCTTTCTTCGGGCCTGACTCAGTCAGGGTTAGTTTCGTAATTTCCCGACTCCTGTATATATTAGATGCTGCTAGGCTCCTAAACTTCCTCCAAAACCCTAAAAACCCTAAAACAGCCGCGCCAAAGGTCAGCTCTCTCTCTCTCTCTCTCTCTCT
Organism: Liriodendron chinense; assembly: GCA_003013855.2. Taxonomy (NCBI): domain Eukaryota; kingdom Viridiplantae; phylum Streptophyta; class Magnoliopsida; order Magnoliales; family Magnoliaceae; genus Liriodendron; species Liriodendron chinense. The sequence continues at coordinate 540,601 of PVNU02002828.1, forward strand.
CTCTCTCTCTCGAATCTCAGCAATATTTGTGGATTGGTTAGTGGTTTTGCTTTTGTTTCCGGTTTTTTTACAATCTCAGCAATGTTTATGAAATACCCATCTATTCATTCGAACGGGTTTTGCAGAATTTAAATGTTTCATTTGAAGTATTCTGAATCACGGTTTGATTCATCTTGAATGGCTTTGTAGGATTTGAATTATGGGTTTTGATTCATTTGAATCGATTTTTCGAATCTTGGTTTGATTCGTTTTGAATGGATTTGTAGAATTTGAATGATGGCTTGATTCGTTTCAAGTGATTTAGAATAATGATTCGAATCATTTTTAAATGGGTTTCTCTAGAGTTTGAATGATGGTTTGTGTGACGTGTGCACTGCTGAGGTCTCCAATGGCTGAGGTGTTTGAAGCAAATTTCTGCACATTACAGTTTGATTCATTTTGAATGGCTTTGTAGAATTTGAATGATGGGTTGATTCGTTTAAACTGATTTGAATCATGATTCGGTCCTTTCTTTAAATGCTTTATGTAGAATTTGAATGATGGTTTGACTCATTTTGAATGGTTTATGTACAATTTGAATGATGGTTTGACTCATTTTAAATGGTTTATGTAGAATTTGAATGATGGCTTTGACTCATTTTGAATGGTTTATGTAGAATTTGAATGATGGCTTTGACTCATTTTGAATGGTTTTGTAGTATTTGATGTTTCTAAATGATTATAGTCTATAGGGTACTAACTTCTATACCAAGGTTGTGTTTGGATGACTCCCACCAGTGGGTCTGTTTCCTTTCCGCCCGCAGGACGTGGATTGGGTACTGCCCCAGTAGGGACAGGCAGTGACATGGCCGGATTTGATCGTCTTGCAGGCTACTGTCAGAGATGGTCCTGGTTGAGTATCTGAAACAACTTTCAAGTGTGCTTTGTGTGGGCCCATGTCTGAAACAGGCCTACTGTCCAATCAAATCACACCATGTTGCTGGCTGTCTCTACTGGGTATGAGTGGGGGCGATACCCAATCTGATTCCCCACCTGCACCCCTGACATGCCAGGAAAAAAGTGCCCTCTTGCTGTTTCTCACAAAGTTGCTGATTTTGCACTTGCTGTGGATTGAAGTTGTCCACATGAAGTACTATCACTTGAAAGGGCATTCATGGAAAAGTTAGGCCTGTCAGATAAAAAAGGAGGACCAAATTCGTGGACGCGATCTGAACCATTGGCAGAAATTTCAACAGGCGCTGGTACCACCTATAATGCCCGTCCACCAAAGACTTGTTAAAATGTTTTTAGGTGTCATCCAGAGGATTGCTTGTGATTCAAAAGAAGCACTTTATTAAGATGATTGCAACCATGTGGACCTTTTTAAAATGGGCAGTTTTAACAAAATGACAAACATGATCAGAATCATCTTTTTAGAGTTGTTTTTGCATCATGGCTTGCCCATAGCAATATGGAATGAAGGACTGGTTATATCTATGATTGGACTCCACATATCATTTAAAAGCTTAGGCACAATGCTAGCATTCTTGGAACTCTTGACTAGGAAAGGAATATTATAACCTAAATCAGTCCAGCCCATTCACTCATTACTAAAGTGTAGCAAACATGAAAATAAGAATTATTGAGTGCAAGTCGGGGATTGAAAAGTGTGATACCAACTCTGTAACGCCCCAAATTTCAGAAGTCGAGCATGACCTTGACCCTTGAGATTTCGGGTGTCACTATGCTTATGCGGAAGCGTGATTAATGTATTTATGATTGATAGTATCAAGACGCAAGTTTAAAACTAAATAAACATTAAAGTAAGGACAGAAGATAAGTATATACCTGGTCTATCATTTACAAATTTACATCATCATCCAAAATAAGGGGGCCCACACAACAGGAAGCCCCAAAATACAAGTCCAAAAGAATTGGGCCATTATACATTTAGCCATCAAACGGCCCCAAAACACCAACTAAAAGATGCCATTGCATCTTATTCTCGGCTATATATATATATATATATATATATATATATATATATATATATATATATATATATATATATATATATATAAACAGCTGTTAACTTTTTTTTTTTTTGAACATTTATTGAACAAGCTACAAAATTGAGATAGGCTTTCGAAATCAATGGTCAAATTGTGTAGGAAGGGTTCCATGACATTACCTCCTTGGATCTAATAGGAAGACAAGGATAGTTTAGTTGCTAAATTAAGACGTACTCATGAATCCACCATGCGAACTGTGAAAGTTTTTAATTAACTGCAGAATATTTCCTAAATTGGCTAAATGATCACTTTTGACTGCCTGTATGTTATAACCACCTTTGGCCTTCACAATTTTTGTTTTCTAGTTACGTGGGAAATATGATATTTATTCAATGGCAAAATAATATTACAAATGGCTTGTCCATTATGGATGATGATGATGATCATCTAAGTCTTATCCCAACTATTTGGGGTCAGCTACAAGAATTCTTTTATGTCATTCCACTTTATCATTGACCATATCCTCAGTTGCACCATAGGTCCTTAGGTCTTTTCTTACTACATCCATCCATGTCCTTTTAGGCCTTCCTCTTTCCCTTTTAGAGCCTTTTAACTTCAACCGCTCACTCCTAACTATTGTAGTTCTTGGTCTCCGTTGCACATGGCCAAAACATCTAACTTTACTTTCCTCATCTTATTACATGTTGGTGCTACTCCTAAATTCCCTTGAATGCATTTGTTCCTAATTCTATACTTGTCTTGTTGCTCATCTATCTCAACATCCTCATCCTATGAATGTGTTGTCACTTGATTGCCAATTACATAAAGCATGGCTTGTCTTATATTCCACGTAACTTCTACTAATGGCTAAAAATTTATCGGCATACCATCTGAATTTTCACCTTTCCTTTTAATCATTCAACACAATTGATTATGACTACGCGATTCACAGGTGAATTGAGGTTTCTTAAGCAAGCAATGGCTCCCCCCGCTAAAGGTATCTCTCTTCTCATTGCCATTCATGCATGCATAATCATTTTAGTATGTTTGTACTTTCATTGGAAATGCTTTTGAATTCCATGTTGTGGTATATTCATTAGTCTGCGACTACGGGCTAAGAATATTTTTCTACATGATACGCTATATAATAGTGGTGGTGATATCTAGTTTTGTTGAACAAAAAGAGGAGGTTTTTCAAATTCCCACATTAATAATGGGGTATTTGCAAATAACCACATAAACGCAATTTGGGTTTGCAAGCTATAGGGCGGTATGGAAGGCAATCTATAGGGCTTCTAGGGTGTGAAAGGCAGTATGTAGGGTGAATAATAAATTTAAGGAAGTGGTTTGTTTTACTTGTGGCAATGGGTAGAGGATGTTTTGGGTTAATCCTTGGATTGTGGAGTAGTCTCCTCAGGAGGATTTCCCATGGCTTGTGTGTCTTGCCCTAGATTGGAATGTCACCATTAATCGTTTTTTATTATTATTCCCTGTGATGTTTCTAGTGTTAGGTCTCTGTTGAACGGCTACATCTTGCCGTTCTTAGGAGTCGATGAAGAAGCTACAATGGAGGACATAGATGGGAGAGAGAGGAAGAAGGAGAGAGATAATGAGAGTGAAAATATGGAGATGAGGGTTGCAACACGTGAAATGGGAAGTACGGTTCGAAACCCTAATCCTCTCTCCTTTTTATAAAACTTGAGTGCATGTACGATGCGTCTCATTATGTGGGATGGGCCCATTACACTATCTCAAGTCATTTTTCTTTCAACACTCTTCAACAAGTTGGAGCATCCTAATGAGGCTCGGCTTGGAACAAGCGTTAACATAGTCTAACTAAGACAAAAATTCTTTAAAATCCATCCTTAAACTCAAGGTGCTCTAAAGAGGAACATGAGTTTCGAGAGGCATATAAATCATTTATTCGAAATAATAAATATAAGATAAAACAATAGTCGGGATGAGAAGCATGGGTTATGACGAGAGGCGAGCAAGTGGGCAAATAGTGAGACGACGGGACAACAAATATTTTTATGCAAGTAAGCACTTCTGCAGCTTGAGCGCTGTGGGCAATCAGACCAACTATGTGACACAAACGAGTCGCGATGTAGGCAACCAGACCACTATGTGGTACAAATGAGTCTGAATCTACTGTCGAGCTCAACCAAGGCTGGGTCAACTGTTCAACAAAAACAAAAGTTCGGACCAATCATCCAGCACAAATAAGAATGGTCCAGCTATTCAATATAAACAGTGAGTTCGAGCCAACTACGTAGAGTAAATAAGGCTGAGACAACCACCTAGTCTAAACATGAGTTCGGGTTAACTGACCAATATAAAAGTGAGTTGGGCCAATTGCCCCATATAAACACTAGTCACATCATATATACCAACAAGGGAGTGCTTGATACGGAGAAGTTATTACGTTGTCAAAGGAGGTGTTGGAGTAAAAGTAAGTCTGCGTCACATAATTCAAATACATATAAGTCAACAAGAATAATAATGCTCTAAAACATGAGAACTGGCTTGAAACTGGAAGCAACAAAAAATTGACCAAATCAACAATTGAGCCAAGCAAACTTGATGAAGAACTAGACCACGTAGAGATTCCAATTGACAATGAACTATGCCATGTTGAATGGCAAGACATGCCAAACAACTACCATGAAATCAAACCAGCCAAACGGGTTCAACAGTGTCAAAACAAACCCACTAGCGACAACGAGGCCAATATGTGTTTTAATGGGCTAAGAACTACAGGCCAAACAATAAAATCAAGTGGCCCAACAAGAGATGAAGGCCATAACTGGGCTAACAAAACACAAATAAATTCCAGCGGATTAAGCCTACACATTCAACAAACAAGTGATGAATGTGTCTAGGCAACAACAAATTTGGATCTTCAATGAGCTAGCTCCGTAGTGGTTTTCAGCCCCAAAATTCCCGTTGGCCCCACAATGAGTCTTCAATGGCCTAGACTGGCAATCAAAATGGGCCAACAATAATGTATGGGCTAGTCTAGAAATTGAATGGCCAACCCACTTTTCAACACAATGATAAATGGCCCACACAGAACAACAATAGCACCAGGCCTTGCATGTATTTAGTCCCCCACGCATGGGAGTTAGCACCATAGCATGTGGGAACTAGCAATGTGGACCCCACCACATGTGATGACCATCACAAGCCCTGATGCATCGAGAAGATAAGATCCTAGAAACAATGGTGGGCTACTGATATTTAAATATTTTCTCAATGAAATGATATGATTGTGACTGTTAGTCAACTGGACCTGGGTAGCACCACCAATGATTAGCATATCAAAGGCGCATAGAATCCACGAATGATCCACAAATAGGCCACAATGGTAACAACATGATCTAGAGATGGACAACGACATGGATCAACAACTCTAGCAGGTGCAAAGTGACCAACCATGTGAGACAAGCCACCAACAAATGCAGAGAATGGGGTGGAAGCAAAGAAAGTGGGCCTTTATCAGAGATGGGCGATGGAAACAACAAGATGTTTCTAGTGTTGGCGAGACACTCCACATTTGATCAATGTCCTATAATGATGTGGGCCCTAGCAGAAGTAACAACATTAATGGAGGAAAACAACGCTACGACAAATTTGTAATGGCTGGACAATCAGATCTAAAATGCAGGTGGTGGGCCACGTGAACGAGATACCCAGTTTTGAATCGATGATCTGGTCTAACATGACTGCGGGCCCTCGGTTTGATGAAACTGTGAGCGCAGGAGCAACAACGGCTGAGGAGATGGGTCAACAATAGACCTTCACATCAGCAATGAATGGTAGATCAATGGTGATGGTAGCATTTGCAGCGTTGATTTGTAGGGGGCTAGTTCAATGGTGACGAGTGGGCCTAGTTGTTGATTAGTCTAATTTTTAGCTATTTTCTAGTTCAAGCCGGTTCTCATGTTTTGAAGCATTATTATTATTGCTTGCCAATACATATTGGGACTGTGTGAAGTGGGCTTGCCTTTTCTCCATCACCTTTTTCGACGACGTAGTAACTCCTTCGTATCAGGCATTCTTTTGTTGGCATGTATAATGTGACTAGTGCCTATACAAGGTAGTTGGCTTGGACTTGTGTTTCGATTGGGTTATTGTCTTAGCCTTATTCACTCTGAGCAATTGACTCAGACTCGTTGTTTATATTGGACAATTGGTCAATTCTTATTTGTGCTGGATAGTTGGTTCGGACTTTTGATTTTGTTGGCTAATTGGTTAAAACTTGGTTAAGTTGGATAGTTGATTCAGGCTTATTTGTGCCGGACAGTTGGTTTTGTTGCTGAAGTTGCAGAAGTGCCTACTTGCTTGAAGATATTCGTCGTCTCGTTGCCTCAGTACTTACCCACCTCTCATCACAACTTATACCTCCCATCTCGACTACTGCGTTATCTTGTATTTATTTTTTCTTTGAATAAATGTTTTAGGTGCCTTTCCAAACTCGAGTTTCTCTTTTTAAAGCACATTGAGTTTGAGGGGGATGTTAAAGAATTTATTTATTAGTTAGATTATGTTAGTCTTTGTTTTAAGCTAGGTTCATTAGGATGCTCTAGCTTGAGGGGGAGTGTTGAAAGAAAAATAACTTGAGATAGTGTAATGGGCCCAATAGGAAAAACATGTCTTATTTGGTGAAACAACAACATATGTAGATTAAAGCAACATGCACAAATCATTGATAAACATGTCTTCCCATTTATTGACCTTCAACAAGTCAAACCGATAGACAACATTCTCATCAAAGAATGGTCCGATACACCATCATATGCATGTCCAAAATGCAAAAAGCTGATTGATTCTTGAATATCTTATTATTCTTTTTTTTTTCTTGATATTTGTCTTAATTCTTTGGCTTAAAAAAATTTCTAATCAATAAGGGCCAATACAGCCCTATACCGATACATGACGCCATATTGTATAGATTTTCTGCCGGGCTGATGCGCTAACCGATACTGACATTTAGAACCATGCCTCAGATAGAAGAATTAGCTCACCTGTCTGCTACTTCCAATCGGCCACGAAGATGTAATCACTAACATAGCATCCAACACAGCCAAACAACCCACACGTTTGCAACGATCACACGTGAGGTAATATCATTCAAGAAGCCGATGTCTATCATCATTCCCTCACGCACAAACGGGACTGTCACAAAAGCCTGACATGCAAAAGAAACCCTAGGTTTCTGAAGGAATTTTCAGCACATGCTGGATGAGGGACACCAAGGGATAAAAGAAAAGAAGAAATAAGAAGATTTGGAGAAGAAGGATAAGAAATGACGAAGTTCCGATACCATGTAAAAGAATGGAAATATTGATAGAATAGAGAAGAAAGAGAAGAGAATGGGCTGAAATTAGGGTTCACCCTCCGCTCTTTTATATTATGAAAGTTTTATAATTATAGAAATGCCATTAATAATAAAAGCAAAAGTTCCCTCTCTATCCCTAGACCAAAATAACCCATTTAAGTGGGCCTATGTAGGCCCATATCACATTCATTTATAGCCTTGTAATGCATAGCGGTTCCTACCATTACTGTTACGTAATAGCTGTTATTTGACGTTTTTTAAATACCTTGACGAAGATAACCCAACTTGAAAATCCTCTCTTGCTTTTGTTTCCCACCTTGACGAAGATAACCCAACCCGAAAATCCTCTCTTGCTTTTGTTTCCCACTGCTACTCTTATCCTCCATTAACACCACCCATTGATGCCATCTCCGCCACCCAGGTCGTAGCCTATCTCCGCTGCACAAACTTCCATTTCCGCTACCCATGTATCCATCTCCACCACCTAGATCTACCCCTTTATTCACAACATGCTCCATTAATGTCACCCATATCTCCCACTAACATCCTCACCCCATCTCTGCCAACCTCCATTAACACCACCCATATCCACAACTCATATCTGCCATTAAGTCCATTATAGCCACCCAAATCTGTGACTGTTTGCCCTTGCAGCACGCACATTCTCTCCACTACTTGCAGCCAAATCTTAGTGTCTTCAACCCACCGCCGTCGTTGTTGGCACCATATTTCGATAACACACACCACTGTTGGCCAGCAGAGCTCTGATTGTGGTGCTATCTTTGTTAGAGGGCTTTGTTTTTTGGAAGGGAGGACGAGAGGAATTTTTGTGTGGGGTATTCTCATCATTTTGGAAAAAAAGCCATAGCTATTAATGGGAGTTAGCAAAAACTAATGGAATATGGTTATTTGCAATGGCCAATGATTAATATTGTGGCATTTGCAAACCCAAAATTTTTATGTGGTTATTTGCAAATGTCCCATTATTGATGTGGGAATTTGTGAAAACCCACAAAGCAAAAAAAGCTGTGGTATAACTTGTGTTATTGGCATCTTTTAGGATTTTAATGCATGACAGCGAAGCCACGTGGATTTGAACAAGTAGATCATTATGGTGAAAATGACAATTATTATTGGAGCTTATTCATCATCATCATCATCGTCTTTTAAGCCATGTTCCAATTAATTGGGGTTGGCTACTTGAATCATGTTCCGCCATTCCACTCCATCAAGGGCCATACCTTCAGTTAGATGGCCTAGCATGAGTTTGGAACGTCATATTGTTTGGGTTCATGATGAAAGCTATGTCATAAGTTTGATGCCAGTTGCCAACCTGACACAACCCTCATTTATCCAGGCTGGGGACCAACAATGAGAGCACAAAACTCAATGTAATAGACTATTAAATAGTTTGATTACAGTCAAGTGCGGGTTTTTGGGGACAATAGCCCTGTACTGTGATGTGTTCGTGTCAGTAGCCTATTCTTTCTCAACTCAAGGATTTTTAGCATTGAAACCACTTTTTCACTTTCTAGTGGATGAAAATGCCCTTCTACCACATCTGCCTCTCGTACGGCATGCTCTTTTCTTGAGGAGAGGCTTTTTTTTTTGTTGAAAAAGAGCGTGGGCTCCATCAAAACAGGGATTCGGCCCACCCCTTGGCCAATTTGATCCGTTCATTTGTTTTGGAGAGTTGTGAACTCGCAAAAGGGTTTTTCCAGTTTTCTATTTGAAGCTCTTTGTGGCCCACAATTACACTAACGGTCTGTGTTAATTATGAGCCGTTTCCTCCCTATTGGTCCATTTGTGATGAGTTTTGCCCTCAAACTTGGGCCAATGACATGAAATTAAAACCCCTTACATTTGAAGGTAATGAATTTGGTTCAAGACAACGCAGTGGCCCCCACAAAAGATGTGGATGGGTTCAAAACGTATGGCCCTTGCTGGAGAGGGTCATTTGGTCGTTTTCTTCTTTCTTCCTTGGTTTTTTCTACGGAAGGGGAGGAGAGTGAAAGGGAGGATGGTGTTTTCTACATTAAATATCAACAGTCCACTGTTAATATCAGCGGACCATAGTAAATATCAGCGGTCCAGGCGATCTACAGTAAATATCGGTGATCCACCATGCAACATTATTCATCCATTACAACATACTTTCATCTTAACATTCTTCCATCACAAAAATCCATCCATTACAACATTCAACCATTCCGAAGTTCATTACATTCATCCGTTACAACATTCTTCCATTACAAAAATATGGTGGATCACCAATATTTACTGTAGATCACTTGGACCGCTGATATTTACTGTGGCCCGCTAATATTAACAATGGACTGCTGATATTTAATGTAGACTGTTGATATTAAGAGTGGACCATTGATATTCACTGTGGATTGTTGATATTAAGAGTGGATGGTCGGTATTTTCACTGTGGATCGCAAATATTCATTATGCGTGACCAATCCCATGAAAACGGCTATAACTCCCTCGTTACATGTTTGATTTGGGTGATCTTGTATTCATTGGAAAGATAACTTGATGGACTTTCAAATGGCTTTGGAATCATCTCATTTGGACACCATTTGTTTGCCCAAAAGTGGGCCCAAAGTTCATCAAGGAGTGTGGATCGCCGATATTCACTGTGGGTGACTGATCCGACGAAAACGGCCATAATTCTTTCGTTATATGTCCGATTTGGGTGAACTTTTGCTTATTGGGAAGGTAATTTGATGAACTTTTAAATGGATTTGGAATCATCTTATTTGGACACCATTTAATTGCCCAAAAGTGGGCCCAAAGTTCATCAATGACTGTGGATCGCTGATATTCACTTTGGGTGATTGATCCGACGAAACCAACCATTACTCCCTCGTTATATGTTCGATTTGGGTGAACTTGTACTTGTTGGAAAGGTAATTTGATGAACTTTCAAATGGATTTGAAATCATTTCATTTGGACACCATTTGATTGCCCAAAAGTGCGCCCAAAGTTTATCATTCATCGTGGGTCACCGATCCAATGAAAACAAGCATAACTCGCTTGTTACATGTCCGATTTGGGTGATCTTGTACTCATTGGAAAGATAATTTGATGAACTTTCAAATAGCGTTGGAATCATCTCATTTGGATACCATCTGATTGCCCAAATCAATGGATGGATTTTTATAATGGAAGGATGAATTTCATATCGGAAGAATGTTGTAATGGATGAATGTGATAAATGTTAGAATGGATGAATGTTGTAATTTTTCCAATGAGTACAAGATCACCCAAATCAGATATGTAACGAGCGAGTTATGGTTCTTTTCGTTGGATCGGTGGCCCACAATGAATGATGAACTTTGGGCCCACTTTTGGGCAATCAAATGGTTTCCAAATTAGATGATTTCAAATCCATTTGAAAGTTCATCAAATTACCTTTCCAACGAATATAAGTTCACATAAATTGGAAATATGACGAGGGAGTTATGCCCCTTTTTGTTGGATCGGTCACCCACGGTGAATATCAACGATCTACAGTGAAAATATCGGCGATCCACAATAAATATGGCGATCCAAACTGAATATTGGCGATCCACAGTGAATATCGACGGTCTACAGTGAATATGGGCGATCCACCATACAACATACTCCTCAACATTCTTCCATCACAAAATTTCATTAATTGTAATAGTCATCCATTACAACATTCATCCATTCCAACATTTATCACATTCATCAATTACGAAATTCATCCTTCCATTATAAAAATTCATTCATTACAACATTCTACCACACCCTGTGATCCAAACTGAATATTGGCGATCCACAGTGAATATCGACGATCTATACTGAATATCGGCTATCCACAATAAATATGGCAATCCACCATATAACATTCATCGATTACGACGTACTCAACATTCTTCTATCACAAAATTTCATCAATTACAACATTCATCCATTCTAACATTCATCACATTCATCCATTATAACATTCTTCTATTATGAAATTCATCCTTCTATTATAAAAATTCATCCATTACAGAATTCTTCCACACCCTCCTCCCTTTCTCAAACTCCCACCATTCATACCCAATAAAAAAACCCAAAAAACTAGTAAAGAAACCAAGGAAGGAAGAAGGGAACCAAAAAACACCATCCTCCCATTCACTCTGTCCTCCCCTCCCATGGAAAAAAAAAAAACCAAGGAAGAAAGAAGTAAATGGCCAAATGGCCCTCGTGCGGCAAGGGCCCTATGTTTTGAACCCATCTGCATCTTTTATGGGGCACATTGGGTTGTCTTGAACCAAATCCACCCCTTCCACATGTAAGGGGTTTTAATTTCATGTCATCGGCTCAAGTTTGATGGCTAAAATCATCACAGATGGACCATAAGGGAGGAAACACTTCAAAATCAACACATAACGTTAGTGTAGTTGTGGGTCGCAGAGAGCTTCAAACAGAAAATCGCAAAAACCCTTTTGCGGGTTCACGGCTTTCCGAAACAAATGAACGGATCGGATCGGCCAAGGAATGGGCTGAATCCCTTTTTTTGGTGGGGCCTACACCCTTTAAAAAAAAAAAAAATTTTTTCTTGAGAAAAGAACACGCCGTACAAGTGGCAGCTTGGGTAGAGGGGCATTTTCATTCACTGAGAAGTGGAAAAGTGGTTTCAGGGCTAAAAATCCTTGAGTTGAACTCATTGGAAAGACGGGCTACTAACACGAACACATCACAATACAGGGCTACTGTCCCCAAAAACCCGTCAAGCACTATCTAATAGTCTAAGCTGATTCTCCCCAACAATATAATAGAGTATTACATAGGTTGTTATCGAAGCTCATTCTCCCCAACAAATTCAGCTTTTATATGGATTTGAACAAGTCTATTTATTGGATGTATCTTTGGATCTTTTTGCTCACCAATCCAAATTCCAGCTTGGAATTAATGAATTGGGAGATGCTTCTTTTTCGTGTTCTTTCTTTATTATAGTTTCAAATACTATATGCCATGTTATGGTTTCAAACCAATCACATATGTGAGGAATTCTTTATATGTTTTTTGTTGTTTGTGTATTGTCAGTGAGCCTGCTTCACACGATTGCTCGTGAGTTGCGGTAGCTTTGTTACCACCTACTGATTGTGTACTAGCCACAGAGTGATTGTCAATCACTGTCATTTTGTTTCTAATCTTCTATCCTCTTTACTGTTTCTCCAAATTCCTCAGGCGGCCTATAGTATTGCCGGTTTGCTAGCTAAGGGGCCATAGACTTTCTCTTTGTGTAAGGGTGCCCTATCCATTTTCTTGATGGATTGCTGTATGTTTTCACCCAGTTGGTCATTCTGATGAAATTGCTCTAATTGATCAAGAAAGAAACCTCTCTACTGCTCACTTCTCTCCATATAAGGGCTATTTATGATTTAGTTCCTTGCCTTGTAACTTGAATATTGACACATTACAAGATGTTGGATATCAAATTCTATAAGCCCGTCATATCTTTGCAAAGGGAAATGGTACTATTGAGGTCGACCTCATGGGAACTTCCCATGAGGTCGAGCTGTGTGGTCCCCACTGTGATGTGTGTCGGACATCAACACCATACATTTGATGGGTCCCCTTTAGGTTATGGGATATTCCAAAAATCAGCCGTATATGGAACGCAGGTGGGCCATACCATCTAAAACAATGTGAAGACATGCCTAAAATATCTAAAAGCACTTCGTGGGGCCCACCTGAATTTTGGATGCGGCTGAAACTTGGTCTGACCCCTCATCGAAGTGGGACACAATGGATTAGCTGGATTTGTGAACCACATCTCGGTGAGCCCAATAAACGATCATGAAGGTTTTAATGGGTGGGTAACCCCTTTCAATTGTTGTATGTGGTGTGGCCCACCTAAGTCATGGATTGACCTGATTTTAAGCCTGTGGCCCACCATGGAATGGTGCATCTGACTGATTGGGTAGATGTTCGACACACATCATGGTGGGGCCCACAGAGCTTGACCTCATGGGAAGTTCCCATGAGGTTGACCTCATACTACCATTTCCCCTTTGCAAATATATTAAAAATGTTACAATGCTGTATTTTAATAGCATGCTGTAGCTGTTTATATGCAAAAGAAAAACATGCAAAAAGAGTTCCCATGTCTTTTTATCGTAAGTTCTTTGGTTTTATATCATATCTACGGTTTGGCGAGAAATCGTAGATAAATTTGAATATCTAGGTTTATATTTTCTTTATGAACTGTGCCTAGTGAGCTTTGTCAATGCCACATTCTCTAGTTCACTGTTTGCAAATATCCTTTTGTGGGTAGTGTGCAATGGTTATGCTCAGGTGGACATTTTGGGTGTTCGTGTTGGCTTGTGAGTGATGCTTGGTAAGTATGTATTAGGGGGCATTCTTTGGAGCGAACTCATTGATCATGTCCCTTACGTTTTGGTCTGATGGTGGCATATGTGCTCGACAGGTTTGTCTGGTGCATTTGGGCTCAACAACATGGTTGAAAGACTCCACAACTTGGACCAACTCATTCGGTCCTGAGTCGAGTTGGATTTACTGAAGTTGGGGCTGAATCGGCCTGACATGCCCGAGTCGGGGACTTGGGAGGATGACCCGGGGTATTGAACTGGATCAGGTCCCAATGAGTCCGATTTGACTCGAACGAATGGCATTAGACTCATCCAAGTGTTTAAAGCCATCCTCAGTTGGCTTGTCTTTCACTGCATGCGCTACGCCCTAATGGTTCACGAATACCCCTTGTGGGTAGCATGTAACATTCGGGCCAACATGTAGTGTGGAGCATGACTGTGTTGGCACATAAATAGTGTTTGGTAGACATGGATCAGTGGGCTTCATGCTATTGTGTAGCAAGCCACTCAAGCATGTGTCAGAGCATTACACTCCAATATGGATGTGTTACTTGTGCTTAGTGGCATATTATGCCTAGAAAACTGCCATCTAAGACAACTTTGCTTGCTTATCCCTTGGGATGCGTGTTGTGGTGTAGTTAGGCTGGGGGTTAAGATCTCACAGGAAGATGTTGGCTTGTGAATGTTTGTCAATGACTCTGCCATGGCCAGTTTCCTAGAGGCCCTGGTAAAAGAGGAAGGTTGATGTGTGGTGTCAGCCAATCATAGAACATCTGGCAATGGTCCTCTTGAAACCAAGGCCAAAGTTCCCAAACTTCTTGTGATGATTTTTTTTCTTTGTTTTGAATAATGTCTGCTGTTCTTTTCAATTGTGTGCTGATGCCCACTTTTAAAAGATTAAAAATCTGAAAAAATAATAAATGAAAACTCTATGTAGCTGGTGCTACAAAGAAGGCTGATCCCAAGGCTCAGGCCTTGAAGGCTGCCAAGGCGGTGAAATCAGGTGGATCAACCGTAAAGAAGAAGACCAAGAAGATCCGAACATCCGTCACATTTCATCGTCCGAAGACACTGAAGAAGGAAAGAAACCCCAAGTACCCTCGTATCAGTGCGCCCCCGAGGAATAAGCTAGACCACTATCAGATTCTCAAATATCCCCTCACAACCGAGTCTGCCATGAAGAAGATCGAAGACAACAATACTCTGGTTTTCATTGTTGATCTCCGTGCAGACAAGAAGAAGATCAAGGCCGCTGTCAAGAAGATGTATGACATTCAGACCAAGAAAGTGAATACCCTGATCAGGTGAATCTCTAAGTTGCTTTTAAAATTTGTTTTATTTCCTCCCCTCTTCACTGTTGTGTTTGAGATGGAAACCTCTTGGAGGTCACATCCCAATTGAAATATCTCAGTGGTCTTTCCTATTAAAGGGTGATTTGATATTTTGGAGAGGATACAGAATTGCATTTCTTGTTAGAGGAATGCAACTTGCACATGGTCAAAGTAACTGTACCTTCCACAGAGATGTGGCAGAAATGCATGACATCTGGACCTCCCATCTCTCTTGTTCCTCCACAGACAGGTCATGCCCCAAAACCACATGATTCAGATGACCACAACTGCTAGATTTGAGAAAATGGACATTCGAGAGAAAAGTTGCCCAATCAAGCAGTTAGGATTTTGTCTGACTAACATGCGTTTTGGGATATGGCTTTTCAGTGGTGGGACCCGCAGGATAACTTCGAGGGCTGTCGATGGGGTTCAGGTCGTTTCCTAGTGTTTTTGGACCCTTTTAATAGGACCCAGGTCTTGCCAGGTTTCCCCTTGGGTCCAGGTCTTTTTTTTCTTTTTTTTTTTTCCCAGACCTGAACCTGGATCCGATTGGGTTTCAGGTACCTGTTGGAACTTTGGACCTTGGTTTCTAGTCAGGTTTGGGCGGGTGCCCACATCAAACAAGGACATTCACATGGTCAGCCCACTTGAGTGGATGGCTTAGGTGACAGACCCATGTGATAGTTTGACACGTGTGGTGATATTGATTGGCAAACCTCATTCCATTGCTTAGAATAATTAATATATAAATATTACTATAAAATTACAGAATAATTAATATATAAATATTACTATAAATTTAACTAGACCCGACCAGATCCAACCCAAACTATTTTTAATTGGATTTGGGTCCAAGATGGTGGACCCAGACCCGACTAGACCCAATTTTTTGGAAGGCCCAAACCTGACCCAGTTACTAAATGAGTTTAAGAAATTGGACCCTGACCCATTGACAGGTCCATTGGATGCCTGCAGGTCCTGGTACTGCTGACAGCCCTAACAAGCACTGTGTCGCATATGGGTCAGCATGTTATAGAAAAAAAAAAAACATGAGTTTCCTGTGACCCGAGTCCGTGCACAATTGGTTGTTAGTACTCCTCTATATCTGAGCTTGGGAAATAAATGCATACATTCATGATACCCTAGATTGGTCCGGCACAGCTCTTTGCTTTCCACAAGACAGCATAACCATCAGGAATGGCACATGTTTTTCTTTCTTCTCACTGGTAAATGGATGCCACTGCGTGCTCTAATGGCTGTGTCACTGTATTTATGTGATTTGCAGGCCTGATGGAACCAAGAAGGCATATGTGAGGTTGACGCCGGACTACGATGCCTTGGATGTGGCAAACAAGATCGGTATCATCTAATTCCGAGACCTCAAGTCATCTTTCTTGGTTTAGAGGTCTTGTTTTTTGGTAATTTGTTTTTTTAGTATACTTAACGCAGTTTTGGTTGGAACCTTGGAGAGAGATTGGTGTGTTACTTTTGAAGAAAATGTTGTTTTTTCTTTTGGCAG
This sequence comes from Liriodendron chinense, assembly GCA_003013855.2. Lineage (NCBI taxonomy): Eukaryota > Viridiplantae > Streptophyta > Magnoliopsida > Magnoliales > Magnoliaceae > Liriodendron > Liriodendron chinense. The sequence goes on from PVNU02002828.1 coordinate 557,140, forward strand.
ATTTGATTGTCGTTCCCTGAAATTTTATTTTTTGTTAGCATGTGGCCCAGTTGATGATCAGAGCATCAATGCTTCTGAGTTAGGACTGATCGAAGGTATATCAAATCTTAGGATGCAGTGGGTCATTTTACTCCCTTTTCTTATTTTCGTACTTCTGTTAGTGACCTTTGAGGGCTGTTTGGATGTACATGCACTAGAAGATTGTAATTGATTTGGCAAGCTTAGCAAAATCCGTGGAGTGTTTGGGCGGACCAGAACGGTTCTTTTCTCTTGATTGATTGTTATGGGAGTGTATACCATGTGCTGCTGACAACAGAAATGACCACCGAATGTGTACCAAAGATGAGAGATAACTGTCGTAAGATCTCCCAGTTGAGAAATCACAGGAACCGCGCCCCCCCCCAGTTGGAATGATGAAATGTCTGCATGGTGATGAGTCAGGACTTGTAGGGAAAGGTTGGATAACAGCTGCCGAAGTAGCGGCAATAATCGACAGTGGGAAAGTTGCCCAACTTTATTTTTTTTTAATGGCCTCTATCACTGCTGGCGCTAGGATTACCACTCATAACATATTATGGGACCTTTTCATGCCATGAGTTGGACCGAGTTGGACCAAGTCAGGCTGTTATTCGGGTTGAAACACTTGCTACGAATGGAATGGACGGCCAAGTCTAATTGATGTAACTTCTGCAAAAGTGCCATCTACATGACCCCACAAGCAGGCTGCCCAGATCCAACAGTGCAGCAATGTGGACCGGTGGGCAATCAGGCTAGCCTTCCGATTCAAGAGAAAACATACAATGCTGTTCTGTTCTTCATTGGGATTGGGACTGCAGGGGCCATCTTTCAGTCACTCAGATGACAAGCCCTGTGAGGCCCACCTTAGACGGGTGATTGCATGTAATGCTCCACTATCAGAATAACCCAGGCATCTACTCCTCGGCTAACAAATGGACAGCTGAAAAGATATCGTGAATGTGAATGGTTCAGATGCAATGTGAAAAAGGTCTCAATCAGATTATTGGGACCAATGCAATGAAGGATGCCTTTTAGCCATCCCATCCCAGTTGGGCCCTAAGAAATATGTGACTATCATCACTGAGGAAAGAAAAAAAAAAATCAGAATTTTTATTAGGAAGTCAAAAATGCTTATCTACAGATTGCCACACTTAGACAAAGCACTCGAAGCAATGGAATGATAAAGCTCGGGCCCACCAAACAGGTCAAAAAATAATTCAGCACAAAGGCATGATGATGATCTGAAGGCTGCATTGGCTGTCTGCCCAAAGGATAAAAACTTCAGGCGTTGAAAACTTCGAAAATTTCAAAGGAATCAACAACAGTGTGCAACCTGTCTTTCATCTTCTCCCACCTCCTTTCATTAGCTCCTGTCGTCAGCGTGTAAAACTTACCTGATGGACACCAAAATCACAGTCAGGAAACATGCAAAGAGATTGCATGAAAAATTTACTTCCCACATGTGTAGACCATCAAAGCCGTCCGTCAGGTAGGCGCTGAAAATCAGGCTGGTCCCCTCATCAGATAGCCCAATGTTACAAACAGACGGCCAAAAGAACTTGTTTTTCTTTTTAACATCCACCGACTTCGCACAATGTGGCCCCAAAACCAATCTGATTTTTGGTAAGGACGATCGGTGGGCCCACCTGACGGATGCTCAGATATTCCATACATGTGGGTCTGTGCTGTACACATGTATGGAATTAGCAAACCATTTCTTACGAGTGCGTGTAATAAGCATTTTCCTGAAAGAAACAGAAGTGCACGAAGGCAGAAAGAACATAGATTTAACATTCTGTATCTATGATAAAATTCATTTTCGGGTCTGAATATGGTGTGCGTTCACCACTGTTTATCAGACGGACAGCGACTCATCCCCGACCTACATGGCATACATTTGGTAAACAGCTTGCACGGATCCATAGAGTAATAATATTCATACCGTTTCCAATGGCAATGGCACCAAGAGCATGGCGGGTGTAGTTTGGAGCCTGAACTACAAACTCAAATGTGTAATAGGTTTTTCCATCGGCCTCATGCTGCACCGCAAAAATGTCATCTAATCAGTGAGGAAGCACTATTACTTGGGCAATTAAAAAAGAAGAAGGAGACAAGAAAAGGAGAAATAGAGAGAAGATGCTATTGTAAGGTAAATAGATAATCTGATCAAGATAATTGGGGTGTAACAAATGGAACCAATTTTCGCAATGAGTTCATTAGATATGGCAATAATAAAAGGCAAAATCAATATTGACGACCGCCTGACTCTTTAAGTACATTGTTTCTTATCTACTTATGGTAAGGCAATAATATGACTTTGTATTATTCATAGTTTGAAAGCCCGAAAACTCTACTCAATTCGATGTTCAGCTGGGTTGGGTTGAGTTGAAGACTTTCCAACTTGACTTGATATTTAATAATTATAAATTTTAAAAATTAGGGAAAGGAGAAGATATTTAATATTGTTTAGGTACAAGAAATATAAAATACAAACATTGTCATTAGACCACCTAATAATGTGCTGTTTAAGTTCATCTTTCTTCTACCGAGTTGACCCAGCGAGTTTTAACTATGGTAGTATTGTATTACCAAAATCAAAAGGTGTCTTATTGAAGATTTTGAACAAATTCCAACATTAGCAACTACCTATTATCCAACAAAAATCTAAGATTCCTAATAATAAACCAAGATCCCCTACATGATTAGTTACAAAGCTTTTTGACAAGCATTTGATGCAATTGGTCATGCGAACCAAAAAACTATTAAAAGATACGAACACATTCCTACTGGTTCCCGAAAAATATGAAGTTATAGTGCTCCTTGTTGCATCGGTTCACTTGGATAATCCAATTGATCAAATACGAACTGTCCATTAAGTTCAAAACACATTTCATGGTTTTCCATTAAAAAGTTACATTGATTGGATGACCTAATCCATCCTTGATTTGGCCTTACTTTCTATAGCAATCCTTTTTCCAAGCCATGGCTGGGATGGTTACAGTTGTCTAACAAAAGCCATTCTTTAAGAACATAAGCAATCCATGTTGATCCCTAGCAAATAGATGGATTGTAACGCCTCGTAAAATCGCCTTCCTTAAGACTCGAACCCATGCTCGAACCCACTAGACACATATCACCCTCTAGACGAAAAATTGGCTGCACATGACTTAGAGAACTATAGTCTCATGGTGTCGGGAACTTAGATATGCGCGTAGAGTCCGTTCCGCCGCCCGTCCCGAGTCTGTTAGGCTTGAACCTTGTCGGGGACCACCCACGTACTGGGCTTGACGCTCGTAGGTGAGCGTTACGTCGAAATCGGCACCCGAAATCATAAATTGTAGTGTCCTGCAGTTGCACATAGGAGTGCAAGTATACTTGCACAATACCTTTAGTGAGTAATCATTACTCAATTCACTTTTCTTGTGTGGGCCCCATGGACCCTTGCATGGCCATGGAATGTGAACCATGGATTTCAAATATAAACCAGCACATGATCCCCAAACATGGGCCCCGATCGACAGCCAGTGATCGTTGAACTGATGTCGCTTTAGATCTGGCAATCGCCATGTCCGATCGGTCCCAAATCATACCCAAACAAGGATCTCAACATGGTGAGGCCATTCTATGGGCTGGATTGGCCCAGAGGGGTCAGGTGGGCCCCGCATAATCAAATCAGGGCACAAAATGCCACTTTTATGCAACATAAAACCTTGGGGTCTATATGTCCCAATTTCCCAACCTTTATAACCTATTTTCTCAGCCCATTCTCTCATTTCTTAACTTAATTTCTGAGAGAGGGGTGTGTGGGAGAGAAAGGGGGAGTTGTGGAAGGAGGATTCTTAAGAGAAGCCCTTGCATGCTACCCTACTCGGACCTAACCGTCTCTACATCACTCTAGCTGGCTTCTCTCGCGATTGGAGATCTTCCCGGACGTTTGTAGGAGTAAGTCCATCATAAAATCCCCATCTTCTCTAGCTTCTTACATAGGTTTTTCCCTTTTTCCTGATTTTCTAGCACCCTCTTGCAGGATTTTCCTAATCCTCTCCCAAACCAAGGTGTGTATCATTTACCTATGTGTTGCCTTGTAACCAATGCCTACAATGGTAGTTGATTCTTTCAATTTCCAAGTTTAGGAAGATGGATTGTAGCTAGGGAAGTTGTATGAGATTGGTAGAAGTTCGTTGTCTAGAGATTTGGATGCTAGGTGTGTGCTAGTGCCATTTGCATGCTCATATCATCCTACACATGTTCTCATTATGCAAATCTTCTATGGTAAGATGTCTTAGAACTTGTACTAATATGTGATAGTTGAGATTCTAGTATTACATGTTTTGTAACTTGATTTATACATGAGCTAGGGAATCGGGAAGTGTTTGGAGTGACGGATAGTAGCTTCCGACCCGGCAAGTACAATAGTTGAGGCGGCCGCAACTAGGTCGGCAGCCTCGGGAGCGGGGTGGTCGACTATGGTGGAAGACGGGCGATTGGCTGTGGTCAAGGACCACGCGGGCGGTATATGCTCAAGGCCGGTCTTCACTTCACTTCCCCTAGCCGAGGACCCTGGCCCACCTCCGGGTCGGGTGGCAATATATGCATCAAGTGTTCAAATGTATTTCTATCACTTATGTAGAATCCATGTACCTGCGCACCTTTGATGGGCCCACTAGAAAGCATACGGCGTACCGATCCCTCAAGACTCATGAGCTGGGAATGGTGGTATGAGTCCCTATTCTCGTGCTGTCGGCCTACGCTGGGGTGATGCCTCCCCGTAGTGTCCATTGAGCACCGTAGATGACACACCTACTACTCGACTATGGTATGGGGTGATGAACCCTATTCTGCCTGTGTTGGGCGCGTCTGACGAGTCGAGGCCAAACCAGGTACCTCGGGGCTGTAGACCCGAAATAGGATCGAGGGGTTACTGGCTGTGACCTGCGTTCGCCCCGCAGGGAGTCAGGTGGTCCCAGTAGGCCAAATTGATAGAACGTGGGTGCAGGGGCTTCGCCAACCGGCTGTGTGATAAAATGATTTAATTAATTACTTGGCTAATCATGTAGAGTTAAGCATGACGTACATTGTCCGTGCGGGTGGGGTGGTGGTGCCACCCACTGGCGACTATAACAAGCATCGGTGATCGTGCATGCATCTGTATTACATGCACTCATCTCACTTAATAACCATGCTTGTAATGCTGTGCTGTTCTTTGATTCTGTTATTGGAAAATGAAATTATTATCTATATTGTTTGTATTGGTGAATGTGTAACCTAAGAAAATGAAACCACTGAGTTGGCCACTCACTCCCCTTTCTGGGGTGGTGGTTTAAACCACCAACTAGATGACCCATGTGACCCAAGTATACAGGAGGCGGTCGAAGCGACTGAGTACGTAGAACTCGGAGAGGACGTCGACGAGTATCTTCAGTACATAGGCGAACAAGACTATTAGACTTGAGGCGTCGGGAGTATTCTTTTGGGGTTTTGCGCCTATGGAGCATTGTTGTACAGCCTTTTCGGGATAGTATACTCTGAACTTGTTCTGGGGGACCTACTGGGCCCCAATGAGAGGAATACAGTCTATGTACATTCTTTTGGAATCATATATAATACACATGTTCCTCTTTTTTTGGAAATGTCTTGCCCATGATTAAGTTGTTTATGCTTGGCTAAATCTACAATTCTGCAATTAACTATAATGCACTCATGCATCGCATAATGTGGAGCCCGGGATATCGGGGGCCGAGGGCGACCACGGACCCTGGCATCCGGGGTGCCACATGGATTCAAATGTTGATTCGACCTATTTTAATGTAAATGATCTTGACCGTCCTTGTTTAAGGCCATTGATAAAATGGCTAATTTGTCAGCGTGATGCTTTCATGGTAGCCCTGAAATGTGTATTGGACCAAATGAACAGTCTAGAACAATGGATTGGACTGTCCAAGAGTTTACAGTGCAACTGGAATACTAAAACTTATAGCGCTCTGAGAGCACTGGAGCATTTCTCTTGTATCAAATTGGAACTAGTAACTAATGCCAACATAGAAGTATTGAAAAAACCTATATGAGCTAAAAAAATCTCAAATATCCTCGATCAATGTTTTAAATATCGATGATATTGGCCGATATATCCCACAATATATCTTGTATCCTACCTGTGCGATATGAAGCGTAGAGGTAGTGCTGATATATCCCACATGTTTGATCCTGTGAGCATTTTCAATTTCCTGTCCTTTTTTTTTTGTTAAAATTATGTTAAATCGGTGTCCAATGGTTACAAATCCATTGATTCTTCATGTTTTGCATGAAAAATCATGGAGTTGGAGCTTTGATTTCGATATCCATTGGTTCTTCATGTTCTCCATTTTTTTTTTCTCTAAATTTTCCTTCAACTAGCTATCAATTGAGACTAATTTCAAAGTATTTAGGAGTATTTGATGAAATGATCATCACATACACTTTAATTTCGAAATTTGAATGTAGGTACTAGGTGGTCCAATTTGGGGAAAATTCGAAATTTCCCCAATATCTCCCAAATTGCTTGCAATGTTGAGTCCCAAACATGAAATCAAGCATGTATGAGGGCTGATATATTGATTTGTTAAGTCCTTGTCAATTTTCGGAAAATAAAAATAATTTTTTAATTAAAAATAATTTTTTATTAAAATATATATTTTTTCAAAATTTCCCTTCAACCAGCTGTCAATTGATACTAATTTCGAAATATTTAGGAGTGATTAATGAAATGATCATCACATACAATCTAAATGTTATGCATTCAATTTGAATATAGTTGCATTAGTTCAATCAGACAACGCATAACTTAAGACACTATACCAAGGAAACCTATTATGTGCACTTCTTTTCTGAGATCTTATGATTTAAATTTGTGTATTAAGGTCTTTTTTAACAATCTTTGAAGTTTCATTGAAAAATTCAACCGTTTTCCCAATGTTTCCTCATGTTTCCCAAAAAGTGCGATAAATTACCCGATACAAACGATATATCCTGTGCGATAACCGATACGTATCCGTATCCCAAGGATGCGATACGTAACACGATACCGATATTTCGAACATTGTCCTCAATAATGATGAGATAAATAAGAACCATGTTTCCAACAGGGTGTATCATCACTTTATCAGTCACTGTAAGTGAAAAAAATAAAAAATAAACTACACACCAAGTGAAACAAAGGGTGTACAAGAAGCCTGACCTCTGCTGCCTCAACTAGCTTTGTTTTCTGCGTAGGTGGAGCCAAAACCTTCTTAATTAAAACCTCAGCGACCTGAGATCATTGTATAATATCTCTATCAGGCATGAAAGTGTACAGAGTCTAAGGGCTCAAAAAGGACGAACATCGAAAAGAAAACAGCATCCCTCGCACAAGAATATCATGCAGTAATAAAGAAAATCCGGGCAAACCTCTTGTGGGGAACCAAGTTCTCGGATGCTCTGTTTACTGGTTTCGACCAGGTTGACACTCACATTTTCTAATGGCTCAATCACATCTTTCAATACCTTATCTTGTCCTTCAATAACGACTTCCTGATGTAGAAAAAAAATGGTTTCGTTAAGAGATTTTTACCAATTCTTTCATGAACTATAGGGGCATTATATGATCCTCTAGTCATAGCTTGTACAAGTGGGGCCCATTGGTTGATTTATAGTCGCATGAAGCATGAAGCAAAGTAGAAAAATATTCAGGTGCAGGTGGAGAGGGGCGTTTACTTCAAAACGTTATCAAGTATAAATGACTAGGAAGTGGGAGCAGAAAGTCCAAAGTGTGATTCAAATTGGTAACGGCACCTGGTTAGAAGGATCCTACAGATTTGGTGATCTGGATCATTTATCTCATGGTCCCCATAGTGGATGGACCATACCTAAAAAAATCCCCAATGGGCAATCCTAACCATCCATTGGACTGCAACTAGCAGTTAAATGCAGAAAGTCTACATTCAACTGAAAGAAGCCAAAGAGAGTCTAAGAGAATTTCAGGTCATGGTCCCTCTCCAATGAGGTCCATCAATGAATGTTCTGGATTACTTAATCATGGGCCCCACTTATACAAATTGAAAACTAGATGATAATATTCAGATCTTGGATTGAGGATCATATAATGTGTCTTCAAAAAAAGCTGATGAAATGTTAGTAAGGCCGAACCTGCCACCCAAATGGGTATAGGAATGAATATCCGTCCTTTTTGTCCAATACTGCTTGAAATCCCTTCTTAGCTTCTGCAGCAACTGAGCCATATCAAGGGTGTTCTCTTAGAAATCCATCATTATTCAAGGAACCAACGCACTGCACAGTCAGCAGGCGTGCTTTCAACGCTACTTTAGCAGTGACAAAGATAACACAAGGCAAAACCTGCTTCTTTTCGAGGAATTTTAAAAAGAAAAAAAAAAGAAAAAGAGAAAAAAATGCTCATTGAGGATAGGAACTAGAACACTCACATGATGTGGAAGTCGCATTAAGCAAAGAAATGCAAGTCGCAATCGTCCCCACTGCAAGTGCTTCACGCCTCCCACATCTATCTGCAAAGCCAATGGATCTAGCAAATAAATTTCTTTGGCCTAATCTCATTCAATTTCTCATTCTCTAATCCAATGCAAATAAACTTGTTAGCCCGCATGGTTGGTGGCCCACATGCACACACGTACATGCATCTCCATGTGTTTTGGAAAACCTGGCCTCTAAGTCTTTAAAGTCCAATTGCATTAGGAAACCTTTAACCTTGCATGAAAGAGGCTAGCATGTGAAAAAGGAAAGAGAGTCTGAAGTAGGATTAGGTTTCCATGATGGGAGACTGTTGGCCCTCTCCACATCCAAGCTCAAAAAAGTGTCGGGCTACCCATCCATAGCACATAGAGAGAGATTTGGGGAAAAGGTGAGCCAAGGTGAACTGATGATCAGAGCTGTCCATCATCAAGCCCAAGCAAGTAGACGTGTGTCATGTATCACCAGTTTGTCATGGCTCAAGGCGCCTGATCCTACATCCCAATTGTGGTTTTCAGTTTGATAATACTATGTATGTATGTGTTTGTACTTTGTAGTCCTAGTTTTGGGAATCATTACCATTCATTGGATTCCATGAATCAGTAGACATCTTCACTATATATATATATATATATATATATATATATATATATATATATATATATATATATATATATATATATAAAAGGAGATAATTTCATTAAAATGCAAAATGCCAATATTTACAAAAGAATAAAAGTAAACCCAAAAATATTTACTTCCACCCCAATGGCAATAGGGTCACATTATTCGACCCCTCCTATTCTAAAACAAAACATTTAGCCTTTCTAAAAACATATATCGCTTTCTCGCTTTTGTTGTTATCACTTTCTCGCTTTTGCTGTGAAACAACGCCCATTTCTTTCTAACCATAGAGCCCACAAACCTGCTAGACAGCTCGGCCTCCATAACCTTTTCTCTGATTTCCCTGAACCCCCTCCGTGCCAAGATAAAGAAAAATATCTATGGAACCTGGAAGCACCCAAAGCACCCCAAAAAGCTGAAAGAAATGGGACCAAACCTCCCTTGCAAAAGCACCCAAATCTTCACTATATTGAGAATTGCCAAACACAAAAACCTACTCATTAAGGGCCTGTTTGGAACGCGAGATTAAATGGTATCAAATTGCATTAGGTGGAATCAACACCATTTTTGCACCATGATTATATGCCTAGAAATACCATGGTATTGTAAGCATCCAATCCCACGTTAGGGATCAAATTCTCGCTCTGGGAAAAACATTGTATCAAGTGAAACCCGCATTTGGTGGACCATGGAATTGTAATAAATGGACCAATTTCACAACTAATGCTAGTCACCTGTATGCATATGCAACTCGATTGTCACGTGCAAAGACTGCATATGGATGGACATGGATGGACGGCCCGGATAAAACACATGCATCAATGTGGGGTCCACAGATCTAGCAGATTTCAAAATCCACCAGAAATCCGGTTGTATATCCTGCTTGGACTAGATGATATGATACTAGGATTAATCCAATCCTTTCCATCGTTTCCAAACACCAGACAAAATTTTCATTGGACCAAATGCAATTACAAACCACCTAATCTCACGTTCTAAGCAGGCCCATTCAAAACAATTGAACAACGTAAGAAAAAAGGACGTGGGAAGGAATTTTAAGCAATAGAAAGGGCATCCAAGTAATTTAAGATGAAGCCATATAACAATCCTTCTCCACAAAAAAACAACCTACTTTATCCGAAAGGGCGTTTGTTCTAGAAAGGGCAAAAGATGCAAAAATCTGATATGACACATAGACTCAATAGACATACTATTCCTAGAGACTACTAAGCTAGAGAATGGACAATGGAAATGGCTTCTCGGGAACATGACTAACCATCTTTCTAGGATGCTATTTACTATAAAAGCCTGCTTCTGATGGGCCGCACTCTTTCCAGATGCCCACACAATAGCATTTCTAGAATATTTCAACAAGGGATCAATGAAATTTTTAGAGAAAAAGAGATACTCCCATCTATGATACTATAGCTAGAACTATAAATAGCAGTTTTGGAGTGTGGCTTGTGTCAAACAAACACTTTCTCTAAAAGCTCGAGCCATTAGAGGATGGCGTATCAATGTATATTGAGGGACTTAACACTCCAACACTCCCTCGCATGCGCGGGGTGGAACTCCGCAAGGGAACATATTGGGAAAGGGTGGAGGGACACTCGCAACTCACACCATAAACGCCCCCCTTGGGAGAATATATTATTGGTGGCATATTTGCTACTTTCAGGATTTGAACACAAGACCTTCCACTCTGATACCATGTCAAACAACCACTCTAAAAGCTCGACACATTAGAGGATGGTGTATCAATGTATATCAAGGGACTTAACACTCCAACAGCTTGTTTGGAGACTTAAACTGGTACAACTCACCCCAACTTGTTCCTTTTGGTTGCGTCGATCTATGTTTCAATCTAGTGACTTGCCCTGACCGAAACTGATATGACTCGGTTTGTATGGCATTTTGAAACATGGGTATAATATGGTGAATGATGCACATTACACTTTGGCATGTTTGGGTGCTACTAATAATGCGTTTTAACACATTTTTCTCCAACAAGTTTTGAGAATGATGTAAATGACCTTTTCTTTTTCAGTATGGGCTCGAACGCAAGACCTCAATGTTGAAATGCACTCAGTCTTCCTCAGATGCACGGGCTGGAAACTGTGACAAAGCCTATTGAGAGCATACCAGCAACTGGGATGAACCTAAGATTGTGGTTGAACCAGGTATCCAACTGGCCTGAAATTTCATTGGGGTGCATTCTTTGCGATGGCGAGTTTGATGAACATGTCGGATTTTCAAACACATGGCACATATGAGCACATGAGCCAGAGGCGGTAGATCCACTATATGTACGGTCTGGATCCACTGTTTGCCACATGGACCATGTAAGTGGGGCTCTAACATATTATGATAGAGGCAGGCTCTATCATATCATTTCCCATGATACAATGCTTTGTGCAAGAGGCTGTACAGTAGCATTTGGGTTTTCAGTTTGTACAAGTGGGGTCCATGGTTAGGTGATCCAAACCGTTGACATGATAGACCTTACTTTAGATGGACCATGCACTTAAAATACCTCAAATTGGAATATCCTAGCTGTGTAATATTCAGCAATTATGATGATCACGATGATGATGGTTCTAGTTTAATGTGATCTGTTGCTGTGTTTTCTTTCTTAGCCATCTACTTGTGGCCCACCTATTGAAAGGTTAAAATTCGTCCAATATGAAGGATTTTTGGTGCTTGGGCCATCCAGAATGGGGCCAAAAATCAAGCGTTTGGATCACTGAATTATGGACCCACTTGTACAAAACTCGAAGTACCTCAAAGGCTACAGTACGTGTTCACCATGTTTCCTAAATGGTGGTGGCCGTCCACCACAAATCTGGCATGCAGTACATCCATCCAGGCCACACAAATCATGGGTATCATCATGGATGAAGCATATTCCCAAAAGAACTCTCTCAGACGATCCACACCATCCAACGGTTAAAAAAGAAAGCAATCAGAACTGCCTGCATCGACCTCCTAAAACAGTCCAAAAAGAGCAAATTCTCGTGCAATGCTCCATCCACAGCAGAACCCACGAACCCAACAGTCCGTATTAACGTATGCAAGCCAATCACATTGTTAACAGCAACCCACCACCATTTAATAAAATGGTGGCAAACGCACACCCAAGAAGAAAAGAAGCAGAGATGGAACCTGGGTGAGGAGATGCAGACGCAGCCGCTTTAACGAGGAAACGAATGCTTCTTCTAAAACGAGGGAAGAAAAGAGGAGTCTGGACTCCCACCTGCGATAAATTGAAATTGAAAATAATCGAGAAATTCAATTGGGAGAGAAAAACACAATAGAGTCGGAGTAGAAAATGAAGAGAAATTAGAACCTGAGAAAAAGGATTCCAGAAAAATGTCCGGTGGATTGCCGGTGTTGGATTTCTCATAGACGCCATTCTTTTATTTTTTCTTTTTAATTTAAGGAATATTAATTATTTAATTATTAGGAGAAAGAAGGAGAGAAGATAGAAGAAGGAATCGGCATAGATGGGTCTGTGTGGAGAGTACTCCTACCTTATCTCTATACTATCCGTTTATTTTCTCTAGGTCAAAATGACGGAAATACCCTTCCTCTTTTGAACGGTTGGGATCGTCTCTGGTGATCTCTTTTGGGTTGGCAGTCGATCGGAGTACTCGCACTGTAGGAATGGCCATGGACCCTAACTTGGCGGTTGGGTTCCTGCAACGGAAAGCTAGGTAGGGCCTACCATGATGTTTGCGAGAAATCCAACCCGTCTGTCGTTTTTGTCAGATCATATTAGGACATGGGCCTCAAAATGAGACAGATCCAAAAATCAAGGGAGCCACATGATAGAAAATAATAAGGATTGAACATCCACCAATCAAACATTCACGGGGATATATAAGTTTTGGATCATGACAATATTTTTGTTTTTTCAGTTCACCCATGTAGGATCACCCATGTAGGAATGAACTTATGAACGGCATGGATGTCATCTAAACATCACGGTTAACCTACCAGCTAGAAGACCTTGTGCGTTTCAACAGCAAATCTCAGGTTCGAAATGCCCGGGCCTGTCTGGTTCCTATCTGGAAACCGTTTCCAACTTAAAATTGGGATTCTAGTGAATTTTAATTTTAATTGATATGTTTGGTGCAAGTTCCAGCCAAACATAATTTCATAGGTAAACGCTGGAATGGGAATCAGTGGAAATGGTGTTGAGGAACGTTTCCAGGGAAAAAGAGGCGGAAGTGATACATCCATCCACACTTTCATGTATCTGTTGTACAGATATGATGTATGTGTTGTTTATATCCATATGGTCCATCCATTTTGAGAGCTCAATTAAGGGCATTAGACAAAAAAATAAGGCAGATCTAAATTTCAAGTGGACCACACCACAGGAAAACAGTGTTGATTGAACATCCACCATTAAAAACTTCCTAGGGCCCACTGTAATATTTATTTATCATCCAACCCAGCCATTGGTCTTGTGGGACTGCTATTGGCCAAGGGTCAAGTTCTCAGGCGGATTCGAAGTCCAAGTGGACCATTGCGCAAGCATCATTTGGATTACAAAGTTTTGAACTAAACACTGTTTCCAATTCAGTTTCTACTATTTTGTATTCCAACATTGGAATTTGGATTTTCTCTAGAATTTAGATTATGCAACTAAACAGGCCCTAAGGAGACACACTAACCCCACCAATGGGTGGGTGCTTCTTACGTTGCATAGCTAGTAAGGTGGGTGCGTTCCACCACTAGCCAAAAAAAAAAAAAAAAAACACCTAAAGAAGTTTCAACAATTGGCATTTCTCTACCCACTTTTTCCTATCATGCAGCCCACTTGAGCTTTGGATCTACTTCATTTTTTAAGGCCCAGTCCTAACATCATCAGGCAAATTAGATAGATGGATGGGTGTATTTATCACAAACATCAGTGGCCCCCACCTTGAAGTTCTTGCCAACAGGGTTTTGCGCAATCTGCATCCTCGGGCAGGCCAAGGCCCCAGCGTGGGGACCACAAAACATATTTGAAAGTAGATTAGCTAGTATTTACTCAACTGGGCGCTACCTTTGATAGCAACCTGCGGTCAAATCAAATCTTACCATGTGCGGAGCTTAGTATTGACAGAAGCAATACCCAATCTATATCCTTCCATTCCATGTGCACATGTACTAACACTAGTTGAATAGGGTGGGTCATACTTTGTAATGCGATTACCATGGATGAGGATTCCCCCCTCTCACCCCTCCCCCCTCCAAAAAAAATTCTTAGATGGAGTTAATTTAAGGGACTGTTTGGATACCACCAAATAAGTTACTTTTTCTACTTACAGCAGTAGATAAGTTTGGTTTATGATAACTTATAAGTAGTTTTTTATTATTATTTAAAGTTACTTAATCACTTCAATTTAATAAGTAGAAATCAAGATAAACTACTTAAAGCATAAGTAGCTTATTTTAAATAACTTATGATCCAAACGCCCCCTAAATCTGTGATCACTTAACTTTTTTTACTTATAAGGCCGACTCTGGCCTTTCCTGGTCTTGTGGGGCCAAAGTTCAGGAGTAAAGACAGGCCAGCTCTAGCTTAGCCCACTGCCCGAAGGACTCAAGAACCTTGAATTTCAAGTTCAGTAGGAATGGTGTGTTTGGGGCCACCATGTTAAAAGGAGGGGATTCATTTCTGCATATGTGCGTGACAATCAACACCATTCGAATTGCTGGTCTCATCGTCAGTAGATCATTAGTATCATCTAAGTCTTGACCCTAACTAATTGGATCCGCTACATAAACTCTGTTCCACTTTATAAAAATATCATACCTTAAGTTAAACTATGGCTCTATTATCCTAGAAACAATTCTAAGGGAGGTGATTAGGTGCGGGCCCGGCCTCACCCAGAAGACGCTGCGGCCCTTACCATGGGGCCCACCTTGTTGTATGTATTTTATATACACATTGTCCATCCGTTTTGCTGGATTATTTTAGGGCATGAGCCCAAAAATGAAGCCATCCAAGTGTCAGGTGGACCATACCATAGGAAATAGGAAACAATGGTGATTGAAAGCCCCACCATTAAAAACTTCCTAGAGCCCCACCATCCAACCTATTGATAAGGCCACATAAACCTGATGAAAGTAAAAATAAATTTCAGCTTGATCCAAAACATTTGTAGCCCACATGAAGTTTTTAATGGTCAATCACCACTGTTTCCTCTTGCATGACTCACTTGAGATTTGGATATGATTGACTTTTGGGCTCATGCCCCTAAAATGAGCTGGAAAAGAGGATAGACGGCATGGATATAGAATAAATACACCAACATGTAGCTCACCGATGAGGCCAGGTCCATATAGTTATACCTTGGGCTATTTTTATACCTTTAATAGAACAAAAATCTTTATAAGCTTTAAAAAATGATTGGTGTTTTTCAACTTGGGACAACTTTTGCAGCCAAAATTTTACAAACACGATTTCACTTATTTTAAAATACACCCAGTGTCTAAATGCCAAACTGTAAGAATTCATGATAAAAGTTGTTGCAAAAGTTTCATACTAACTACCAATTTGACATAGCTCACCTCCTTTATCCAAGCTTTAGACCAAAGATGAGAGAGTGGACTCGTATTGTGGATGGTGAACAACATGCTAAGGGCCCATTTGGATGCCAGTAAATAAGTTACTTTTTCTACTTCTAGCAGTAGATAAGTAACTTATTTTAGATAAGTTTGGTTTATGATAATTACTAAACAACTTTTTAGCTTAAAAGTACATAATCACTTCAACTAATATTTTTAGCTTTTTTTACTCTTTCAAGTTGTTGAAGGGAGGAATAGGAGAGGTGAAAGGGAGGAAGAGAATAAGCATCTTGTTTACCATCAAGGCAGGGCCCCATGTGAATAGACAGTGTTGGTGTGCACGATGGGTGTATGTGATGGGCAGTGGATATTGAAAGTGGGCCCCACATGATGGATAATAACATTGACAATTGGCCCTACTTGATAGGTGACCAACATCAAAGGTGGGCCTTACATAATGAATGTTGCACATTAAAGCTCAGGCCATAATGATGAATTGCCCACATCCAAGGTGGGCCTTGCATGATGGATGGCGCACACAATGAATGGTCCACATCAAAGAGTGGCTACACATTGAAGGTGGGGCCCACATGATGGATAGTTCACATCAAAGGTGGACTCCACATGATGGGCAATTAATAATGGTGGGCTCCACATGATGGATGATCCACATTAAGATGGGCCCTTGTAACGACCCGAGATTTTCGACTCTCGTGTATAACACGACGGCCGAATTCCCAAGTAATTTATGGAATAACTAATTTTTCAAATAATAAAATATAGCATTCAAGCACAATGGTGGAAATAATTATCATCTTATTCTATCAAACTTACTACGTCATCATCAATGTTTAAATAAGGGAACCAACCAATATCCATACTAATTAATTAAAATACAAAGCCATGTCTTCTCTTGAAGACTTATTACAATTCCATAAATGTATCAACTACTCAAAAGAAATATTTAATAAATGATAACATCAATTAAGTTTATCTAACATCGTCATCCGCTATGTGATCGTACGAACCATCGAACTCTTTTCCTTAAAAATCGAGTTCAATACCTAGATCTTCACCTGCATCATCTAAATTGTATTTGGGATAGCGTTAAATGCTATCATAGTGGGGAATATTTCCTCCAAGACAATCAAGAATAATAATAACAGTACAGAGTAAACGCAAGCAGTATATTATCATTTAATCAAATCAAAACAACCAACTAAAAATCTTTGTTAATGCGATGCATGGAATGCATGCTCTGGCTAAGGCACCCTGGCTAGAATCACAATCCATGAAGTTGGAGACTCCCTGTTACGACTTCATGCTAGCCACTAGTCACCAGAGGTTCCTGGGACGCACAAGCCCATAGTTTTGCCCGACCACGTGAGAAACGGGACGCTCATAGCCCAAATCTACACGTAACAGTGTACGGGAGAAGTAAGACGCTCTAGCCTATTCTCAATTCCGTACACCCACATGGAGCCAAGTGAATGCATGACTTTAGTTTCACCTTTATTTAAGTGTTTTCGCATACAACCGATTTAAATAAAACTCAGTGGTCACTATGGGGAGTCGCAAGCAACCCAGCATAGGCCGACAGCACGGGATTAGTGTCCATAGCACCAACCCCAGCTCATGAGAATTTGTATACCATTAATGTTTACTCATTGTCCCGTTTTATGATTTCATCATGTCCCAAAAAGCCAATGTTGTACATCATGACCAAAGTCATTAAAATACTCATGTAAGGTAAATGGATCAAATCAAGCATCATGTACATGTAAGGATCCATTAACAAACAATCACTTCATTCTCTCAGTTAAGTCAAGAGATATTCTTCCATTATGGACACCTCTCATGGGTTCCATCTCTCTATATCGAATAATTTTTCCAAATTAGGGACAAAGAGTATACAATAATGGGATGTCTATATGATGATCTTATACATATATTTTATATATATCACAATATGAGAATCAATCTTACTTATAATACATGGACTAAGAAAATAAGGGCATAGATTTCACAAAAATAAATAACACAAATACACATGCTTCTTAGTCAAAAATCTAAAAAAAGTAATCACATCACCATATAATGATATTCATTATAAATCTCACATCAAACTTCATGTTATATGGATAAGTAATTCAAAACAAAACAACTTCACATGCCACAAAAGAAACGTATGATAATCGTGATGTTATTAATGAAAGGCTTGAAGGAAAATCCTCACCTTATGATGGACTTAGAAGAAGAGGGTTGTAGAAGATCCCAGCTGCTGGAAAAATATGCGAAAGAACTCTCTTCTCTTCTCTCTCTCTCTCTCTATCTCTCTCTCCCTCTCTCTCTCTCTCTTCTCTCTTTCTCTAGGGCATGGAGGCTAGGGTTAGGAGAAGAATTTGGAGGTGCTTAGTAGAAATATGGAGAGGGATGTGCACGCGAGGTCTTGTGTAACAGCCTCTTGAGGTGGGTTTCTAAAATCTCAATATTCGGATGATCTATGATCAATTCCAATCCGTTCATCTTATCAAGCTCGAAGAGTAGAGTCAGAATACGTAAATTTCTTGATGATCCACATTCTAGATTGGCCGATCCTTGAAAATGGCTTAACGGGTGCTAAAATGGGCATGATCTCAATTAACGGTCTACGCTTGATGATCAGGCCCCAAATTTTGGAAAAATATGTGGTCATGATAGGCAAACAATTGTACAAAGTTTAGTGGTTGATTGATGGTGAGAAATGCCTAGATCTGAAATTTCAACTTTTGGCGAAAAAGGAAGGGGCTGGCTTTGTGGTTCAACGATGTAGGATTATAGATCGGGGTCCAAACTTTGTGTAAACTCGTAGTCATATGAGTATAATAAGTGGTTCAAATTTGAGAAGCGATTGATAGTGAGAAGTAGGTAAATTGAAAGGTTCAGATTTAAAAAGAGTTGGTAACTCATTAATTTCTAAAACGGGATAACTTCGCGCATAAGAAAGATGCTTATCAAGGTGGGGCACTCAAATCACACTATTGGTCCATGATAAAGACGATCCAAGTCACTCATATGACGAGAAATATTCGACTACGACTAACCATATACTTTCTTCACTCAATTGACATGAAAATCAAGGGTTAAGGGCTGATTTGACAATCAGACCACTTCTACTATGATTTAAGGGTTGAAATTTAACGTATATGGTTAATATGTGTCCAAAATCTTAAATCCAGGGTTTTGCGTGAAAGCGATCGTCAGAAACTATAATACTTAAAAATGGCATCTTAACTTAAGTTTAACTAATGGCATTTTCATAATTATCTGAAAAGTGCATGATTTTTGAAATCTGATCTTTCTACGATGTTTATGGGATCATTCTAAGCAACTTTTGTAAAGGGTCCCCTATCGGATCTCCTACGAATGTCCCGCTATTCACAAATCAACGGTAAATGTACGATAATTAATAAAAAATAAATTAAAAATGAATTCAAAAATTTTCAAATAAATCTCGAATATATGGGGCGTTACAGCCCGCATGATGGACGGTCCACATCAAAGGTCGGGCTAATGAGAATGGCCTATATCCAAGGCTAGAGGTAGACAACGATCCGATCCGAGTCGAACATGGACCAGATCGGATTGTTCAGGTGCTTGAGTGGGTGTGTTTGAACAATGTTCGAACAAACATTCAAACAGGATGGCTCTGTTCGAACTCAATTTGGTCTAGCCTAATCATGTTCGAACATGTTCGAACATATGGATTTCGAATAATTTTTACGAGTTCGAACAAGTTCGAACAATTTCGTTTTTTTCGCTTGAAAATATTTTTTCTACTACTGAATAGTAAATACCGATTTTTTCGTTCTGTGTGTCCCACCATGATGTATTTATTTTATCTACTCCGTCCATCCATTTGTACAGCTTATTTTAAGGCATTAAATAAAAAATGAGGCAGATACAAAACTCAAATGGACCACACCACAGGAAACAGTGAGGAAAATGATGTCCACCATTGAAACCTTCCTGGGCTCACAGTCACATTTATTTGTCATCCACCTCTCTCTCTCTCTCTCTCTCTCTCTATATATATATATATATATATATATATATATATATATATATATATATATATATATATATATATATATATAATCGAGTCGAACGAACGAGTCGAGTCGAGTCGATCAATATTCGAGTCGAGTTCGAGTTCGAGTTCGAGTCGAGTCGAACAGGACTGTGTTTGAAATTGAATTGAATTTTTTTTCGAACACAACATGTGTGTTCGAACAAAGTTCGAACAATATGACTTTTTGTTCGAACAGGGTTTTACCGAGTCAATCCAAACAGTTAAAATCAGTTCGTGTCCAGCTCTATCCAAGGCAGGCTTCGCGTGATGGACAACCCACATGGGGGGTGGGCCCAGATGATGAATGGTCCACATCAAAGGTAGACACCACATGATGGACGGTGGATATTTAAGATGGGCCCCACATGATGGATAATAAAATTGATGGTGGGCCACACATGATGGATGTCTAACATCAAAGGTGGGCCCTACCTAATGATGGTGCACATTAAAGATCGGACCCTAATGGTAAATGGCCCACATCCAAGGTTTGTCTCACATGATGGATGACCCACATTAGTGGGGCCACATAACGAATGATCCACATCAAAGGTTGGCCCCATGCGATGGACAGTCGATGTGAGGAGGACCAAATAGACTTGAGGGATGATTACTTATGATGTTGGAAACCAAACATGCTTAATTTTCTACTTTTTGGAGATAACTATGTTGTTTGACAAACATGCTTATCTGCTAATTAAGTAGAAACTAAGATAAGTTACTTACAATCCAAACCGGCCCTAACAAAAATATAATGATATTGTTTGGATGGATAATGGTCTTATTTCGCCTACTTTCCTTCATTCGTTCTCTCTCTCTCTCTCTCTCTCTCTCTCTCTCTCTCTCTTTAACACACACCCACCCCATTGTGGCATTCGAACCCAAGATTTCAGTGTTGAAATGTAGAAGGTCTACTATTGAGCCATGCATGGAGACCCTATTTGGCCTACTAAATTTGGAACAATTACCATCTTGTTTTTAATTATCCACATAATGACCATGACTTGGGTGGTTAAGGTTATTTGAGTGGCATGATTTGTGGGGTATGCTCTATCCATAATGGGGTCCACAGTTTTAACAAGATGCAACATGTGTAATGGATGAGTAATAATGTGCTAAACTCACACAGGAAGGATTAGAATTTTCACTGGGAATTTTCTCAGCCCAAAAATATGTTCATATGGAGCGGGCATTTTGATGATCCAATCTGTAGACACCCCACCTTCGGCTACACTGTTGGTGGAGATAGCTGGTTGAATGGAGGACCATACCCCCAAATCCTAAGACCAAACTCAGCCAAACTCACCCTTGTAAGCCCCATTCCATAGCCCAGTTCAAGCCTGAACCCAGTCAACCCAGTCCTAAACATCACCCTGAAAAACCCCCCATAAGAAAAGCCAGTAAAAAAATCTCAAAAAAGTCAAACTCACTGAGTCAACCCGCTGAGTCAACCCGTCGAGTCAAAACATCGAGTTAACCCGTTGAGTCAACCCGTCGAGTCAAATCACCGAGTCGACCCGCTGAGTCAACTCACTGAGTCGACCCAGCGAGTCAAACAGTAGCCCCGAGGGTGCGACCGTACCTCGCTGGAAATCGAGGAACGACCGTACGGGCGGCCCATAGCAGGCCGCCCAAAATAAATTACGTAAACTGCCACTCCTCGCTGCTACAAATACCCCCCTCTCCTTCTCATTTCAACATCCCTTCAAGTCCAGCCAGTCCGGGTGCGGTCCGAGTCCTTCTCCACCCCTTAGCCCATTTTTCCACCAAGGAGAGCCCGAGTGAGGAGAGTCTAGCCCTGGTCCAGCCCAGCCTGACCACTGGTCTAAGCCTCCCAAGCCATCCAAATCTTGATCCAGCCACTCGAAGCCAATCCTTGCGACACCTCCGTCCACCCAGCTACTCTTTTCCAGCATCATCTCATTTGCATCTAGCATAAGTGCAACATTTACTTTTCTTCCAACCCCCCTGCTTCACTGCAAGCACCTTGATTCCTCAAGCACACTGCATATGTCTTAAATTAAGCACCTGTCAGTTCGAGCGTATGCTCTGGGCTTGCCCGTTGTTGGAACCTGCCCATCAGAAACTCTTACTGTTCAGACCTGCATTCATGCTTCACCATAAAACACCTTGATCATTCAAGCACACTGCATACGTCTTACATTAAGCACCTGTCAGTTCGAGCGTACGCTCTAGGCTTGCCCGTTGTTGGAACCTGCCTATCAAAAACTCTTACTGTTCAGACCCGCATTCATGCATCATGTCATCCATGAGAATATACGAGGATTAAACTAGACTTTCAAGTATTTGATCGATTCTGTGAAGTAGAGACCGTACTTCGGTACGGGCAGTGTGTGGGGTGCTTAACCTCTTCCCACCCTGTAACCGTGATCCCTTACCTCGAATCTCTGACCGCAGATCAAAAGGAGTCATTTTAGAGGAAGGAATCTTCGGATCCACTTCTCTAACGTTTCTACGGGGTCTAGCCGACTGTAGATTCGAAGTAACTGGCTAGTGGCGACTCTGGTCTTATATAAACTCATTTAAACATATCCAGCTTAATACGACAACCAAACAAAGCCCTCGAGAACGAGGCAAGCCAGTGGCACAAACGGCGATTTCGCACTCACGCATCCTCCTCTCCTTCTTTTCCCGAAAGGGGACGGGACGAGAACGTCGTGTGGGAGCGCGGAAACGGCGAGGGTCCACAGAATGGCGACTCTGCTGGGGATGAGCTAGTCCCACTAGTCGTGATCCAACTTGAAAAACAGAAGCCTTCTTATACTTGAAAGTCATTAGTCCTCATACAATCTCATCTGCATAGCATTCCACCCAACAAAAAAATAGAAAATCCCAAAACCCAAAAAAAAGTAGTGCATACTTCCCACCATTACTCCTCCAAACCAAATCACCTTGCCACGTCCAGTACAAAATTGACGTGGCTCTCCCATTCCCTATACCTGAGGCTTCCTCTCCACTGTTAAACTCGAGTGAATCCATGTCAATTCCTGGCATCCAAGAGCTACAACAAAGCATGAAGGCCATGCAGGAAATGCTTCTCCGATTCACACAAGCCCAGGTTTCAGCAGCCAGCAATCAAGCTGGTCCAGTTCAACAACCTCAACAACCATCAAAGGTACTCCCGGCCTCCAGTTCATCCCAACCACAACCGCCGGGGATTACTTAGGACTTTCGATACCCTCCTAACAGGGGCCTTCAATCAGAACAACCCTCGACCTCAGGGCATTTCTTCCAGTATCCCCCTGTAAATAGGAGCCATTTTCAGGTTTCCTTACAGCCTCCCTTCTCAGCTCCAGTCCAACAAAGTCCTTACAATGGGAATAATTACCAGGCCCAACCTCCTTCAAGCAGGAATCATAGGAGCATCAATGACACCAATTATTATGAAAGGGGGCCATCTCAGTCCTGGCAAGGGGCAAGATCTCCCTCATCTGGTCCATCTGAAGTCGAACAACTTCGAGAGCAGATGCAAGAGATGAAGAGAAAGTTGCAAAAGCAACAAGGGGTGGATCTTCCATCCACTAAGTTCAGGGACCTTTGTCCATTTCCCGATGCAATGGTACCTCAAGGCTTTCAGGTACCAAAATTTAAAAGATATGATGGGACAGGGTGTCCTATAGACCACTTGAGATCATTTTGTGGTGAGTTAGAGGCCGTGGCAAGCAACGACGGAGCGCTGATCCGTCTGTTTCAAAAGTCCTTGAAAGACGATGCCCTAAACCGGTACACATCATTAGACTGCCATCGCATTAGGACTTGGGAGCAGCTCTCCCAGGCTTTCGTCAACAGGTTCGCATACAATCTTAACATGGCACCTAGGAGAGCGGACCTCGCAGCTCTCAGGCAAAGAAGTGATGAAACATTGTCAGCTTACGTTGGACGGTGGCGGGCCATGGCTGCTAGAATGAAGACTCCCCTCGACGACGAGGAGCAAATCTCCATGATCGTCCACTCGGCAAATCCAAGTATCTTTGGATATCTTGTCTCACATCCATATGTGAACTTCAGCCAACTCATCCGCGCCGGGGAACAAGTCGAAGCCGGAATAAGGGCTGGGATGATCTCCCCTTGGTGGCCTCATCAGGCTTCTCCAATTCAACCGATAGTGGAAGAAGAGCCTACTGCTGAATACGAGAATGATAACGGAAGTGTCCTCATCTCCCATCCAATGGAAGAAGATGATCTTGTCACCTCTACCGAAGATGCACTATTCCTCCCTCAGCATGGACAACCGCAACAACAGCAACAGTCAAGATGGAACTCACAGTTCCCTAATCAAGGCTGGCAAGGGGCACCCCTAACCAGTCCAGTTTCAGAACCCCTCATCCTACAAGGGGCATCTCCAGTCAATCCAGTCTCCGCAATGCAAGGGGCACTTCCTGCCTGTCCAGTTGTCATCAGCCAAGAAGAGCCTCCTCTCCAGTTTATCTGTGCCATCGACTCTAGTTCAGAGTTCGAACCTCTCATCCTGCAAGGGGCACCATCAACTGTTTCGATCCCAGAGCCCATCATCATGCAAGGGGCACCTTCAGTCGATTCATTCTTCGCACCCATTTCTAACCATGGGCACAATCAGCCCATCTCAGTCAACCAAGGGGACAATCTCCTTAACACAGCATCAGCAAACCAGGGGCACAACCTGCCCATCTCAGCAATAGTCAATCAGGGGCACAGCTTGCCCACTCCAGCTTACCAGGGGCAAAGCCTGCCTGTTTCTCAAGCAAACAACCAGGGGCACAACTTGTCCACCGCACCTGTCTATTCGGCTTCTACTTCAGCCATCGTCCTCCAAGAAGAAGACCCTTCCTTGGACAGCATGCCACATGCCCTAGCAGAATTGGGGCCCAGCTTCAATTATGTGGCCACTATCGAGGAGGTTGAAGGGGAGATTGATGTCCAGGTTCTGATCGATCCAAAAACATCAACCATCACTCTTCAGGTCTTGGACATCTCAGCTTCATTCCATCTCCTTTCCGATCGGACCTGGTTTCACAGAATCGGTGCCATCTCTTCAAATCTTCACCAAAGGGTCAAGCACATCTTCGGAGATAGGGCGATCACCATCATTACCGATCCCGGACAATTTCCCATGGTAGGAGCATCCAATCTCCGAGAGCCTACCATCCCAGCCATGGACGTACAATGCTCTAATGGGGAGGTCTCATACCATCATAATGCAAATTACTTCCCTCGCGCATGTCCCATCGGATCGAACTACGTCTTCCTTCCTGTCGAGCGTCAAACCTTCTACTATCAGCTCGAATATCAAGACTCGACCCGAATCATGGGAGTTCAAGAGAATGTGGATAGAGAAAGACTGCGATATCAGCCTACTCGGATTAGGCACAGAAGTATCAGAAGAAGATGGGGTCATCAAGAAGAAGGGAACCTCTGCATCGGCACACCAATCCAGTTCATCAATGCAAGGATTATCTATCCTGATGATGGGCTGGATTCCAGCTTCGATGATCAAGCGAGCAGATTGAGTATGATAGAGGTGCCCAAAGAAGACTCAAGCAAGGGGCAGAAATTTCCCCCGATCGACTGGACTACCATCCTGGTCCCACCTCAACCAGATGAACCCGAAGAGCTGCAATACAATGGGGATGAGCCAGGAGAAATCGCATCCGACACTGACTCGGAGCCCAATTTCAGATCTACCATGACGTTTGGGCACAACAATGAGGGTTGGCCTACTGATCCCTCTGGCCCTGCCTCCTGAGGGGAAGGAGTGCAGGGCAGTAACAGGTTTGTAGTCCTATGACGGCACAATAAAAGTCGACAGTGCTCGGCTCCCTGAGCCGAATCAGGCAACACCTAGTTCACATCGCCGTCTTGTTCGGGTCTTTTACAAAAAATTTCAAAAAAAAATCAGAAGATTCAAAAACCCAAAACACCAAATATTTCAAAAAAAAAAAAAAAAATCAAAATTTCAGAAAGTCCAAAAAGTTAAAAAAAATCCAGATATTCACAAAATTCCAAAAAATCAGAAAATCTTTGAAAGAAAAAAAAAATCTTTTTCAATAAAGTGTCAAGTCTGTCTGCCAAAGCACTTGAGTATGAAGTTGACTCATAAGATTTCGATCTAGAGTTGGACTTCAAACTCAAGGGTCTGGACAAAGCTAAATGATGAGGAAAATGATGAGCTGACTCCCAAACTTAGAGGGTCTCCTCGAAAGTTCGAACCAAAAGCCGATGGCATCTCAAAAAGTTTCAAAGTTATAAACCTAGGATCTCCTGAGACCCATAAGAAAGTGTGTATTGAGAATCCTTGTCCCCGAAAAATAAACAGAGAATGATCGAATTTTTAAAGTCATGACTTCCCAATCTTACGTCCTATGAAGACTTATCCAAACTCAATCAAAAACTCATCAAGCCTATCAAGGAGATGCTGCCAAGACTATGCTTACATTCCATGCTGGAGTATGCGACCAAACGAATGATCAAAGAAATCTCGCAGCTCAATGAAGACAAGATTGTTGCCAATTTGTCAGCAAATACTTCAAGTGTCAGCAGCATGCACATCGAATCCATGTGTGCACTTCAACCTGACAATGCTCCAGCTATTCCCTGTATGAGGTATCTACATCAACGGAAAGATCAACTCGGCATCATCTAACAATTGATTACTTCATAAAAAGGAAGGAGGTAACATTCTGATCTCGCGCAATAATTCTCATGAAAAATGACATCGTCAATTGTTAAGGGTTCCCACATGCTATCAACATTGGCAATGGGACGTCCTTCGAAATCTAAGGATGGAGGAATTCCTCAAGAAGCTTAAAATCAGAAGACAGACCTACGAGTTCGAGTCAAAATCATGTCACCATGAGTGCTGATGAAGAATGAAGCCGAAGAAAGAAAAGTCATATCGGGTTTACGACAAGCACTGCCGCATCTATCAGACTCAAGGGGCAAGCCCCGAGAATCAAAGAAGTTCTTCTGGGAGGCACCGTTCGACTCGCCAACCTGAGGGGTAAGGATCTTCCAGAGCCAATCAACGCCGACAATGTGAAAATCTCTCACAGGTAAGCCAATCCAACCTTATCAAGAGTTACATTAGTAGAGCTGAAGTCAAGAGGTCAAGGCTTAGACCTCTGAGAATCCCTTCCCGTTCACCAATAAGTGTTCCAAATAAAGGGTTCAAAAGTAAAAAAAAAGAAGAGAAAAAAAAGAATAGAGCAAAAAAAAGGGGGGCACACAACCCCCAAAAAAAAAAAGAGAAGAAGAAGAAGAAGAAAGAAAGAAAGAGAAAAAAAATCGACCAAAAAGAAACACATCTATCCATCCATCCACCTCAGAAGGGTCTGTAGCTAAGGCCGACAGCTCTGCCATTGTAACTTAAGATAAGGGCCGAAATGTTACCATCGGCCGACAACGACGGATTCCTGACCTCTGGGCGCCGCAGTTATCCAAAAAAAAAAAGAAAAAAAAAAGAAAAAGAAAAAGAGATGTGTGCCTAAACAAAGAGGGCGAAGTGAAAACCCAGAAGGGCGCTCTGAGTAAAAACAGTGGGCACACAGCGGACTCAGTGAAAACCCGAAAGGGCGCTGAGGGTAAAAACAGCATAGCTGCCAAGGGGCAGGCAAGATCAAATACCCAGGACGTGGTGAAAACTCGAAAGGGCGCCACGGGCAACAATGACGGGCAAGCCGGACGCAACGAAAACCCGAAAGGGCGTTACGGGTAATAATGGCTAAGAAAAAAAAGAAAAAAGAAAAAAAAAGCAGGTACATGAGAAATCCAAGCAACATGAAGATTCAATGGAAGCAAGGATGACGGTTATGAGTCAAGAATTCTTTCAAGATCTACCCAAATTCTAGGGGCAGGATACCATTGTGCACTATCTTAAGGGGACCAGGACCCTTGGTGAATAATTAAGAAAATGAGTATGACATCAGGCTGAGTCAAATATTCTGATTCCTACGTCTAAAAGCACATGTCCAAATCACGCACAGACAGATAAGCACTTGACATAAATTTTTACTTCATGATTTACATATATTTTCCAAAAAAAAAAAAATCATTTTTCCTTATTTGCATATATGCAAAAAAAAAAAAAAAAAACTTACAGGGTTTTCAAAATAAACATCCCCTAGCCAACTTATGGAGTGCCTCGTACAAGCGTCTTTCTCCCGATCATTCCTCCCAGAAGGTAAGTATCTCTCTTCCTGCTTTGTTGCTTCAATCCTTTTACTAAAGTGTTTTCTCTCCTCACAGGTACCAGAAGGCAATCTAAGATCAGCCCATCAATGTGCATTATGACCCCATCACCACCATCCATCACATCATCCATGTGGCCCCCACTCAAGGGACACATAGCCTCACCTATGTCCCATCTCCTCCTCTCATCCGTACCAACCATTTCTCCCATAATCAATGGCCCATTCAAATCTGAAATTTCAGCATGGCTGCCATTAATAGGGTCATTCAAAGCTCCACCAAACACCACCCTTAATTCATCATCAATACCCCCATTCAATGCTCCATCTCCATCATCAATCAAAGGCACCTCATCATCTTTAAAGCCTTCATCAAGTGCTGAAGTGTGGGACCCACCAACCTCTCCCACAAGGACCCCCAAGCCATCATCAATGGCTGCCCAAGAAAGGACCAAGCTAGAAAAGGACAAAAAGAGAAGAAAAGGGGAGACAAAAGAGAGATTCATGGCTGCAATCGAACCAGAGAGTACAAAGCAGGTGGGGACAAGGGCAGCAGACAACAGGGAATGTCCGAACCCGAGCCAGCCCAGGCCGCTCAAGAGGCGAGCCTTGGGCGGCCTGCTCTGGGCCGCCCGTACGGACGCGCTCCCTCTCTCTCCGCGGGATTGGCTCCAGGGTTCTTGGTAGGTGAGGCTGACAGTCCACGTCAACAGATGGCGCTCCATGGGCCGCCCAAGGTTCCGGTCCACTCCAGATTTCGATTGAGGCTGATCAAGATCATATAAAAGGTGCCCCACCGGTCCAATCACGAAGCAATGCGGCCAGAATATGGCTGATCAAGTCAAAGAGAAGGAAAAGTGATCAAGAGGGGCCCACAAGCAATTTGAGCCATTCAAAGACCAGATCATCATGATCTAAACCATGGAAAAGCTCGTATGGGTTATCAAATAGCAAGATCAAGGGTTTGATCATCAAAAGGAGGGCTAGAATCCAAGATTTGATCATCAAGTGGGCCCACAAGGACAAATCAAGCAATCTGAGTCGTTCAAGTCATCATCCACACCATGAGAAGCCTTCTTAGCCTCACAAAACATCAAGGATAGGTGCTCCAAAGTAAAGCTGAGGTCTGTAAAGGGCCCACAGGGCCAATTCAAGTAATCTAGACCATTCGAATCACAATCGGCCCTATCAAAAGCTAAACAAAGCAAGGTAAGTATGCCCAACCCCAAAAAATTGGGTCCGAAGACCTTAAACTACGTCGGGATCAACATCCCGAGAGATTTTTAATAAAAACCAGCATCGATCCCAGCCGTTCAGGACAAGATCTGATGATCTGGATCATTTCGAAAAAAAAATGTGTTTGCCCCCTTTTGTACAGGTTTGGGTCCGAAGACCTTAAACTACGTCGGGATTAAGATCCTGAGGGACTTTTTAATAAAAACCGGTAGCAGTCTGGATCGTCGAATCAAGATCCGCTGATACCGGACATTTTTCAAAAAAGAGCAAAAATAGGTTTTCCCTCTTTTGTACAGTTTTGGGTCCGAAGACCTTAAACTACATCGGGATCAAGATCCCGAGGGACTTTCAATAAAAATCGGCATCGGTCTTGATCGCTCGAATCAAGATCCGACGACGCCGGATACTTTCAAAAATCACAATATATATATATATATATATATATATATATATATATATATATGCATTTCCAGCACTCTTTTGTACAGTTTCGGGGTCCGAAGACCTTAAACTACGTCGGGATCAACATCCCGAGAGATTTTTAATAAAAACCAGCATCGATCCCAGCCTTTCAGGCCAAGATCTGGTGATCTGGATCATTTCGAAAAATAAAAAAAATATATTGCCAGCCCCTCCTCTGTACAGTTTCATGGTCCGAAGACCTTAAATTACGTCGGGATCAACATCCCGAGAGATTTTTAATAAAAACCAGCATCGATCCCAGCCTTTCAGGCCAAGATCTGATGACCTGGATTATTTTCAAAATACCAAAAAGATTTTTTGAGTTTTGTCATAAAAACCAGTATCAATCTCAACCACTTGATTTGAACTCTGGAACCTTTTCAAAAAAAAATAAAATAATAATAATAATAATAAGAAAAATAAAAATAAAAATTTTTCCATCAATTTCAACCGCACAAATTCATCTTCAGTGGTCCGAAGACCTAAAACTACACTGGGATTAACTTCTCGGGCGCTTTCTTTCCCCAACCTGTTCCGGACATGGCTGACACTTGATCGTACGGGTGTCTGGAATCTTTTAAACAGGTAAGGGCTGAGGCGGGCAGAACTCCGCAATCCTGTTTGTGTTGAACGCACCGTGATAGACAACCTTAATTTGGAAGTCGCTGTTGAATCTGACGGGTGTTCCCTGTTCCTAAAACTCATGAAGGGGATTAAGGCTGTTGGGAGGTGGAGCGCACCCTCACGGAATTGTGAGCAACGTAAGGCCCCAAACTGGATTGACTAAGGGAAATGTGAGGATGTGGCTCATTTTGTGGCCGAAGAAGTCCGTCGGACGATACGTGGTCTATGTGCATTGCACATGAGGAACAGACAACTTTGTGGGTGTGTTGACTGAAAACCCTCAAAATCTCCTCATCCGAAGATGTAAAACTACGGCACTTAACTGTGTGAGACTCGTCTTGCTCGCTGACATAAAATGGATCGGGTGCCTTACCAGCAGTAGAAGCTGGAAGTGGATGAAAATTCCACACTTTTCCCTGCATTTCAGAAAAATCACAAAATACCAAAATATTGCAAAATCACCTTTCCAAAAATCAAAAAATATTTCCCTTGCTTTCAAATCAAATATTTGAAAAAATCACAAAAATATATTTCCCTTGCTTTCAAATCAAATATTTGCAAAAATCACAAAAAATGATTTCCTTGCTTTCAAGAAAATTTTCAAAAAATCACAAAAATATCTCCTTTGTTTTTAATAAACCGATCTCTATCCTGACCACTCAGGTAAAGATTCGGACCCAAATATCTGCAAAAATCACAAAAATTGTCAGTATCCCCAGCACTACACTTCAGGAGTCTTGAACTCTGCTCACTTCACAGTATGGGATGACGGATCCGATCGCCCGTAAATTGGAATCTTGACCAAAACGGGCAACCAAACACCATCTCAATCACATGTATGCCCAGAAGAACATCTTGAAATTGGATAACATCCTCGTACATTCTCATTCGCAAAGAAACAGCATCTTGGGACGATGGACCTGATCGACCACGGGTCGGGATCTTGACCAACCCGCTGACCAAACATCCGCATTAAAAAGAAAAATCCCCAGGGGAGCACAACCCCGCAAGCAATAAGCTCAAAATTCTCTGCATCTCCAGCAAAAGCAAAATCATCAAACTGAAAGAGAATGAGCCAAAGCCATGCATTCATCATGCATCTCCATGCATCAGCATCCATTGCATCAATCATCATGTTTACCGGCTTTCAAAATAAAAGTCGGTTAGCCAAAGACCCCACAGGCATCCCTAGTGGAGGCACGTGCAGACCCGATTTCCATTTCAAAAGACAAAAAATATATTCCTATTTGCAAATAAAAACCCCACGGAGTATCACTCCCCAGAGTGGGTATCTTTTCAAAATCCAAAAATATTTTCTCAGTAGAGCGTTCTGCCTCCAAAACACCAGGAGATCTTCCATATCTCTGAGTAGGAGCCGACGCAAAAATCAAATAAGACCCGATGTCTCGCGGTTTCCCCGGAGACCATCGGATCCAATGCACTCAAAGTACGGTCGAACTGAACTCCAGTGTCAGTGCGGTCGTACCACATGCCAAGATACAAAAAGATGAAAGCCAAAAGGCTCGGTCACAGAAACCATTTGAACAGGTGGAAACGATGAATTGTAACCCAAGTATAAAAAATCAGCAGATTGGGTGGAAAGAGTTCACCCGCACATACCTAGGCGTGGATGCCTGAAGTACCTTGACTGAGTCCAAGTCGGCGTAGTAGAATCCCGTAAGACTATCGGACGCAGGGCGTCTAACCACTTTGACAGTCAAGCGAAACAAGTACTCCTGGAGTGATCTGGGAAAATATCAAACATCACATAATCAGTCTCAGGGTCAGCAACCTCGTAAGACTACGGACGCAGAGGCTCTGCTGTACCTTTCCGATGTTAGTACTGATCGGGAATGGAAGGGTTGCGATTGGGTACCCAGGTTGCAGCAAACTGCAGGGACAATCGCAACGTTTTCTCCAAACTCCCGCGGTATGTGCGAGTTATCAATTTCCAGACAATCAACTGACTCAGATACAAAGGACAACAAAGATTCCAGACCACAATCAAGGAAAGAATGAATTGCAAACTAAGCATCGAAACCAGCAGATCGGGTGGAAAGAGCCCACCCGCACATACCTAGGCGTGGATGCCTGAAGTACCTTGATTGAGTCCAAGTTGGCGTAGTAGAATCCCGTAAGACTATCGGACGCAGGGCGTCTAACCACTTTGACAGTCAAGCGAAACAAGTATTCCTGGAGTGATCTGGGAGAACATCGAACATACAATCAATCACAGGGTCAGTAACCTCGTAAGACTGGCGACGCAGAGGCTCTGCTGTACCTTTCCGATGGTAGTACCGATCGGGAATGGAAGGGTTGCGATTGGGTACCCAGGTTGCAGCAAACTGCAGGGACAATCGCAACGTTTTCTCCAAACTCCCGCGGTATGTGCGAGTGATCGATCTCCAAACGATCCACTGGCACAGATGCGAAGGCAAGCAAAGATTACATGATCAATGAATGATCCGGGTCAGAAGTGGGGTGTCCACTCACTTTGGCATTCGGTTGCAAGCAACCTCGGCCAAAGAGGGGCATCTGTAGACACCCCACCTTCGGCTACACTGTTGGTGGAGATAACTGGTTGAATGGAGGACCATACCCCCAAATCCCAAGACCAAACTCAGCCAAACTCACCCTTGTAAGCCCCATTCCATAGCCCAGTTCAAGCCTGAACCTAGTCAACCCAGTCCTAAACATCACCCTGAAAAACCCCCCATAAGAAAAGCCAGTAAAAAAATCTCAAAAAAGTCAAACTCACTGAGTCAACCCGCTGAGTCAACCCGCTGAGTCAACCCGTCGAGTCAAAACATCGAGTTAACCCGTTGAGTCAACCCGTCGAGTCAAATCACCGAGTCGACCCGCTGAGTCAACTCACTGAGTCGACCCAGCGAGTCAAACAG
The DNA here is from genome assembly GCA_003013855.2 of Liriodendron chinense. Classification (NCBI taxonomy): domain Eukaryota; kingdom Viridiplantae; phylum Streptophyta; class Magnoliopsida; order Magnoliales; family Magnoliaceae; genus Liriodendron; species Liriodendron chinense. The sequence goes on from PVNU02002828.1 coordinate 590,355, forward strand.
CAGCCCCGAGGGTGCGACCGTACCTCGCTGGAAATCGAGGAACGGCCGTACGGGCGGCCCGTAGCAGGCCGCCCAAAATAAATTACGTAAACTGCCACTCCTCGCTGCTATAAATACCCCCCTCCCCTTCTCATTTCAGCATCCCTTCAAGTCCAGCCAGTCCGGGTGCGGTCCGAGTCCTTCTCCACCCCTTAGCCCATTTTTCCACCAAGGAGAGCCCGAGTGAGGAGAGTCTAGCCCTGGTCCAGCCCAGCCTGACCACTGGTCTAAGCCTCCCAAGCCATCCAAATCTTGATCCAGCCACTCGAAGCCAATCCTTGCGACACCTCCGTCCACCCAGCTACTCTTTTCCAGCATCATCTCATTTGCATCTAGCATAAGTGCAACATTTACTTTTCTTCCAACCCCCCTGCTTCACTGCAAGCACCTTGATTCCTCAAGCACACTGCATATGTCTTAAATTAAGCACCTGTCAGTTCGAGCGTATGCTCTGGGCTTGCCCGTTGTTGGAACCTGCCCATCAGAAACTCTTACTGTTCAGACCTGCATTCATGCTTCACCATAAAACACCTTGATCATTCAAGCACACTGCATACGTCTTACATTAAGCACCTGTCAGTTCGAGCGTACGCTCTAGGCTTGCCCGTTGTTGGAACCTGCCCATCAAAAACTCTTACTGTTCAGACCCGCATTCATGCATCATGTCATCCATGAGAATATACGAGGATTAAACTAGACTTTCAAGTATTTGATCGATTCTGTGAAGTAGAGACCGTACTTCGGTACGGGCAGTGTGTGGGGTGCTTAACCTCTTCCCACCCTGTAACCGTGATCCCTTACCTCGAATCTCTGACCGCAGATCAAAAGGAGTCATTTTAGAGGAAGGAATCTTCGGATCCACTTCTCTAACGTTTCTACGGGGTCTAGCCGACTGTAGATTCGAAGTAACTGGCTAGTGGCGACTCTGGTCTTATATAAACTCATTTAAACATATCCAGCTTAATACGACAACCAAACAAAGCCCTCGAGAACGAGGCAAGCCAGTGGCACAAACGGCGATTTCGCACTCACGCATCCTCCTCTCCTTCTTTTCCCGAAAGGGGACGGGACGAGAATGTCGTGTGGGAGCACGGAAACGGCGAGGGTCCACACAATCCAAATATACGGTGGACCTTCCCTTGGAAGGGAAATGCTGAAGAATCTCCCCCATCTGATAATCCCCACCATTTAGTTGGGCTCTTCATTTTTTTAACCAATCGTCAATGACTCTGCAATACGATTAATCAGCCAAATATATATTTTTGAGGATGATTAATTGGCCTTGATCCACCAAATATAACTCTACAGAGGTGATTGATGTTTTCGACACCGCTGATCACAGCCGAACATATTCCTGCAGAAATGGTTGATGAGTTGCCATCTTTTAACGGATCTGATTGACAAAACATAAATGTATGTGCAATTAGAATTTCCTCTAAATCATCTTGACAGGTAAAAAGTTGTGGGCTTTGAATTCATAGCTAGAGGTGGTAATGGGTCAGGTCGGGTCATTTCCACCTCAACCCTAACCCGACCCAAATTGGATTCAGGTTGGATTTTCCCAACCCTTACCCAATCCAAATTAAATTGGGTAGGGTCGGGTTGACCTGCATTTTAATGATCAACTAACTAATTTGTAGATTAAACTATATGCATTTAATACCTAGCATTCAATTGAAAACCAAACCATCTATGTTTAATAGGTACGTAACTGCCTATATATATATATATATATATATATATATATATATATATATATATATATATATATATATATATATATATATAATTCGAGGCTTTTTTTTTTATAGAGTATTTCTATTACACAAATACTGAAAGAGAAAAATAATGGATAGAATGGAGTTAAATAGTTAGATTGTAGACACAATTATTGAAATAGAACCATTTGATCCTTTCATTTTAACCATCCAATAAATTCTTATCAACAATCAAAATAAATATAACCATTAAGATAATTTTATTATTTATTTTATGGACCATTAGCTGCCATTTCAATTCTCTAGTAAATGAGCACCAGGAATAAAATAAAAAAATCTCATGATATTTTAGTTCTAAATGCCATAAAATGTGATCATTGGTGTGCACATGTTTATTAAATTGACAAATATGTGGACCGTTTCCAAGCAGGATTCGTGAGAAAAAAAAACTATATATTATTTAACTAATAAGAAAATCAATATATAATAGTCTACTTAACCTCTATATGATTCGGGTCGGGTCAGGTCGGGTCGCCTTTAACCCTAACCCAACCTATAAAAATCGGTTTGGGTCGGGTCAACCCAAAAATTGAATTTGGGTTAAATTTTCCAACCCCAAACTGAAAAAAATCGGGTCGGGTCAGGTTGGGTTAGTAGGTGAGGTTGAATTTTGCTAGGTCTATTCATAGCATGATCATTGGATATGATCACTTCGATCATTGATCGTACATTGCAAATAAACTTCTAGCCACATGATTCTTACGGAGGAACCCGTGGCTGTTGGATTCCTAACCTGACTAGTGTAGATAGGATCAGACCTTTTAGATGCTTGGTTAAACCGTTAGACACAAAACTTTTGGCTTTGGGGTCTTTTTAGATTCAACAGCTATACATGGTGATGTGAGTTGAAATGTGTATGTATGCATCGAGACTTACAGGGGATACTTTTTTGATTCAAGGCTTCTTATGCCACCCGACACTCCTCTTTTTCCTTCTCTAGATGGTTTGTTATCAATCCTTACGATTGCATTACTCGAATGCAATAAAACTCTGTGACAGAATCTCTAATGGCTTGTTTGTTTCCCATATTGCCTTGATTATGTAAATGAAATGTGTTATCATTACGATTTTACCACTGCCAAACCAAACACATGAATTGTTTGTCAAATGCAAGTTGTATTCAAGAGAAGAAATTTATAATAATTGGACTTTTTCATGACACTAGCATGAAAATCTCGAATCCAAATAGCGACTTCAATATATTTTGATGATAATTTGACATTAATGTAATGTAAATGTTACACTAGGACATTTATTTAGTTGAACATAACATCAAACAACCACTTTCTCTAAAAGCTCGAGCACATATTGGGCAAGGTGGAGGGACACTCACAATTCACACCATAAACGCCCCCCTGTGGGAGAATATATTACCAGTGGCATATTTGCTACTTCTAGGATTCAAACACAAGACCTTCTGCTTTGATACGATGTCAAGCAACTATTTGATCTAAAAACTCGAGACGTTAGAGGATGTTGTATCAATGTATATCAAGGGACTCTAACACATAACTTCAGGGGAATTAGAATAAGTCCATGTCTGCACTTCGACAATATAGAAAAAGCTGCAAATAGATGATATTGTTTCTTAACATTTAGAGCAAAACAAATGCTATTATAGGTATGATTCTACATTTTCTGCATGGATCCTTTTCATGTCGTATTTTATTAGTACTTGATATTTCCTGAAGTCTGGTGCTTTCTTATTCATGAACATATCAAAACATAGCAATTCTTGAGTTCTTGTTCTCTCTCGCATGTGGTTATTTCCCTGTGTGAAATCGGCAAACAGTACCCTCTTTGCCTGTTCTGCATGTTTCCAGTAGACTGCTTTGTTCAATCAGATTTGAGAACTCCATCTGTTTTCTGCAATGGTGTTGACGATTTTTGGTTCTCATTAACTCAATGAATAGGATGAAGGGTGGAAAATCACCGTGTTGGTACACTTCAGGATCCTGTCATTGCCAGTAGAAATTTTGCACATTGTTATTTGATTTGATGATTGTTGTTGGGGTCCCAAAAGTTAGGATCTTCGAAACAATGATTATGAGTGCCCAAACCATCACCTGATTAGATTTAGGGCCAGTGCATCGAAAATCGCGGCGAAAATCACCACACACATTACACTAGACCAAAAATGGAAAGTTGAGCCAGTGGTGGACTTCACCGGTCATCGTGATCAGAACCCTACAAATTTGGGAGGGTTACCTTAACCATGAAGATATAGGGCCAGTGCATCGACTTACATCGCAAAGCGGGCCCCACAAGCCCTCCGTTTCGCAAAACCCAATTTTGCAAAACACGAATAGGTCAGCGCGTCCAGAAATTCATTGTCCAGCGCATCATGAAATTCAGTGTTATAGTCAAAATAGCGGTGATCGTATATCATCACGACGTCCTGATCCTGCGAGCAGCTTTATTCGACTCTCGAGATCATCTGCTCGCGTCTCGCATATTAGATATATACGGCACACAGTTACCGAGTCTTCGAGCCGACGTCCTGATCCCGCGAGCAGCTTTATTCGACTCTCGAGATCATCTGCTTGCGTCTCGCATATTAGATATATACGGCGCACAGTTACAGAGTCTTCGAGCCGACGTCCTGATCCTGTGAACAGCTTTATTCGACTCTCGAGATCATCTGCTCGCGTCTCGCATATTAGATATATACGACGCACAGTTACCGAGTCTTCTAGCCGACGTCCTGATCCCGCGAGCAGCTTTATTCGACTCTTGAGATCATCTGCTCGCGTCTCGTATATTAGATATATACGGCGCATAGTTACCGAGTCTTCGAGCCGACGTCCTGATCCCGCGAGCAGCTTTATTCGACTCTCGAGATCATCTGCTCGCGTCTCGCATATTAGATATATACGGCGCACAGTTACCGAGTCTTCGAGCCGACGTCCTGATCCCGCGAGCAGCTTTATTCGACTCTCGAGATCATCTGCTCGCGTCTCGCATATTAGATATATACGGCACACAGTTACCGAGTCTTCGAGCCCTTATGGTCATTAGTCGAATATTTGAAGGCGGTCTCCTATTGGCCGACTTCGGGTATAAATACCGCCGCCTTTCGCTTCATTCGGACGGATCGAGAGAAGGAGAGAGCTTTAGGTTTTTGAGCTCGCCGGAATCCCTCGTCGGAATCCCTTTTTTCGACCGCCAGAAACCCTTCGCCGATCACCGAAAATCCCACTTCCGACCGCAGCAGGTCTGGTGGAGAACCTAAAAATATATAAGTGAAGTAGCGCATCACGAAATACGTTGAACAAGCTTGTTTTTATCGATACACTGGCCCCAGCACATCACGAAAATGCTCCAGCGCATCGCAAAATAGGCCAACGGATCAAATAAATCAATATTCTAAAGCTAAACATTTTAAGGATGCACTGGCCCCAACGCGTCACTAAAATACCCCAGCGGATTAGAAAAATACACATTCCGAAACAAAGTTATTTTAGACGCACTGGCCCCAGCGCGTCACTAAAATACCCCAGCGGATCATGAAAATAGAACATTTTTAACAATCATTTTTGGACGCACTGGCCCCAGCGCATCAGTAAAATCAGGACAGTGGATCATAAAAATCAGCACTTCGAACGTTCATTTCAGCACCTTCAAATCTTCATTTTATGATGTTTTCGGGCCCTATTTGGGCATATTCTGGGTATTTTGAGCATTCCGGACGCAATGGAGCAGTCAAATAACTCATCTGGCCCACCCAATGAGCAGAATGCAAGCCTTCGGAGCCAGAGCCCGATCCGATCCAAAGAGATGAACGAAGTAACTTTTCGAAAAGAGGCCGCCAGTGCCCAGAATCATACTGATGTATCATCATTACATGTACTATCATAATATGACCCAGATTCATGTCCGGACTAAGCAAAGGGGACTATGGTCAACACGATAAACCATACCAGGAGAGTTTTAAACTACCACACACAATTTGTTAAAGACTAACACTTCAAGAACAGTCGATGCCCTACCCATCCAAACGGCATCCGCTGGTTGAGCTGCTCAGGTACATACAACTGCAGATCGGTCTTCCCGAGGTCACCCGTCACAAATGACGGGCGCAGGCCCAGAGTTTCACCCCTCGGTTAAAAGCCCTGACAGTCTTAGCCCGGATCTCCGGTCAAAACATGGGAGATAGACATTCGACTCGTACAAAGATGGATTAGTCCATAACAAAACACAACAAATACAGGTCTCCACGACCATACAAATACAGGTCTCCACGATCATACAAATACAGGTCTCCACGACCATACAAACACAGGTCTTTTCGACCACACAAAGTACAGGTCTCTACGACCATGAACTCTAAGGCCATAGTCCCTGATTACTTAGTCTTCTGCCCATCGATTTTGGCCTTTTCCTGAATACTCCACCCCATGTACAATTGCTATTCATAGTGGAGTTTTGTCGCTTTGTGCCGTGGTTTTCTCCCGCAGGGGTTTCCACGTAAAAATCTCTGTGTTATTTGTGGCGTGCATGATTTATATTTTTGCTTCCTTATTTGCTTTATTTTATTTGTCTCTGAGGCGTATACATTTACTTTTGCCTTTTAATCAAGGGTGATCGATCCATTCAATGTAATTAAGGGCTCGTGCCAGATCACGGCCTGGAATGTACAGGATCTTAGAATCTTTGGAATAAAATTTGCCTTGCGATATCTCTTCTCTTGTGTACTTTTATGAATGCTTGTGATTGTCTACGAATGTTTCCATTATTCAGAACCCCAGAGCAACAAAACACCATATTTTAGAAAATGTCATTGTGATCCATTTTCTAGTTCCAACAAACTGGCGACTCTGCTGGGGACCGAACTATACTAAAATCTCTGGTTATATCTGAATGTAGAAACACTCTAAGATCAATTACTTGCAAACACGAATCTACGCATAGGAAAGCTACCGCGAGGCGTAATGTTTCGGCGCCCCTCGGGCGTCAAACTGGCGACTCTCAACGGGAACGTTCTTCCCTTCATCTCTAAGGCAATAGACGATAAATCAAAGGTTTTCAACCCCACAAACTTCCACAAATGCACAAGTATTTGTCTTCTTCTTGCTTATTCCTATTAGTTTATGTACCACGATCGATGGGTTCACGCTCCCGGCCGCGTTTATGAACTGTTCTAATGATTTTCTGACGCAGCGGAATTAGCAAGATACTAACAAAGATAGGAGAGATTGCACAACTCATGCGTCTTCCTCACAACAGGAAGATTTAGCTTCCCCCACTTCGCCGCAACCGCGACAGTCGTTCTTGAATCAGACTGGCAGCTGGTTCACAAGTGCGAGCAAAAGAAGAATGTCGTTGAGCCACACCATGTGATCAAGAAACAGTAGCAGTATATTCAGACTAATAGAGTCAATAAAACTGGTAGGACTATGACAACAAAGAGAGCTCAAAGTTTCATCTTTATAGCCGATGAATTCCTAGCACTGTCAAGAAAAGGCCTAAGATTACAACTCGTAAGGCAGATGAAGAAATAACAGGCACATCCATCACAAAGGTCGTCATGGTAGAGCAAAAACCACAACTAGCATAAGTCGCAATGGTCCAGGTCGTCGAGGAAGAGGAGCTAAGTGATCAGAAAGACGAATCACCAACTATCCAAGAACAGATTGATAAGTTGGCTCAAGCCCAAGAAGACATGACGAGGGAAATGAGAGAAATCAAGGAGATTCTAGCGGCACTAGTTGCGCAAGGGGCAGTTCAAAACGCTGTTGTGCTCGCTAAACAATCGATGGAGGAATCGCAAGGGGCAGCTGAGAGACCTATGGTTGTAGAGTCACAGATTCGGCCCAGAAATGTTTCATTCAAGCATACTACCGCACTGCCATCACAGATGACGAGGGAAATGTTATCTCAAAAAAGTCAAAGGGAAAAGACTAAGACGTGAAATGGGAGAAGTTACCGACGTTGACGAGAGAAAGAACCCTAAGGATCGAAAGCAACCAGGGTTAGGATGCAAGATAGAAATTAAGATATCAAAAGCTCAGGACAAGGGCAAGGGATTCAAGGACCCACGACAGGCAACGATTGTTGAAGAAATGGGGCAAACAGATCACACACATTCGATGTGAACGACTTGGTCCCAATTATGGAACAGTTAATCAAAGAAGGAGATTGCAATTACCAGAGCCCATCCGACCAAATGAAATAGGATGCGTAGGAGACCCTAATTATTGTGAGTATCACCGGATTGTGGGGCACAGAACTGAAAACTGTTTCACTCTAAAAAGAAAGATTTAGAGGATGATAAACCAAGGCATCATAAACTTGAGAATCGAAGAACTCAAGAAGAGTCCGCTCGAAATGGCTTCAGCAGACACAACTCAAGAAAACACTTGCCCAGGGACTTCGTCCCACGAACTCGAAAAATCATGAACGTTTACAAACAGTTGCAGAAAGCTAAAAGGGAGGTAGGGGTGTACACGCGTTCATGCATACACCCATTTTATTCATGCACTACATTTTCTATACATTTATGCATCCAATTACGTTGTACCATTGCATGTATAAAATATGAAATGTCAGTATGGCTTTTCTTGACAACAGGTACCGTAATCAGAAGGAAAATGAAAAGACAAACTTCAAAGGGTTTTCATAAGTACCACAATTGATACAGCCTCCAGGATACGAGGATAAACTGAACCACACAGCCTCTAGGATACAAGGATAAACTGAACCATACAGCCTCCAGGATACGAGGATAAACTAAACCATACAGCCTCCAGGATATGAGGATAAACTGAACCATACAGCCTCCAGGATATGAGGATAAACTGAACCACACAGCCTCCGGGATACGAGGATAAACTGAACCACACAGCCTCCGGGTTACGAGGATAAACTGAACCAATACAATTCTAAAATACCCCAGGCTTCGGGTATAAACCAGCCAATACAATTCTAAGATACCCCAGGCTACGGGTCTAAACTGAACCAATACAGTTCTAAATCTAAGACTGAAGATCATAATCGTCGACCGCAATCATATCTTCAGAATTTTGAATCGGTTTAGTCGGATTAGAGAAGCTCATTATATAGAAGACCCATATAAGATACAACACTTTCATATCATTACTCCATCAGGGGTTTTCTTACTATCGTTATGGCCTTCTTTTACTCTATATGGGGCAATTCAGAGTTAATGATCTCTTATATGTATATAGCTTCATATGAAGATGGTTAGGGCATTCTCTTGTGTATTATTTTGCGTCAAAACGTCTCCGGCTCTCCCTTATAAATGATTTCGCAACAAGAGCATGCGATTGAAGATTATGATTAACCGACCTTCAATACAGATTCCTAAAGTAGAGAAGTGTTTATCAAAGTATCTTTATAAATTCGCATCCTGGTATGTGATGCTATTCCCTTGTATGCTTGGTATATGGTTTCATACAAAGATGGTTCGGGCATTCTATTATATCTTATTTCGCATAAGAATATCTTCAACTTTCTCCTATGAAATGTTTTACAATAAAAGCATGCAATTGAAGATTATGATTAGCTGGCCTTCGATATGAATTCCTAGAGCAAGGGGATTTCTTCGTCAAGTCCCGATATATATCTCCATGCCGTGAGTATAGACTGAATCTTATGTCGTCAAGTTATGTCAAACTTAAAGATACATTCCTGGATTCTTGAAGATAAACATGAAGCACAACAAGCTTATATATTCACCAAAGCAACGACATGCAAACGAAGATCAGGAAAGTCAAAAGGAAAGTAATCTTGCCAAGTACTTATCCTCTTTCAATCCATTTATCATATCTCTTGATTCACTTATCACTTTATTTGTGACTAACATAACAAAAATCATGTGAATAGTATACATATCATTACAATATCCATTACAACACATTTTGAGTCATAAATAGAGATTGTTACAGCTTAATCATCTAAAGTTTTCAAACAGTGATCTAACAAGTTGATTGCAGATTCTTCAATCACCTTCTGTACTGTTTCAGCCTCAGCTAAGACTTGGGCAGGGTCAGGAATATCCTGAAGAGATTGCTTCAGCTCTGTAACTTGGGCCCTCACAGCATTACATTTTGCTTCATGCTGGTCAATGGAAGACTGCAGACGTGCCTTCCGACCGCTGAACTTCGAAAGCTTGAGATGGACGACAGAATGTTCGGCTTGTAACCGGGCCATCTCATTTTCAATCTCCGCGAGACGTTTAGTAGCCTCTTGGCATTCAGCGTCAGCAGCCTGCCAATCCTTCCTTACTGCAGCCACGTCCGCCTCGTGTGACTCGAGCTTCGGAAGGAGGGACCGCAAGTGGCCGTGCTTTTCCTCGACAGAAGGATCAACCTTGAAGAGCCTCGCTTCGGTTACTCGAGCCATCCCTTCCTTGAACTGAGTTACATGGTTGATGATCAAAGAAGTGTCATTCCCGAGCCACGTAGCGTTAAGCTCTAATGCCTGCAGTGCCTCGTCCAAGATAGACCATTCATCCCCATTCTTCAACGAGTCAACGATGTCAGACAGTAAGCTCTTCAGAAGATTCGCTTTCGTCCTTGATAAGCCTTGGAGAGATGAAAGGAATACCTCAGGTAAGACTACAGGAATCGGGATGCAGGCGGGAGCAGTGACTGACAAAAGGAATGATGAACATTGGCACACAGAGAAAAGAAAAAGAAGCACACAAAGCGATAAGGACAAGTAGTATACCGGCAGCTTTAGGAACTTCGCCGACCGGTGCACTGGTTGAAGTGACGGGTGTTGATGATGCCGGGATACATTCAGTTACGCTTTCCACTACTGGCTCAGGCAATTCAAGAGGGGAAAATACAACGATCTCAGGGGCAGTGGTGGTTTTGATTGATTCAACAGCAGGAGATACTTCTACGACAGGCTCTGGTCGCTGAAAATGAATGGAAATGACACAAATGACCCGGACTTTCCTATTTATAGTGGGACCCGAAAATTCCGACGCGATGCAATGGACGTCTGACGTCCATCCCAACGCGTCGGAGGGGCATCTGTTGGGGTCCCAAAAGTCAGGATCTTCGAAACAATGATTATGAGTGCCCAAACCATCACCTGATTAGATTTAGGGCCAGTGCATCGAAAATCCCGACGAAAATCACCACACACATCACACTAGACCAAAAATGGAAAGTTGAACCAGTGGTGGACCTCACCGGTCATCGTGATCAGAACCCTACAAATTTGGGAGGGTTACCTCAACCATGAAGATATAGGGCCAGTGCATCGACTTCCATCTCAAAGCGGGCCCCTCAAGCCCTCCGTTTCGCAAAACCCAATTTTACAAAACACGAGTAGGTCAGCGCGTCCAGAAATTCATTGTCCAGCGCATCATGAAATTCAGTGTTATAGTCAAAATAGCGGTGATCGTATATCATCACGACGTCCTGATCCTGCGAGCAGCTTTATTCGACTCTCGAGATCATCTGCTCGCGTCTCGCATATTAGATATATACGGCGCATAGTTACCGAGTCTTCGAGCCGACGTCCTGATCCTGCGAGCAGCTTTATTCGACTCTCGAGATTATCTGCTCGCGTCTCGCATATTAGATATATACGGCGCACAGTTACCGAGTCTTCGAGCCGACGTCCTGATCCCGCGAGCAGCTTTATTCGACTCTTGAGATCATCTGTTCGCGTCTCGCATATTAGATATATACGGCGCACAGTTGCCGAGTCTTCGAGCCCTTATGGTCATTAGTCGAATATTTGAAGGTGGTCTCCTATTGGCCAACTTCGGGTATAAATACCGTCCCCTTTCGCTTCATTCGGACGGATCGAGAGAAGGAGAGAGCTTTAGGTTTTTGAGCTCGCCGGAATCCCTCACCGGAATCCCTTTTTCCGACCGCCGGAAACCCTTCGCCGATCATCGAAAATCCCACTTCCGACCGCAGCAGGTCTGGTGGAGAACCTAAAAATATATAAGTGAAGTAGCGCATCACGAAATACGTTGAACAAGCTTATTTTTATCGACGCATTGGCCCAGCGCATCACGAAAATGCTCCAGCGCATCGCAAAATAGGCCAGCGGATCAAATAAATCAATATTCCAAAGCTAAACATTTTAAGGACGCACTGGCCCCAGCGCGTTACTAAAATACCCTAGTGGATTAGAAAAATACACATTCCGAAACAAAGTTATTTTAGACGCACTGGCCCCAGCGCGTCACTAAAATACCCCAACGGATCATGAAAATAGAACATTTTTAACAATCATTTTTGGACGCACTGGCCCCAGCGCATCAGTAAAATCAGGCCAGCGGATCATAAAAATCAGCACTTCGAACGTTCATTTCAGCACCTTCAAATCTTCATTTTATGATGTTTTCGGGCCCTGTTTAGGCCTATTCTGGGTATTTTGAGCATTCCGGACGCAATGGAGCAATCAAATAACTCATCCGGCCCACCCAATGAGCAGAATGCAAGCCTTCGGAGCCGGAGCCCGATCCGATCCAACGAGATGAACGAAGTAACTTCTCGAAAAGAGGCCGCCAGTGCCCAGAATCATACTGATGTATCATCATTACATGTACTATCATAATATGACCCGGATTCAGGTCCGGACTAAGCAAAGGGGACTATGGTCAACACGATAAACCATACCAAGAGAGTTCTAAACTACCACACACAATTTGTTAAAGACTGACACTTCAAGAACAGTCGATGCCCTACCCATCTAAACGGCATCCGCTGGTTGAGCTGCTCAGGTACATACAACTGCAGATTGGTCTTCCCGAGGTCACCCGTCAAAAATGACGGGCGCAGGCCCAGAGTCGCACCCCTCGGTTAAAAGCCCTGACAGTCTTAGCCCAGATCTCCGGTCAAAACATGTGACATAGACATCCGACTCGTACAAAGATGGATCAGTCCATAACAAAACACAACAAATATAGGTCTCCACGACCATATAAATACAGGTCTCCACGACCATATAAACACAGGTCTCTTCGACCACGCAAAGTACAGGTCTCTACGACCATGAACTCTAAGGCCATAGTCCCTGATTACTTAGTCTTCTGCCCATCGATTTGGGCCTTTTCCTGAATACTCCACCCCATGCACAATTGCTATTCATAGTGGAGTTTTGTCGCTTTGTGCCGTGGTTTTCTCCCGCAAGGGTTTCCACGTAAAAATCTCTGTATTATTTGTGGCGTGCATGATTTATATTTTTGCTTCCTTATTTGCTTTATTTTATTTGTCTCTGAGGCGTATACATTTACTTTTGCCTTTTAATCAAGGGTGATCGATCCATTCGATGTAATTAAGGACTCGTGCCAGATCACGGCCTGGAATGTACAAGATCTCAGAATCTCTGGAATAAAATTCGCCTTGCGATATCTCTTCTCTTATGTACTTTTGTGAATGCTTGTGATTGTCTACGAATGTTTCCATTATTCAGAACCCCAGAGCAACAAAACACCACATTTCAGAAAATGTCATTGTGATCCATTTTCTAGTTCCAACAACTGTAAATAAGCAGCTAGTTCCAAAGTAGCAATGCTTCCCCATGGCAGATAGGCATTTGAGGTCGATATTTCTTTGTTCTTACAAACGCGAAGGGCTCTTATTACTTTCAACAGATTGTTTGCTATCGCATCTATCTTTTCATTCCAATACTGCAAATTCTATGAATCTCTTCTTTGGATGATTCTGATACTGCTAATTCTATGAATCTCTTCTTTGGATGAACATAATTTCATTTTTGATCTCACTATGAAATACGAAAGTTGAAATTCACTTGATGTGATCATCTCACTATGAAATATGAAAGTTCAAATTCACTTGCTGTGATCGATCAACTAGTAACTGTTGATACCAGATTATGATCATCGACTTGGTTAAAACCATAGAGCTATCGCTGCAATGGATACTTTGGAAATGATAAAGGTATTAGATTTGATAGCACCTTTCTGAGAGTATCTCATGTTCCTCTGCTGTTGGTGAAGTACAATGGGCCTAAGGTATTAGATTTGATAGCACCTTTCTGAGAGTATCTCATGTTCCTCTACTGTTGGTGAAGTACAATGGGCCTGCTTGAATGTGCAATGATTACAAGTTACTTGTCACTTGACAGCATGTGCATTTCACCACCGATTCTTGTGTTTGGTTAACTAAAGTAAAATCATAATAATGACGATTTTACATTAATATCAAATCATCACCAAAATACATTGATGTTGCTGTTTGGATTTAAGATTTTCATAGTAATGTCACGAAAGAGTGCAATCATTACAAATTTCTTCTCTCATGACTACATTTGCATTTGACCAAACATGTTTGGTTTGGGGTGGTAAAATCATAACGATGACACATTTCATTTACATTATTGGGGTAATTGGTGAAACAAACAGGACCTCAGTTCAGATTAACGAAACCCTGAAACTACATGTCATCTTTCGTGATGATTCCCTGAAACCCTGAAATCCTGAAACTCTTTCGTGATGAAACCTTGAAACTCAGGACCTCAGATTATTGAAACCCTGAAACTTTCACAATTCAATTTATCGAGTGGTGATTCTGATGAGCTTGCCAAATCAACCTTTTCCTCCCTAATCAATACTCTATGCACTGTACTTAGTAAGTGTCATATGCCATTCGTGGGGGGTGGCTAACATTGAAGTGTGACTAACAGTGGGATGTGTGTACTAACACCCCCCCCCCCCCCCCCCCAAAAAAAAAAAAAAAAAAAAAGTGTCATATGCCATTTCATCTTTGATCCGCATTTCATGTGCACTTGGCGAATCCTCAAATGAAGCCTGCATCAAGAGGAAACTTGGTATCTAGACAAATGGCATTGTAATCAGCCTCGAAATCTTCCAATGTGCAGACAGGTCCCTCATCATTGGAGGCCCAGGTTCAGCTGCTTCATGACCGGCAACGCCTACTGGACGCCCCACATTACCTGCCACAACCAGACTTCCAGACCTTCCACACCTACATCAAGGGCCACTGTACCTTCATAAAAGCCAATAGCTCCTTTAGCAAGATCACTAGTAGCCGCCACAACATTGTCTATACCGACAGCCTGTCGACTGGGCACCCAGCAGTTCCATCCCACCCATCTGGTCCTCTTTCAGTTACCAAATGGTAGTATCCACGGCAGTGGAAGCTCTGTCTCGGTGACAAGCTGAGCTTATTCCAATGGTACTGGTGACAGCATGAGCCCTCTCATAACTGAAAGTAAGATGGTTGAAAGGGTGACAAACATGAGAAGATTGGCACCTCCAAAACAAGATGACCACCATGATCTCGGTGACAAGTCGTAGTCTTTGCCAGATAGTTCAGGCTTTGGAAGAACTCTGTCAAAGAAATTCTTAGATATGGCTCTGAGGGTTATGGTATATTAATCTCTTTCTTCCTTTTGCTTACCCAAACATGGTCTCAAGAATGAATCCTTCAATACTCTACAATTTTCTGTATTTTGATTACTTGGGTGTTCTTTAATCCTGGTAGTTTACGCCCATTGATGGCGAACATTCTGGTTCCTCCATGTACAACGTGAGATCAGGACCGACCAAAAGCAGGACAGCCAGTGTTTTGTACTCTCCTCTTGCCACAAGCAGCAACACCAGCTCTGAGCGGTGTCAGTGACAATGGCCACTGTTTGGAAGGTAGCAAAATCTACAATGATGTCAGTAGTGAGAGAGATGGTCAATCCTCCCAAGCCAGCCAACGAGGCAGGTGATCATCTGATATTCTTTAGTTGATTTTTGCACCCTATGGTAGTAGTACTCAATCCATTGATTTACCTGCGAAGTCGAGAAGCATCTGGAATAGAAAGATGCCTCACCCTACAAAGGGCGGATGGACCATGCAGTTCTTGCTTTCTTGATTTCTATTCATACCATCTTCCACACCAATTCTATTTGATAAAGAAGCCTGAAAAACACATTAGTCATAACTACCAATGAGGAATGATCTGGTGGGCTAAGTGCATGGAAACCTTCCCATGAACATAGTTGCATTTGCACTTGTCGACATTCGCATCGTCTGTCTACGTATTCATTTAGATTGGGCTGTTGGACATTACTATGCTTTGATGATTCAAACCGTCTTGTAGATAGAGCATGAACGGATATTTGAAAATAGATCAATATTTCACATTCATCTTGCAAAACAACATAATCTTTTAATACAATGGTAAAGCACTTCCATTGAATTGTAATGACATTTTGGAAAGGGTTAAATAAAATGCTTTAGCGATTAAACATCTCAATCAGCCAAGAGTATTCATATTCTAATGAGATTATGTTTTTGTCTTAGTACATTCATAATACAATCTCCTTTGCTTAATAGGAAATAAAACAAAGAAAAAGAAAGACATCTTCCCATATAGTCACCATCAATACAAGCACACTCCTAAGCTAAGACAATATATCTAAAGCTTGTTAAGAAAAGTATTCAACAAACTAATTTTATTTTGAAGTCTTTCTCAACATAACCACCAATAACATCTCAATAATGACTCAAGTAAGATGGACCTTCACCAAAGGACTGTCATATAACTTGTTGGTCTTGGTGAATCCCAACACTGAGATATAAGTCCATTCGTGCTCTTGGAGATTCTGCAGAACACAACACACCGATTCTGACGGTCGAAATCAAGCACTCACCCATTCTATTTCTTGGATTGATATGATTTCCGTGGCCTTGAGTAACTTTGGCTTCTAAGAGAAAATGGATCTACAATCTCCATTGCTTGTTCAGGCAATGCCAACTCTTTGAAGTTACGAAGGCTTAGATTGCCTTTAAACATGTCATCAATTGGCCCCTTTCTAGTTATCATCTCCAATGGAAGGATTCCATAACTATAAACATCTCCTTGTGTAGACGCTTTAACACCCATCACATACTCTGTAATCTACACACATCATATTTGAATGGAAGCAACCATTTAGATATAAATAAAATTAGAGGTTGAATTTTGAGAGAGAGAGAGAGAGAGAGGAGGGAGGGGGGGGGGGGGGGGGGGGGGGGGTTATATTTCGTTTAAACAAGTAATTAGCATTTCTATGAAATTTTGGAATTTCTCATATCAGTCTATGTGCTGAGCTTTGGTCAGAGACACAGAGAGTAATCATTTCTGATCTTATTATTAATGCTATTTTTATTACTTGATTAGCTATCGGAATTTGCTATAGAAATATACTCTCACTTATGTCTAGGAATGTGCTATGGCCTAGAATTTTGGATATCTTATCTAAATGTGTGCAAGAGTTGTACTAGAAAAAATGAAGAAGGATGATTAGAGGATTTCGCAGTAGTCTACATTGAACATGCAGAAGTGGCCTACTTGATCATCAGAACGATCAGGCCAAACAACATACCAGCAAGAGCCCACCTAAAGAACAGGCCTCCGTCATATGTGGAGTGCATAAACGTATGCTGTTCAACAGGTGGGACCCACTATGAAAATAGTAGACTAGACAAGAAGTTCCATTAATCAATTGGGCTGTGAGTATGAGAAAAATTGGAAACTTAAGAGCCATATGAATAATGTTTGATATTCAAGGACATGTAGCTGATCAATGTACATGGGTATACCAATTCAACCCGGAAGCATGATGTTAGCCTAGTGCTTGTTTGAAATGGGTCCCAGCTGATGGATGGCACTGATTCTGTGAATGTGTGCTACAATGGCATCGTCTACTATTTTTGCACATGTGTTACCAAGAGAATCCATCCATCCATCTGATAATCCAAACATCTCCAACTAGAGAAATTTTAGAGCAATGTTCCCAGAAGATCCCTTCACACCAACTGAGCTGGTTTGAGCAACTTCAGATAAGAACCTTGCTAACCTGAAGTCACCCACATCATTATCAAGGAGAATGTTACTTGGTTTTAAATCGTGATGAACGACTGGTGTTTGGCAATGGTGATGCAGATAATCAGTGCAAAAGCCACATCAATAGCTATATTTAGCCTTTGAATAAAGTTTAAATTCTGCCTCAACTGGTCATACCCATCTCTGTGCAACCACTTCTCTAGACTTCCATTGGGCATGTACTCAAAAGTTAAAGCCTTGAACTCGTTTCCATTAAAATCAATACTTGAGCAACAAGTTAAGATTTTAATAAGATTCCGATAATGTTTCTCAAGGCTTCACATTCGGCCATGAAACTCCTCAGAGCTCCTTCTTGTTGAAGGTTGAGGACTTTCACTGCAATAACAGTACCATCTCGATCTAGTGTTCCTTTATATATAGAACGAAAACTTCCAGTGCCAATCAAATTTGCAGAAGAGAAGCCATCTGCCGCTTTAAAGAGCTCTGCATATGACAAATTCATGAAAGGATCTCCGTAGTAGGCAGAGCAAAGGATTTCCTTCCCGACTTTCTTACCCAATAAAGAGTAGTAAAGAAACATGATAATGCAATAAGACAGAGAACAACACCGATTACTAAGATTTTTTACTTTTGAACCAAGAGACATCCCCCATTTCTTGGAATCTTTGGCTAGAGCATGCTGGCAATTGCAATTCTTTAATACCCCCACAAAGCTTACTATTTCCAAGTACTGAAACTTCACCGGCATTTCTAAAGACCCCTTGTTTTGGTAATTCACCCTCCAAATTATTGAAAGATAGATTTAGATACCGCAAAGCAGAAAGGTTCTCCAGGGATTGTGGAATATTTCCAGACAAGTTGTTGTGTGAAAGATGTACAAGGCCTCTTAGAGTACTAAATGTCGGAGGAAGTGATCCTTGAAAGAAGTTCCCATCCAATCGGAGATACTCTAGGCTGAGACAATTCCCTGGCCAGCTTGGAATTTTGCCCAACAATTTGTTATCCGAAACAATCAATACCAAGAGAGTTTTCAAGTGCCCGGCTTCTAGCGGCAGATTACCCGTAAAAGAGTTGTTTCCAACATAGAGTTTAATTATAGAGGGAAAGCTGAATAGTTTTTTTTCCAAAAGTTGTTTCCAAGACTTGAAGGTATGCACCCCGATAGATTGTTTCGAAATAAACTAAGGGCCTGTTTGTTTCGCCAATTACCTCAGCGATGTCAATGAAATGTGTCATCATTATGATTTTACCACCTCTAAATCAAACACAAGAATCGTTGGTCAAATGCATTTAGCGGACAAAGAAATTGTAATCATTTACCATGAAAATCTCAAATCCAAAAAACAACATCAATGTATTTTGGCGATGATTGAACTAATGTAAAAATGCCATCATTACGATTTTGCCGCCGAGAAACCAAACACGGGAACTGGCAGTCAAATGCAGATGTTGTCAAGAGACACGGGTAGAGTAATTTGTAAGCCTTGCAGATTTCCTTCACATTACTGTGGTAATTGGTGAAACAAACAAGCCCTAAGATTGTACAATTGGGAAATGTTGCCCGACTGAATTTGCCCTGATAATTCATTTCTCCCCAAGCAAAGTACCTCCACCTTGTTAAGCTTCCCAACACCAATGGGAATAGTACCTGTTAAAAAGTTGTACTCCATACTCAACATTGTTAAGCCGACAAGATTCTGAATCCAAATGGGATGGTTCCTAACATCCTGTTATTCCTAATGATAGGAAGCTCAGGTGAGTAGAAATATTAGCCATGGAGACGGGCAATGCACCGCTGAGACAATTATTGCTTACATTCAATTCTTATAAGCTACTGCAATTGGTTAAAGAATCGCGAAAACTCAAGTTACGAGCTTTTCCCAATTCGAAGTCGATTGCCGCCCAAATATAGCCTAGTGAGGCCCTTTGGGCTTCCGCGGGCCTGTTTGGTTTTCAAATTTTTATGAAATGCAAAGAAAATAAGCCATCATTATCATTTTCAAGTGTTTGTTTAAAGAAGAATTCTGGCTTGTAAATCAAGAATCAAGCATACTTGTAAAGGAAGTAGGTAAAGTGAATTGCAATCATCATATTTTCACATTATAAAACTACCATTTTTAGGATGATTTGTGGGTGAAATAAATAATATAGCAAAATCATCATTGCAGTCAAATGTAAATGATGTCACCACACAATTACAAAAGCAAATAATCATCACCCATTTACCATTGTAATTGGAAAACTAAACAGGCCCTAAAACGATTGTCTGCAAGGGAAATATATGTAAGTGCCAAAGCATTGGATAATGAAACTAGTATTGGCTTCCTCCAGCAAAAAGCGTTTGGAGATTAGGAAGAGTGAGGCCCGTGTTAGGTGGAAGATTTCCATGCAACTTGTTCTCTCCCACGTCAAAAGCATTAATAGAGGAGAGATTGTATAGTGAAGGCAAAATCCTACCTGACAATTCATTTCCACTTATGGTAAGAACCTTTAAGCTTACCAACTGACTTAGGGCTGTAAATGGGTCAGTGGACCCGATGGGGTATCCCATACCCGACCCATTTAGAGCCGACCTAAACCCGACCCATTTGTTAAATGGTACGGGTTTGGGTCCAAGAACAAACCAAGTTGCTAAACGGGTTTGGATCTGGTTTCCTTTATATTAGGCCTGACCCAACCCGACCTGACCCGACCCGACCCAAACCTATTTAGTAAATGTGCGGGTTTGGTCTATGTTGCAAGGGACCCATCCATACCCGGTTTTAACCTGATAAAAATGATTGCACACCAAATCCAGACCTAGACCCATTAGACCTGACCCATTTATAAATGGGTCTGGGTGAATCTCCCTCTACCAGACTTAGACACATTTATAAATGGGTCTAATAGGGTTGACTCAGAACCGACCCAAACCCGCCCATTTAGTAAAATGGTCTAGGTCTAAAATTTGCACCCAAACCCATTTAGTAAATGGGCGGGTCTGGTTTGGCTAAACCCACTCCAAACCCGACCATTTACAGCCCTAAACTGACTGAGCTCTCCAGCAGGGAGTGGATTAGGCACAGACCCGGCCAAACCAGACCCGCCCATTTACAGGCCCTAAACTGACTGAGCTCTCCAGCAGGGAGTGGATTAGGTGCAGTCCCGGCCAAACCAGACCCACCCATTTACAGCCCTAAACTGACCGAGCTCTCCAGCAGGGAGTGTATTAGGCACAGTCCCGGCCTCACCCAACACGGTGAGGCCCTGACCGTGGGGTCCACCTTGATGTATTTATTGTATATCCACGTCGTCCATCCGTTTTGCCGGCTCACTATGGTATGAGCCCAAAAATGAAGCAGATCTAAATCTCAGTTGGACCAAACCATAGGAAACAGTTGTCATTGAATACAGACCTACTTTTGTGGCTTTGTGGCCCAAAAGTTTTTAGTGGCCAATCACCATTGTTTCCTGTTTTGTGGTCCACCTGAGATTTGGATCTGCTTCATATTTTGGATGATGGTCTAAAACTTCACCATGGTACCATTCAATCCCGCTTTTTCCTGTTTTGTGGTCCACCCGAGATTTGGATCTGCTTCATTTTTTGGATCCGCTTTCTTTGCTCCACTTGAAACATCTGATAAAGGAAAGATCCTCTCCATTCCTTGAGATCCTCGAACCATACTCTCCACTTCTGCCACTGTCATAGAGTCACATGGGATCGCCGGCATCTTCAAAGGATCACGATCTTGAGCCTCATTGGCCAGAACTTGGTGGGCCCCATATCTCCCTACATAGCAAACCTGATATTCGATAATCACTCTGGCAGACAACAGCTCCCACGGGACGATTCCTGAAGAGATGGGCCGTTGTTCCGATTGCAGCTTCTTCCAGCAAATCTGACTGTCTGTTTGGAACTCAGAATCCGTCTTTAATCCGATGTTTCAAGCGGAGAAAAGCAAGCCGATCCGTTTCGTTGTAGAAGTTAGCAGCAGATCCCAACAACAATGGGATGTCCATGGAAGAAGAGAGAAGGAGAAATGATTAAATCGCCCTAAGCCGCCACATGGGTGGGGTGAGCTCCATCATTGAGTTGGTGAATGCAGGAAATCCCAAGCAAGAAGACAAATGTGGCAGCGGGTTAGGTGCGTACCTTACCCGTGGGGTCCACCTTAATGAATGTATTTTATATTCAAGCCGTCCATCGGTTTTGCAGATCATTTCAGGGTATGAGTCAAGAAATAAAGCATATCCAATTCTGGGCCACAAAAGTTTTTAAGCGGATTGATTGCGTCCAGTCATCTACAACGTCCAGGCAGGGCTCTGTGGGGCCCACTGTGATTTATGGGTTTTTATCTACATCGTCCATTCAATTTTACCATTCATTTTATGACCTGAAGAAAAAATTAAAAAAAGCTGAACCAAGGCTCAAATGGACTAAACAGTGGGGAATGTACTCCCACAATTAGAAAGTCATTGCGAGCAGCCAAAGTTTTGGATAAATATCAAGTTATGATATTTCTCTCTTTTATTTTTTTTTTCCTTCGTCCATATCTATATTACCTTATTAACAGGTTAGATGGAGATAAACATCACAGTATACCCAGGGAATGTTTATGAGTTTCATTATCACAACTGCTTCCTAAACTGTAGTTGAGCATTGGATCTGCTCAATTTTTGACTCTTCTTAAAATGATCTAAAAAATTGGATGAAAGGTGTGAAAAAATCCACCCATACATCATGGTTGCCCATATAGTCTTGCGGGAGTCGTGTCTGGTCTTGATTTTTTATTTTTTTTATTAAAAGAGATGAAATGCAGAATTAAGATAATACAAGGAGTCCTAAATGCATTCGTGTGAGTTGAGAGAGTTCTAAGTTTTGAGAAAGAACTTAAGAGAAAGGGTTACGTTAGTCTTTCTCTGAAAAAGCTTGCATTTTTCTGTAAGCTTTGGATATGATGTAAGTTTTTTTCATTCTCTTATAACTTTTGATTCATAGTAGATTGTTCACTTTGTGTCATGATTTTTTACTTGTAAGAAGGTTTTGCCATGTTAAATTTGGATTGCTTTCTTTTACAAGTTGATTTGATAGATTGTTGCCATTGTAGTGTGTTTTCATTTGATTGTTTTCTCGCTTTTGCTGCGGGGCCGATCAATTTCGTTTCCTAACATGCCACATCACACGAACATGTGGTGATTGAACTGTTACAGCTGAAATCTGTTAATAAGGTTACATAGACCTATATGAAAGGAAAAATAAATATCTACTTCATCTAAAACTTCCATGGCCTTTAAGAAATTTTGGTCAATAGGGTTTTTGTCCCCACTGCTTCATGTGGTGTGTGTGGTTCACTTGAGCCTTGTATTTGCCCCCAAAAATGGTGGTGCCATAAAATGAACCGTCAAAATAGGTGAACAAGGTGAATAAAACATATAGATCACGATGGGCACATAGAACCCCTGAAATACCGTCTTCTATGGCTACATCTTCGGGGTACATAATACCCCATATGTGTCAGTTTTTTTGGTATGTGCGATTGAGGTCCATGGTTAAGATGATCCAAACCATTGATACAATGGGCCTCATCATGCATGACTATGCACCACCAAAAATCAACTGACTGGGAGATCTGAAAGTATAGTATTTGTCGTTGTTACTGTAATAAGTTAACTGTCTTGGATGATGATGACCTATTCAACAATCAGATTCTTCCAATGTGGGGAGTTTTTGGTGCGGGAACAGTCCAAAGAGGCCCCTTACTGCTCTACCGATTTCATGGAAAGCCTATTGGGTGGTGTGCCACACACGACCTACCTCTTTCTTTTTTTTTTTTTTGGTTAGTCAGGCAACACACACACCCAGTTAATCACGGTATTCACGCACCCGGTCAGTCATACGTTGTTGAAACTCTGTAGAGTCTTCCAATGAGGTAAAGGCTCCGAACCCACACACGACCTACCTATGTTAGGTCTTTATGTAGCAAAAAAATATGTGGGCCCCACCATGATGTATGTGTTATATCCAAACCATCCATCCATTTTGTGAGATCATTTTCCGGCATAAGCTAAAAAATAAGCAGATTCAAACCTCAAGTGGACAACACCACATAAAGCAGTGGGGATTGAATACCTACTATTGATGACTTCTTGGGGCCATAGAAGTTTGGGATGAAGATATGTGTATTCCTTTCATCCAGGTCTATGTGTCCTTGTGAACAGGTTGGATGACAGATAAACATCATGGTGGCCCTAGGAAGGCTTCAATGACGGGCATCACTGTATTAATCAACAAGGCATAATAATAGACAAAATCCATTCACCATAATACACACGATGTATAGTGGTTTGACGATGAGTCTACTCCACTCCCGGTTCAAGTACTTAAATCCTTTGAGTACACCCGCATTCACTATCGGAGGTTTTAAATGAGGTTCACTTCTCAACATTTACAACCCACACAAGGTTAATGCTTACACAATGACTTCCATAAGTCCTACTCAAGGACACCCAAGTATTCTCTCGTGTCGGAGGCCTACGTAAAGACTTCTACGTCCTACATAAGAACAACTCCGAGATTTGGTCACAATCTCTAGACCCCAATCTCAATAAGAAGGGGGAATCAAACAATGGACTCTATAAGCTTAACCACTTACAAGAGATGAGCCCTGATTCGGCGCCGTTGAGTAGCTTCAGCTTTCATGAATGCTTCAGCTCCTCTTTCAAGCTCCCATGATCAGCTACCAATGCATATGATGTTCCTAGACTAATGCCGGCTAGGTGGGAGGAGGTGTTGGAGTTTCCTTTGCCTATTGTAGACACCCCACCTTCGGCTACACTGTTGGTAGAGATAGCTGGATGAATGGAGGACCATACCCCCAAATTCCAAGTCCAAACTCAGCCAAACTCACCCTTATAAGCCCCAATCCATAGCCCAACTCAAGCCTGAACCCAGTCAACCCACCCCTAAACATCAGCCTAAAAAACCCCCCATAAGAAAAACCAGTAAAAAATCCTAAAAAAGTCAAACTCACTGAGTCAACCCGCTGAGTTAACCCATTGAGTCAACCCGTCGAGTCAAAACACCGAGTCAACCCGCCGAGTCAAATCACCGACTCAACCCGCTGAGTCAACTCACCGAGTCAACCCACCGAGTCAAAACAGCAGCCTCGAGACATGACCGTACCACGCGCTGGAAACCGAGGAGCGTCCGTAAGGGCCGCCCAAACATATTTACGCAAACTGTCACTCTCCAACGCTATAAATACCCCTAGCCTCTTCCCATTTCAACACCCAATCCATCCAGTCCAGCGATCCGTCCGTCTGAGTCCTTTTCCACCCTTTTAGCCCATCTTTCCACCAAGAAGAGCCCGAGTGAGGAGAGTCTAGCCCTGGTCCAGCCCAGCCTGACCACTGGTCCAAGTCTCCCAAGACATCCAAGTCTTGATCCAGCCACTCGAAAGCCAATCCTTGCGACACCTCCGTCCATCTAGCTGTTCCTTACTAGCGCCATCTCATTCGCATCTAGCATAAGTGCAACATTTACTTTTCTTCTAACCCCCCTGCTTCACTGCAAGCACTTTGATTATTCAAACACACAGCATGCATCTCGCATAAAGCACTTGTCAGTTCGAGCGTATGCTCTGGGCTTGCCTGTTAGTAGAACCTGCCCATCAGAAAATCTTACTGTTCAGACCTGCATTCATGTACATATCACTACAAGCACTTTGATCATTCAAACACACAGCATGCATTCCGCATAAAGCACCTATCAGTTCGAGCGTATCCTCTGGGCTTACCTGTTAGTGGAACCTGCCCATCAGAAACTCTTACTGTTCAGACCTGCATTCATGCATCATGTCATTTATGAGAATGTACGAGGATTAAAACAGACTTTCAAGTGTTAGTTCGATTCTGTGAAGTAGAGACCGTACTTCGGTATAGGTAGTGTGTGGGGTGCTTAACCTCTTCTCACCCTGTAACCGTGATCCCTTACCTCGAATCTCTGGCCGCAGATCAAAAGGAGTTATTTTAGAGGAAGGAATTTTCGGATCCCCTTCTCTAACGTTTCTACGGGGTCTAGCCGACTGTAGATTCGAAGTAACTGGCTAGTGGCGACTCTGGTCTTATATAAACTCATTTAAACACATCCAGCTTAACACGACAACCTAAACAAAGCCCTCGAGAACGAGACAAGCCAGTGGCACAAACGGCGATTCGCACACACGCACATCTTCTTCTTCTTCCGAAAGGGAAAGGGTCGAACGTTGTGTGGGAGCGTGGAAACGGCGAGGGTCCACACCTATTCAATACAACGGTGATGATAAGAACTACCAACTCTGAGTATTCAATGGCTATTAATGACCAAGATATTCAACAAGATGGGTTAGGTCAGCCATGAATATTTTGCTTAAGTTCATACTTCAAACCGAGCTTTGAATGCTCATTGAAATGCCATGAATCACTTGGTTTGAGTGATGAAACTCTAAGCAATGATGAGCAAAGGAAAGTTAGATAATGCTCTTAATTGCCCATTCTAGTCCTCTCTATGGGTATGCAAGTTTTTTCATTAAAGGCCTCAAGATATGCCTTTATAGAGGCTAAAAAATGAGCACAAACGGATATAAAACGATCATATTCCGACCGGCCTGGGACCCCCTCCGGCCGGCCAGATTTGAGGTCTGACTTGTCAGCCGGCCTGCCCTCAGATGGGTCTGGTAAGTGGTCCAGAAACCACAAACTTGCTGAACATATTTTAGCATATCCGACCTGCTGACCGGCCGGTCGGATAGGGTAGTCGACCTGCTGTCCGACCTGTTGGTCAGCCGGTCGGAAGGCTTGTCCAAATATTGAGAGACTGGACAATTTTTCCATGTCCGGCCGGCCGGCCGGATAGACCATCCGACCCGTTGTTCGACTGGTCATTAGACCGATCGGCTGTTTTTTATTTCTTCTTTTAAAGCTGCTGGTCAAGGACTAGTGTGACCGACCGGTTGGCAGGCCTTATGTATGCCCATATTCAAGCTGATTTCCAGCTGAACTATTTGTGCCCAACTAAGGTGATTTTCCTATGATTTTTCATAGGTTGGCACCTACTTAATGAAGGTCCAAGATTGATCATCTTGACCTTAAGACCGTGGATTAAATGACAAGATTAGTATGTTTAGAATGCCATACATACGGGTGTTTTGGGATCCTATGGGCCGTCTATATGCAACTTACCTTTTGAACTTGTTTTGGCTTGAACTTGAGTACGGAAAGCTGCTTCGGTCTTCAAGTCTTGAGTCTTCAATCTTCGTTGGGGCTCGCCATACTCGACTGACTTAAACAATCATGAAATTAACAATACGATGCACTAATTAGTGCACTAACAATCACTGTCTACTTTCCATGGTGTGGTCCACTTGAGGTTTGGAACTGCTTTCCATGATGTGGTCCTCTTGAAGTTGGATCTGCGTATAAAATGATCTTGAAAAATGAATGTACGGTGTGGATATAACACATGTATCACTGATGGGGGCAGATTGAACTTTGCTACGGCAAGACAACACTGTAATCCGCTTTCCCATCTTATGGCCTTTGGTTTATTGCTGGGTGCTGTTTGGGTAGATTCCCTTACTATGGGGCCCACTGTCATATATGTGCCTTGTATCCACACTGTCCATCCATTTTGGAAACTCATGCTAGGGCATGATCCAAAAAATGAAGCAGATCCAAATCTTAGGTGGACCATACCACAGGAAACGGTCACTAATATTGAATCCCCACCATTAAAATCTTCATGTGGGCTATCGAAATGTTTATTTTCCATCGAACCTGTTCATAAGGTAAGAAAGACTTGGATGAAGAGACCACATGAATGTCAGCTTGATCCAAAACCTTTGTGGCTCATGATAAGTTTTCAATGTTCGTTTACCACTTTTTCCTGTATTATGGTCCACCTGATATTTGGATATGCTTCATGTTTTGAACCATGACCTAAAATAAATTATTAAAACGGATGGATGGCAAGGATATAAGGAAAATACATTACAGTGGGCCAGATGGTCACGGAAGCCGGCATTTATCTCTTCTTGTATTATATAGTGATTGTTGCCCAGGCTGAGCTAAGAGGGGAAGGGGGTTGCGTACTGAGTAAACTCTTTGGGGCTCACTAAGACTTATGTCTTTTATTCACACCGTCCATCCGTTTTACAGGTCATTGTAGTTGCATGAGCCTAAAATTTAAGCATATTTGAAGCTCAAGTGGACCACAACACAAACACCGTGTGAATTGAACGCTTACCATTGAAACTTCTTAAGGCCACAGAAGTTTTGGATCAAGCTGATATTTGTTTTTTCCCTTCATCCAAGTCTTTGTGAGCTTATAAATAAGTTGGATGAGAAATAAACATCACCATAGGCTCTAAAAAAGTTTCAGTGGTAGATATTATTATTCTCACTATTTCTTGTGTTGTGGTCCACTTGAACTTTGGATACGATTCAATCATGATATCATGCACTAAAATAACATGTACAAACAGATGTACTGCATGGATACGGCACATACATCCATGGTGAGCCCATTAGAGTTTACTCGGTACCTAATCAACTTGATCCGTAGATTGGCTAATTTTGGGGGTTTGCGGCCTAAAATGATACGGAAAAATGGATGAACCGTGTGGATAAAACTCATACATTATCTCTTTGACCGGAGGCTGGGGTCAAAGAGATACATTTTAGTGGCCCGTCAGAGCCCCAGCCTCCGGTCAAAGAGAAAAAGTAACATTTTTTTTTTTAATACTTTTCCTATTATTCCTTTGAATGATACATTTTAGTGGCCCAGCTTGGTTTGACCAGGTTTCCAAGGTGGTCCAATGATGTGAGCCAACTGACCTTCAAAAGTCGGGTGCAGCTTGGTGGATCAGTGGATCCTTGACTGTGGGCCCCTATGATTTGTGTTCCTTACATCCACGCGGTGCATCTGTTTTAATTTCACAGCTCGTTTTAGGGCATGATCCCAATAATGAAGCAGATCCAAATCTCGGGTGAACCATACCAGAATGAACAATGGTGATTGAATATCCACAATTAAAATCTTCTTGGGGCCACTGAAATATTTATTTTCCATCCAAACTGATGATAAGGTTGCGAAGCCCTGGATGAAGGGACTACACAAATGTCAGCTTCATCTAAAACATTCTTAGCCCATAAGAAAGTTTTTAATGGTCAATCACCACTGTTTCCTGTGGTGTGGTCTACCTGAGATTTGGATCTATTTCATTCTTAGAATGATACCCTAAAATATCCTGTAAAAACGGATAGACCAGGTTTGGGTCAGGCATGGCTAGGCCTGGCACTGGCCTGACACATAAGCCCGAAGGCTTGAGCCTGGCCTAAGTCCAGCATGGCCTAGCATATTAAACTTGCCTGGTCTGAAAAATGGTAAACTCCCTATGTTACACTTAAATGTTACTAATCTATCCATTGATGAAGTGCACAAAAGAATAGATATATAAAGGAATGAAACCAAAGGTTTAGTGTCTTGCCTGCTAGCCCAACTGGAAGACGCCTAGGCGTTTCAACGGCATGTCTTAGGTTCGAGTGTTAAGGAGACACACTAACCTCATCAATGGGTGGGTGCATTGCCAAAAAAAAAAAAAATTGGTCCCTACTCATGGCTTAGTGGTAGACTCACAAAAGTTTCAACATTAAGTTCATGTTGGGAATAAGGACGCTGGTAGCGAAAGCGGAAGCCGAACAACACACAGAGCAAAGTATATGATCAAACGAGAAACACAATGCAATCACACTACACAAACATTCAACCACAAGAGACAATCCGATTTTACGTGGAAAAACCCTCAATGGGTAAAAAAACCACAGCACAAAGTGATCCACTATGATTCCAGAAGATTACAGAGATAGATAGCCCACAAGAAAAGGAAAAACAGAGAAAACCCAGTCCAGAGAAGTTGTGATAAAAATCGCATTACCGATCAATCGACCTACCTTGGTCGATTGATCGGTGGCCCTGTCTCACATAGAAATCATGCTTGTGTACATGCCCATGTAGGAACTATATGATATGAAATTTATGCTCAAAATATGATTCTTACATGCCTATGATTGATATGTCACGAGATTATTTATGCGAATGTTAGATTAATGTACACACTTTGTCTTCATACAGATAAACTTGCTTGATGTAAAGAGATGGAACCCGTGAGAGGTGTACATGATGGAAATTAAGTTTTGGCTTGACCATGAGAATAAGTTTGATGTTAGCCAAGGGATTCTTGTGATTTTATACTATTTGAGATGGATCTGTATGATATATGTGTATGATTTGTTTGGTTGGCCTCGTTGGAAGACAATGAATGTTTGGGGCATGATTGATTATAACACGGGGCAAGGAGTGGACATTATTCATATATGTTATCTCATGAGTTGGGGTTGGTGATATAGATACTAAGCCCGAGCTGTCGGCCTATACTGGGTTACTTGCGACTCCCCATAGTGAGCTTTTAGTTTCTTTAAATTGCCTGGATGCTAAACTACTAAATTAATGGATTGAACTAATCATATATTCATAATGGAGAAAGTGTGCATAAGGCCGTTTCTCTAACCCTTTAGCGAAAGTGTGCATAAGGCCGTTTTACTAGATAGGCTGAAGTGAGTAGGAAGAGTGACTAAGGTCTGTCCTAGTAGGAACCTCTGGTGACTAGTGGCTAATAAGAAAAGTGACATATTCTCGTCTCATTTAGTCATGGTGCTTTAGCCAGAGCATATATATCATACATCGCATTAATTAAGATTTTCTCATGCATGTTTTGTTTGGATATGATTATTATGCTTTGATATTATTATGCTAATCTTAGGGGGTAACTCTCACTGAGTTGATTGCAAGCAACTCACTCCCTCACGGGACAGTGTTTTAAAACACCACCTAGATATTGCAGGTGACGATCCATTAGACGAACCCAACTTATAGGTTGAAGAGTATGAAGTTTGATGACAATTAATGACGGAAGACGAAGCCGTATCAACTTGAAAATAAATTATGTTTATTGTTTTCATTTTCATAGAATAGATTTATTTTCATGTAAATCGAATTAAGTCTCCCATGAAGACAGAAAGTGGAACATTATATATTTTGGTATGATTTAAGGATATAATATTTGATAACGTAGAATAGAAAAACATGAAATAAGAACTTTTATTTCCGTCATTATGCTATGAATGCCATGAATATGGGAAATAAAAATGAATGTGTGGAAATATATCCCTGACACATCCTAGTTAACACCCAGAAACTTGGCCTATTGTGTTGTCCATGAGAGTCAAAATTTCGGGGCGTTACACTCACCCAAAAGATGCTGCAGCCCTTACTGTGGGCCCACCTTGGTGTATGCATTTTTGTATATTGCTAGATTATTTTAGGACATGAGCCCAAAAATGAAGCAATCCAAGTGTCAGGGGGGCCATACCATAGGAAACAATGGTGATTGAAAGCCCCACCATTAAAAACTTCCTAGAGCCCACTGTAGTAGTTCCTTAATGTTTATTTACCATCCAACTTATTGATAAGGTTACATAAACCTGGCTGAAAGTAAAAATAAATTTCAGCTTGATCTAAAATATTTGTAGCCCATAAGAAGTTTTTAATGGTCAATCACCATTGTTTCCTTTTGCATGGCTCATTTGAGATTTGGATATGATTGATTTTTGGGCTCATGCCCCTAAAATGAGCTGGAAAAGAGGATGGACGTCATGGATATAGAATAAATACATCAATGTGTAGCTCACGGGTGAGGCCAGGTCCATATAGTTACGCCTTGGGCTATTTTTATACCTTTAATAAAACAAAAATCTTTTTAAGCTTTAAAAAATGATCGGTGTTTGTCAACGTGGGACAACTTTTGTAGCGAAAATTTTACAAACAAGATTTCACTTATTTTAAAATACACCAGGGGTCTAAATGCCAAATTGTAAGAATTTATGATAAAAGTTGTTGCAAAAGTTCCATACTAACTATCAATTTGGCATGGCTCACCTCCTTTATCCAGGCTTTAGACCCAATATGAGAGAGCAGGTGGATGGTGAACAACATGCTAAAAAATAAAAATAATGATATTGTTTAGATGAATAACAATCTTATTTTGCCTACTTAGCTTTTTTTTTTTTTTTTTTTTTTTTTTTTTTTAAACAAGCACCCACCCCATATGGGCATTCGAACCCAAGACTTCAGTGTTGAAGTGCAGAACATCTACTACTGAGCCATGTATGGACCCTATTTGGCCTACTAAATTTGGAACAATTACCATCTTCTTTTTAATTATCCATATAATGACCATGACTTGGGTGGTCAAGATTGTTTGATTGGCATGATTTTTGGGGTATGCTCTATCCACGATGGGGTCCATAGTTTTAAGTTTAACAGCATGGGTTTTCATGCAAGATGCAACATGTGCAATGGATGAGTCATAATGTGCTAAACTCACACAAGAAGGAATGGGCTTTTCATTGGGAATTTGCTCAGCCCAAAAATATGTTCATATGTAGCGGGCATTTTGATGATCCAATCCAAATATACGGTGGACTTTCCTGATAATCCCCACCATTTAGTTGGGCCCCTTATTTTTTTAAGCAACCGTCAATTACTCTGCAGTATGATTTTTTTTTTTAATGTGGCCCACCTAAACATTGCCTCGCAATGAGGATGGATAGTGTAGATCTAACAAACACATTGCATTGCATCAAGGAATATAATGCATTTGGGTTGGATTATAAAAAGCCTAGAACGGTGGAACTGAATCGGAACCAAACAAATTTTTACGGTTTGGTTCTAGGGTGCTAACGGTCCGGTTCCGGTTCAAAATTTCCTAGAACCGTAGGGAACGGTTTGGTTCTTGTTTCACCTTAGAACCGGACCGAACCAAACCGTGTGCACCCCTATACTTAACCCTGGTCGGGTCAGGTCTGGTCGCCTTTAACCCTAACCCGACCCATAAAAATTCGGGTCAGGTCGGGTCAACCTAAAAATTGAATTTGAATCAAATTTTCCAACCCTAAACTGGAAAAAACAAGGTTGGGTTAGCGGGTCGGGTTGAATTTTGCCAGGTCTATTCATAGCATGATCATCGAATATGATCACTTTGATCATTGATCTTACATTACAAATAAACTTCTAGCCACATGATTCTTACAATGAACTAGTGGCCGTTGGATTTCTAAACTGAATTGTGTAGATAGGATCAGACCTTTCACATGCTTGGTTGGACTGTTAGATACAAAACTTCTGGCTTTGGGATTTGTTTAGATTCAACAGCTATACACGGTAATAGCTTATGCTTGATGTACGTTGAAATGTGTATGGATGTATCGAGACTTACAGGGGATTCTTTTCTGATTCAAGGCTTCTTACGCCGCTTGACACTCCTCTTTTTCCTTCTCTGGATGGTCTGTTATCAATCCTTACAATTGCATTACTCGAATGCGATAAAACTCTGTGATAGAATCTCTAATGGCATGTTTTTTTCCAAAATTGCCTCAGTTATTTAAATGAAATGTGTTATCATTAGGATTTTATCACCGCCAAACCAAACACATGAATTGTTTGTCAAATGCAAGTTGTATTCAAGAGACAAGAAAAGAAATCTATAATTATTGGACTTTTTCATGGCATTAGCATGAAAATCTCGAATCCAAACCGCGACTTTAATATATTTTGATGATAATTTGACATTAATGTAATGAAAAATGACACCATTTCATTTTACTGCAAATAACCAAATATGTGAATCAATGATCAAATGCAGATGTTGTCAGGAAATAGGTAATCTATAATCGTTGCACATTTCCTTCCTGTTAGTGTGGTAATTGGTGAAACAAACAAAGCCTTAAATAGAATACTTGTGAGAACCCGACATGTTACACTAGGACATTTATTTAGTTGAACATAATATCAAACAACCACTTTCTCTAAAAGCTCGAGCTATTAGAGGATGGTGTATCAATGTATATCAAATAACTAACACTCCTCGCACGGAAACATATTGGGCAAGGTGAAGGGACACTCACAATTCATACCATAAACAGCCCTTGTGGGAGAATATATTACCGGTGGCATATTTGCTACTTCGGGGATTCAAACACAAGACCTTCTGCTCTGATACCATGTCAAGCAACCATTTAATCTAAAAACTCGAGATGCTAGAGGATGGTGTATCAATGTATATCAAGGGACTCTAACACATAACTTAAGGGAAATTAGAATAAGTCCATGTCTGGACTTCCGCAATATAGAAATAGTCGCAAACAGATGATATCATTTCTTAACATTTAGAGCTTAACAAATGATATTATAGGTATGATTCTACATTTTCTGCATGGATCTTTTTCATGTTGTATTTTATAAGTACTTGGTATTTCCTGAAGTCATACGCTTTCTTATTCATAAACATATTAAAACATAGCAATTCTTGAATTCTTGTTCTCTCTAGCATGTGGTTATTTCCCTGTGTGAAATCGGAAAATAGGACGAAGGGTGGAAAATCAGTGTGTTGGTACACTACAGGATCCTGTCATTGCCAGTAGAGATTTTGCACTCTGTTATTTGATCTGATGACTGTAAATGAGCAGCTAGTTCCCAAGCAGCAATGCTTCCCCATGGCAGATAGGCATTTGAGGTCGATATTTCTTTGATCTTGCAAACGCGAAGGGATCTTTTTACTTTTGACAGATTGTTTGCTATCACATCTATCTTTACATTCTGATACTGCAAATTCTATGAATCTCTTCTTTGGATGATTCTGATATTGTAAATTCTATGAATCTCTTCTTTGGATGAACATAATTTCATTTTCGATCTCACTATGAAATATGAAAGTTGAAATTCACTTGATGTGATCATCTCACTATGAAATATGAAAGTTGAAATTCACTTGATGTGATCGATCAACTCATACCTGTTGATACCAAATTATGATCATCGACTTGGTTAAAACCATAGAGCGATCACTACGATGGATACCTTGGAAATGATAAAGGTATTAGATTTGATAGATCCACCTTTCAGTTTAGTTTTAGCCATCCCTCCCACTTAGAGTATCTCATGTTCCTTTGCTGTTGGTGAAGTACAATGAGCCTGCTTGAGTAATGATTACAAATTACTTTAGCTGTCACTTGACATCATGTGCATTTCACCACCGATTCTTGTGTTTGGTTTACTAAAGTAAAATCGTAATGATGACGATTTTACATTAATATTAAATCATCACCAAAATATATTGATGTTCTGTTTGTATTTGAGATTTTCATAGTAATGTTATGAAAGAGTGCAATCATTACAAATTTCTTCTCTCATGAATACATTTGCATTTGACCAAACATGTTTGGTTTGGGGTGGTAAAATCATAATGATGACACATTTCATTTACATTATTGAGGTAATTGGTGAAACAAATAGGCCCTCCGTTCAGATTAATGAAACCCTGACACTTTCACAATTCAATTTATTGAGTGGTGATATTGATGAGCTTGCCAAATCAACCTTTTTTTTCCCTAATCAATACTCTATGTACTGTGCTTATTAAGTGTCATATGCCATTCGTGGGGGGTGGCTAACATTGAAGTGTGACTAACAGTGTGGGTGTGTACTAACAGTGGGATGTGTGTACTAACCCCCCAAAAAAGTGTCATATGCCATTTCATCTTTGATCTACATTTCATGTGCTGTTGGCAAATCCTCAAATGAAGCCTGCATGAAGAGGAAACTTCGTATCTAGACGAACGACATTGTAATCTGCCTTGAAATCTTCCAATGTGCAGACATGTCCCTCATCATTGGAGGCCCAGGTTCAGCTGCATCATGACTGGCAACGCCTACTGGACGCCCCACATTACCTGCCACAACCAGACTTTCAGACCTTCCACACCTACATCAAGGGCCACTGTACCTTCATAAAAGCCAATAGCTCCTTTAGCAAGATCATTAGTACCTGCCACGACATTGTCTATACCGACAGCCTGTCGACTGGGCACCCAGCAGTTCCATCCCACCCATCAGGTCCTCTTTCAGTTACCAAATGGTAGTATCCACGGCAGTGAAAGCTCTGTCTTGGTGACAAGCTGAGCATATTCCAATGGTACTGGTGACAGCATGAGCCCTGTCATAACTGAAAGCAAGATGGTTGAAAGGGTGACAAACACGAGAAGATTGGCACCTCCAAAATAAGATGACCACCATGATCTTACAATAATATCTCGGCAGGGAAGTCGTTGTCTTTGCCAGATAGTTCAGGCTTTGGAAGAACTCTGTCAAAGAAATTCTTAGATATGGCTCTGAGGGTTATGGTATATTAATCTCTTTCTTCCTTTTGCTTACCCAAACATGGTCTCAAGAATGGATCCTTCAATACTCTACAATTTTCTGTATTTTGATTACTTGGGTGTTCTTTAATCCTAGTAGTTTACGCCCAACATTCTGGTTCCTCCATGTACAACGTGAGATCAGGACTGACCAAATGCAGGAAAGCCCGTGTTTGGGACTCTCCTCTTGCCACAAGCAGCTAGGGCTGTCAATGGGTCGGATACGGGCCGGATCAGTGATGATCCGTAGCCGACCCGATTAAGGATATATCCGATCCGAATCACAAGTATATGATCCAAACCCGACCTGGTTAAATATTTTGAAATCCGTTTCTGATCCGACCTGATATCCGAGAGAGAGAGAGAGAGAGAGAGAGAGAGAGAGAGAGAGAGAGAGAGAGAGAGAGAGATGCTCGTGCATGGAGAGTAGAGACGAAGGAGGCGACTGTTTTTTTTTTTTTTTTTTATAATCAGGTCGGGTCGTTAACGGGCCGGATCAAGGTTGATCCGAATCCGACCCGAATATTAAACGGATCATCTTTGGGTATCCGTATCCGACCCGATGATCCGATTATTGATCCAAATCCGATTAAATTGGAGCGGATCTGGATCGGATATCGA
This sequence comes from Liriodendron chinense, assembly GCA_003013855.2. Taxonomy (NCBI): domain Eukaryota; kingdom Viridiplantae; phylum Streptophyta; class Magnoliopsida; order Magnoliales; family Magnoliaceae; genus Liriodendron; species Liriodendron chinense. The sequence continues at coordinate 626,915 of PVNU02002828.1, forward strand.
TAATGATCCGTGCCGTTGACAGCCCTACAAGCAGCAACACCAGCTCTGAGCGGTGTCAGTGACAATGGCCACTGTTTGGATGGTAGCAAAATCTACAACGATGTCGGTAGTGAGAGAGATGGTCGATCCTCCCAAGCTAGCCAACGAGGCAGGTGATCATCTGATATTCTTTAGTTGATTTTTGCACCCTATGGTAGTAGTACTCAATCCATTGATTTACCTGCGAAGTCGGGAAGCATCTGGAATAGAAAGATGCCTCACCCTACAAAGGGCCGATGGAGCATGCAGTTCTTGCTTTCTTGATTTCTATTCATACCATCTTCCACATCAATTCTATTCGATAAACAAACCTGAAAAACACATTAGTCATAACTACCAATGAGGAATGATCTGGTGAGCTAAGTACATGGAAACCTTCCCACGAACATAGTTGCAATCATCTATCTAGGTATTCATTTAGATTGGGCTGTAGGACATTACTATGCTTTGATGATTCTAACCATCTTGTAGGTAGTGCATGAACGGATATTTGAAAATAGATCAATGTTTCACATTCATCTTGCAAAACAACATAGTCTTTTAATACAATGGTAAATCACTTCAATTGTATTGTAATGACATTTTGGAAAGGGTTAAATAAAATGCTTTAGCGATTAAACATCTCAATCAGCCAAGAGTATTCATATTGTAATGAGATTATGTTTTTGTCTTAGTACATTCATGATACAATCTCCTTTGCTTAATAGGAAATAAAACAAAGAAAAAGAAAGACATCTTCCCATATAATCGCCATCTATACAAGTACACTCCCCAGCTAAGACTAAATATATCTAAAGCTTGTTAAGAAAAGTATTCAACCAACTAATTTTATTTTGAAGTCTTTCTCAACATAACCACCAATAACATCTCAATAATGACTCAAGTAAGATGGACCTTCACCTAAGGACTGTCATATAACTTGTTGGTCTTGGTGAATCCCAACACCGAGATATAAGTCCATTTGTGCTCTTGGAGATTCGGCAGAACATAACACACCGATTCTGACAGTTGAAATCAAGCAGTCACCCACGCTATTTCTTGGATTGATATGATTTCCGTGGCCTTGAGTAACTTCGGCTTCTAAGAGAAAATGGATCTACAATCTCCATTGCTTGTTCAGGCAATGACAACTCAGTGAAGTTATGAAGGCTTAGATTGCCTTTAAACATGTCACCAGTTGGCCCCTTTCTTGTTATCATCTCCAATAGAAGGATTCCATAACTGTAAACATCTCCTTGTGTAGACGCTTTAACACCCATCACATACTCTGTAATTTACACATCATATTTGAATGGAACCAACCATTTAGAGAGAGAGAGAGAGAGAGAGAGAGAGAGCGCCGGGGGGGGTGGGGGGGGGGGTGGGGGGGGGGGGGGGGTGTGTTTAAACAAGCAATTAGCATTTCTATGAAAATTTGGAATTTCTAACATCAGTCTATGTGCTGAGCTTTGGTCAGAGACACAGAGAGTCAGTAATCATTTTCAATCTTATTATTAATGCTATTTTTAATTACTTGATTAGCTATTAGAATTTGCTATAGAAATAGACTATCACTTATGTCTAGGAATGTGCTATGGCCTAGAATTTTGGATATCTTATCTAAATGTGTGCAAGAGTTGTACTAGAAAAAATGAAGAAGGATGATTAGAGGATTTAGCAGTAGTCTACATTGAACATGCAGAAGTGGCCTACTTGATCATTAGAACGATCAGGCCAAACAGCATACCAGCAAGAGCCCACCTAAAGAACAGGCCTCCGTCATATGTGGAGTGCATAAACGTATGCTGTTCAACAGGTGGGACCCACTATGAAAATAGTAGACTAGACAAGAAGTTCCATTAATCAATTGGGCCGTGAGTATGAGAAAAATTGGAAACTTAAGAGCCATATGAATAATGTTTGATATTCAAGGACATGTAGCTGATCCATGTACATGGGTATACCAATTCAACCCGGAAGCAAGATGTTAGCCCAGTGCTTGTTTGAAATGGGTCTCAGCTGATGGATGGCACTGATTCTGTGAATGTGTGCTACAATGGCATAGTCTACTATTGTTGCACGTGTTACCAAGAGAATCCATCCATCCATCTGATAATCCAAACATCTCCAACTAGAGAAATTTAATGTTTTATGTGAACTTTTACATACAACACTTTTTTTTTTCCTACCAATGTTATCCAGGTAGAAAATCCACTGTGCGAAAGGTTGGATGAACCATAAAGATAACCCGGGACAAAAACTAGGATGGTCCACTTTGCAATGAGTGGAACAAGCTCACTTTGCAAATGGTTATTTTTATGGTGGGGACTACAAAAGGAATCCACCACATGGTTAGATACCATGTCCCATTCACCTAAGTTTGGCACAAGGTGTGTGTGGAGCTAGAAAATCACTTGGAAACAGTTGACAAATTCACAAGACATACTTTAAAAAAGAAGAAGAAAAAAAGAAGATGAAATTGTTACCTAGAGCAATGTTCCCAGAAGATCCCTTCACAACAACTGAGCTGGTTTGAGCAACTTCAGATAAGAACCTCGCTAACCTGAAGTCACCCACATCATTATCAAGGAGAATGTTACTCAGTTTTAAATCGTGATGAACGACTGGTGTTTGGCAATGGTGATGCAGATAATCAGTGCAAAAGCCACATCAATAGCTATATTTAGCCTTTGAATAAAGTTTAAATTCTGCCTCAACTGGTGATATCTATCTCTGTGCAAACACTTCTCTAGACTTCCATTGGGCATGTACTAAAAAATTAAAGCCTTGAACTCATTTCCATTAAAATCAATACTTGAGCAACATGTTAAGATTTTAATAAGATTCCGATGCATAATGTTTCTCAAGGCTTCGCATTCGGCAATGAAACTCCTCAGAGCTCCTTCTTGTTGAATGTTTGAGGACTTTCACTGCAATAACAGTACCATCTCGATCTAGTGTTCCTTTATATATAGAACCAAAACTTACAGTGCCAATCAAATTTGCAGAAGAGAAGCCATCTGCCGCTTTAAAGAGCTCTGCATATGACAAGTTCATGAAAGGATCTCCGTAGAAGGCAGAGCAAAGGATTTCCTTCTCGACTTTCTTACCCAATAAAGAGTAGTGAAGAATTAAAGAAACATGATAATGCAATAAGACAGAGAACAACACCAATTACTAAGATTTTTACTTTTGAACCAAGAGACATCCCCTGTTTCTTGGAATCTTTGGCTAGAGCATGCTGGCAATTGCAATTCTTGAATACCCCCACAAAGCTTACTATTTCCAAGTAGTGAAACTTCACCGGCATTTCTAAAGACCCCTTGTTTTGGTAATTCACCCTCCAAATTATTGAAAGATAGATTTAGATACCTCAAAGCAGAAAGGTTCACCAGGCATTGTGGAATCTTTCCAGACAAGTTGCTGTGTGAAAGATCTAGATGTACAAGGCCTCTTAAGAGTACTAAATGTCGGAGGAAGTGATCCTTGAAAGAAGTTCCCATCCAATCGGAGATACTCGAGGCTGAGACAATTCCCTGGCCAGCTTGGAATTTTGCCCAACAATTTGTTATCTGAAACAATCAATACCAAGAGAGTTTTCAAGTGCCTGGCTTCTAGCGGCAGATTACCCGTAAAAGAGTTGTTTCCAACATAGAGTTTAATTATAGAGGGAAAGCTGAAAAGTTGTTTCCAAGACTTGAAGTTATGAACCCCGATAGATTGTTTCTAAATAAACAGGGCCTGTTTGTTTCGCCAATTACCTCAGTGATGTCAATGAAATGTGTCATCATTATGATTTTACCACCTCTAAATCAAACACAAGAATCGTTGGTCAAATGCAAATGCATTTAGCAGACAAAGAAATTGTAATCATTCAACATGAAAATCTTAAATCCAAAAAACAACATCAATGTATTTTGGCGATGATTGAAATAATGTAAAAATGCCATCATTACGGTTTTGCTGCCGATAAACCAAACACGGGAACTGGCAAGCAAATGTAGATGTTGTCAAGAGACACAGGTAGAGTAATTTGTAATCATTGCAGATTTCCTTCACATTACTGTGGTAATTGGTGAAACAAACAAGCCCTAAGACTGTACAATTGGGAAATGTTGCCCAACTGAATTTGCCCTGATAATTCATTTCTCCCCGAACAAAGTACCTCCACCTTGTTAATCTTCCCAACACCAATGGGAATGGTACCTGTTAAAAAGTTATACTCCATACTCAACATTGTTAAGCCAACAAGATTCTGAATCCAAATGGGATGGTTCCTAACATCTTGTTATTCCTAATGATAGGAAGCTCAGGTGAGGAGAAATATTAGCCATGGAGACGGGCAATGCACCGCTGAGACAATTATTGCTTACATTCATTTCTTGTAAGCTACGCAATTGGTCAAAGAATCGAGAAAACTCAAGTTACGAGCTTTTCCCAATTCCAAGTCGATTGCTGCCCAAATATAGCCTAGCGAGGCCCTTTGGGCTTCCAGAATTCATAGGCACGGATCTGCGGGCCTGTTTGGTTTTCAAATTTTTATGAAATGCAAATAAAATAAGCCATCATTATCATTTTCAAGTGCTTGTTTAAACAAGAATTCGGGCTTGTAAATCAAGAATCAAGCATACTTGTAAATGAAGTAGGTAAAGTGAATTGCAATTATCATATTTTCACATTATAAAACTACCATTTTTAGGGTGATTTGTGGGTGAAATAAATAATATAGCAAAATCATCATTGCAGTCAATTGTAAATGATGTCACCACACAATTACAGAAGTAAATAATCATCACCCATTTACCATTGTAATTGGAAAACCAAACAGGCCCTAAAACGATTGTCTGCAAGGGAAATATATGTAAGTGCCAAAGCATTGGATAATGAAATTAGTATTGGCTTCCTCCAGCAAAAAGCGTTTGGAGATTAGGAAGAGTGAGGCGCCCATGTTAGGTGGAAGATTTCCATGCAACTTGTTCTCTCCCACGTCAAAAGAATTAATAGAGGAGAGATTGTATAGTGAAGGCAGAATCCTACCTGACAATTCATTTCCACTTATGGTAAGAACCTTTAAGCTTACCAACTGACTTAGGGCTGTAAATGGGTCAGTGGACCCGATGGGGTACCCAGAACCGACTCATTTAGAGCTGACCTAAACCTGACCCGTTTGTTAAATGGTACAGGTCTGGGTCCAAGAACAAACCGAGTTGCTAAACGGGTTTGGATCTGGTTTCCTTTATATTAGGCCTGACGCAACCCAACCCGAACCTATTTAGTAAATGGGCAGGTTTGGTCTATGTTGCAAGGGACCCATCCATACCCGGTTTTAACCTGATAAAAATGATTGCACACCAAATCCAGACCTAAACCCATTAGACCCGACCCATATATAAATGGGTCTGGGTGAATCTCCCTCTACCAGACCCAGTCCCATTTATAAATGGGTCTAATAGGGTTGACTCAGACCTGACCCAAACTCGCTCATTTAGTAAAAGGGTTTGGGTCTAAAATTTGCACCTAGACCCATTTAGTAAATGGGTGGGTCTGGTTTGGCTAAACCCGCTCCAAACCCGACCATTTACAGCCCTAAACTGATTGAGCTTTCCAGCAGGGAGTGGATTAGGCGCAGCCCCAGCCAAACCAGACCCGCCCATTTACAGCCCTAAACTGACTGAGCTCTCCGGCAGGGAGTGGATTAGGCGCAGCCAAGGCCAAACCAGACCCACCCATTTACAGCCCTAAACTGACTGAGCTCTCCAGCAGGAAGTGGATTAGGCACGGTCCTGGCTTCACCCAACACGGTGAGGCCCTTACCGTGGGGTCCACCTTGATGTATTTATTGTATATCCACGTCGTCCATCTGTTTTGCCGGCTCACTATGGTATGAGCCCAAAAATGAAGCAGATCTAAATCTCAGTGGGACCAAACCATAGGAAACAGTGGTCATTGAATACAGGCCTACTTTTGTGGCTTTGTGGCTCAAAAGTTTTTAATGGCCAATCACCATTGTTTCCTGTTTTGTGGTCCACCTGAGATTTGGATCTGCTTCATTTTTTGGATGATGGTCTAAAACTTCATCATGGTACCATTCAATCCCGCTGTTTCCTGTTTTGTGGTCCACCCGAGATTTGGATCTGCTTCATTTTTTGGATCCGCTTTCTTTGCTCAACTTCAAACATCTGATAAAGGAAAGATCCTCTCCATTCCTTGAGATCCTCAGAACCATACTCTCCACTTTTGCCACTGTCATGGAGTCACATGGGATCGCCGGCATCTTCAAAGGATCACGCTCTTGAGCCTCATTGGCCAGAACTTGGTGGGCCCCATATCTCCCTAAATAGCAAACCTGATATTCGATAATCACTGTGGCAGACAACAGCTCCCACGGGACGATTCCTGAAGAGATGGGCCGTTGTTCCGATTGCAGCTTCTTCCAGCAAATTTGACCGTCTGTTTGAAACTAAGAATCCGTCATTAATCCGATGTTTGAAGCGGAGAAAAGAAAGCCGATCCGTTTCGTTGTAGAAGTTAGCAGCAGATCCCAACAACAATGGAATGCCCATGGAAGAAGAGAGAAGGAGAAATGATTAAATTGCCCTAAGCCGCCTCATGGGTGGGGTGGGAGCTCCATCATGGAGTTGGTGAAGAAGACAAATGTGGTAGCGGATTAGGTGCGTACCTTATCGGTGGGGCCCACCTTGATGAATGTATTTTATATTCACGCCGTCCACCGGTTTTGCAGATAAGAGTATGAGTCAAGAAATAAAGCAGATCCAATTCTGGGCCACAAAAGTTTTTAAGCGGATTGATTGCGTCCAGTCATCGCGGGAAGATAATCTGCCCAGGCAGGGCTCACTGTGATCTATGGGTTTTTATCTACCCGTCCATTATTTTTTTTCAATTCATTTTATGGTATGAAGCAAAAATTAAGAAGGCAGATCCGAGGCTCAAGTGGACTACACAGTGGGGATTGTACTCCCACAATTAAAAAGGTGTTGCCAGCAGCCAAAGTTTTGGATCAATATCATATTCGTCCTTTTTTTTTTTTTTTTTTTTTTTTCATGTTTATATTACCTTATTAGCAGGTTGGATGGAGATAAACACCACGGTATACCCGGGAATGTTTATGAGTTTCATTATCACAAGTACTTCTTATGGTGTAGTTGAGCATTGAATTGGCTTAATTTTTAGACTCGTCTTAAAATGATCTAAAAAAATTGGACAAAAGGTGTGGAAAAATTCACCCATACATCATAGTGGCCCACGTAGTCTTATAGGATTTGTTTCTAATTTCGATTTTTCCTTATTTAAAGAGATGTAATGTGGAATTAGGATAGCACAAAGAGTCTTAAACACAAATTCGTGTGGGTTGAAAGAGTTCTAAGTTTTGAGAAAGAGCTTGAGGGAAGGGGTTACGCTAGTCTTTCTATGGGAAAGCTTGGATTTCTTTATAGGCTTACGATCTAATATAAGTTTTCTTCATTCTCTTATAACTTTTGATTCATAATAGATTGTTTGCTTTATGTAATAATTTTTTTACCCATGAGGGGATATTTCTATGTTAAACTTGGATTGCTTTCTCTTATAGGTTGATTTGATTAATTGTTGCCATTGTGGTGTACCTTCATTTGATTGTTTTCTCGTTCTGATGCGGGGCTGATCAATTTCCTTTCATAACAGGCCACACCACATGAACATGTGGGTATTGAACTATTATAGCCGAAATCTGTTAATAAGGTTACATATTATATGAAAGGAAAAATAAACATCAGCTTTATCCAAAACTTCCAGCGGCCTCTAAGAAATTTTAGACAAGAGACTTTACATCCCCACGGCTTGGTGTGTGGTTCACTTGAGCCTTGTATTTGCCCCCAAAAATGGTGGTGCCATAAAATGACTTGTCAAAATAGATGACCTAGGTGAATAAAACATATAGATCGCGATGGGCACATAGAACCCCTGACATACCGTCTTCTGTAGCTACATCTTCAGGGTACATAGTACCCCATCCGCTGCCAGTTTTTTGGTATGTGTGATTGAGGTCTATGGTTAAGATGATCCAAACCATTGATACAATGGGCCTCATCATGCATGACTATGCACCACCAAAAATCAATTGACTGGGTGAAAGTATAGTATTTGTCGTTGTTACTGTAATATGTTAACTGTCTTGGATGATGACGACCTATTCAACAGTCAGATTCCTTCAATGTGGTGAGTTTTTGGTGCGCGGTCGGTCCAAAGAGGCCCCTAACTACTCTACCGATTTCATGGAAAGCCTGTTGCATGGTGTGCCACACACCACCTACCTATGTTAGGTCTTTATGTAGCAAAAAATATGTGGGCCCCACCATGATGTATGTCTTATATCCAAACCATCCATCCATTTTGTGAGATCATTTTCCGGCATAACGTAAAATATAAGCAGATTCAAACCTCAAGTGGACAACACCACATAAAGCAGTGGGGATTGAATACCTACTATTGATGACTTCTTGGGGCCATAGAAGTTTTGGATGAAGATATTTGTGTATTCCTTTCATCTAGGTCTATGTGACCTTGTGAACAGGTTGGATGACGGATGAACATCATGGTAGGCCCAAGAAAGGCTTCAATGATGGGCATCACTGTCCCAGTACTTTCCACGGTGTGGTCCACTTGAGGTCTGGAATTGCTTTACATGATGTGGTCCACTTGAAGGTGAATCTACCTATAAAATGATCTTGAAAAATGAATGTACAGTGTAGATATAACACATGTATCATGATGGGGGCAGATAGAACTTTGCCACGTCAACACAACACAGCTTTCCCATCTTATGGCCTCTGGTTTATTGTTGGGTGCCGTTTGGGTAGATCCCCTAACTGTGGGGCCCACTGTCATATATGTGCCTTATATCCACACTGTCCATCCATTTTGAAAACTCATGCTAGTGCTTGATCCTAAAAATGAAGCAGATCCAAATCTTAGGTGGACCATACCACAAGAAATGGTCATTAATATTGAATCCCCACCGTTAAAATCTTCATGGGGCTATTGAAATGTTTATTTTCCATCCAACCTGTTGATAAGGTAGGAAAGACCTGGATGACGAGACCACATGAATGTCAGCTTGATCCAAAACTTTTGTGGCTCATGATAAGTTTTTAATGTTTGTTTTCCACTTTTTTCTGTATTATGGTCCACCTGAGATTTGGATATGCTTAATGTTTTGAACCATGACCTAAAATAAATTATTAGAACGGATGGACGACATGGATATAAGGAAAATACATTACAGTGGGCCAGATGGTCACAAAGCCGGCATTTATCTCTTCTGGTATTATACTATGCTTGTTGGCCAGGCTGAGCTATAGGGGAAGGGGATTGCTCACTGAGTAAACTCTGTGGGGCTCACTATGACTTATGTCTTTTATCCACACCGTCCATCCGTTTTACCAGCTCATTGTAGTTGCATGAGCCTAAAATTGAAGCATATTTGGAGCTCAAGTGGACCACAACACAGAAAACCGTGTGAATTGAATGCTTACCATTAAAAACTTCTTAGGGCCATAAAAGTTTTGGATCAAGCTGATATTTGTTTTTTTCCCTTTATCTATGTCTTTGTGAGCTTATAAATAAGTTGGATGACAAATAAACATCACCATAGGCTTTAAAAAAGTTCCAATGGTAGACATTATTATTCTCATTCTTTCTTGTGTTGTGGTCCACTTGAACTTTGGATATGATTCAATCTTAGTATCATGCACTAAAATAACATGTACAAACAAATGTACTGCATGGATACGACACATACATCCATGGTGAGCCCCTTAGAGTTTACTCAGTATGTAATCAACTTGAGCCTTGGATTGGCTAATTTTGGGGTTTGTGGCCTAAAATGTTATGGAAAAATGGATGAACCGTGTGCATAAAACTCATACATTATGGTGGCCTGTCGGAGCCCCAGCCACTGGTCAAAGAGAAAAAGTAACTTTTTTTTTTGTTTTTTTTGTTTTTAATACTTTTCCTATTATTCCTTTGAATCATACATTTTAGTAGGCCCAGCTTGGTGTTGATGTCAAATCTTGTCACCAGATGCTGGTCAGGGACCAACTAATTGATCATGGACCAACTTGAGCCTCCCCCGTTAAATTTGAAGGACAATGATGCGGATCTGAAGATTGAGGGGCCTACAATTGCCACCAAAGGTTTAAATGGCCATCGGTGGTTCTGGCTGATGGCCCTCCGATGCATAAGTCAGTGAAATCTGTGGGATAATGAAGGAGAGTAATTCTCTGTATTGCTGTATTTTGCGTACCTTAGATCATGTTATGGAGGGGTATTTATATTGTATATATATCTTTATGTAATTGAGTAGGATACTAACTCTGTCAGGATCTACGTCTGCGTAGGACAGATCCCATATCATGGTTAGATACGTCATTACCTTAGAGATAAGCTGCAAGATTATCTACGTCACGCGGATATTTTTCTTATCAACATGGAGGCGGATCCCATGACTTGTGGGAGACACAACATCATCCTGATTACTTGGGGAATAACGCTAATAATGCTCGGAGAGCAATGGTCTGTCGGATATGGTTGATGAGTGATTGGAGAACATTGGTCGATCATAGGTGAAAGAAGTAGTCAAACGTTAAAGTATGAGTTGAGCGCTCAGAAGATCCCTTGATGCCGACCGTTTGGATTTATGAGGTTGGTTGGGTACTGAAGAGCGCGGATCGCTTGAGTTTAGCAGGCGACCGATCACTGTAAGATGCTAACGTAACAAATGCTGAATACTCGAGTGCTCGGGTGCAGAAATAGAGAGTGCCAGTTTCCACCGGTGCGTAGCTTTGACCACACAAAGGTGGGGGATCCCAAATTTACCCATAACACTTGGTTTGACCAGGTCTCCAAAGTACTCCAATGATGTGAACCAACTGACCTTCAAAAGTCGGGTACAGCTTGGTGGATCCATGGATCCTTGACTGTGGGCCCCATATGATGTGTGTTACTTATATCCACGCCGCATATGTTTTAATTTCACAGCTCATTTTAGGGCATGATCCCAATAATGGAGCAAATCCAAATCTTAGTGAACTATAGCAGAAGGAACAATGGTGATTGAATATCCACAATTAAAAACTTCTTGGGGCCACTGAAATATTTATTTCCCATCCAAACTGATGATAAGGTTGCAAAATCCTGGATGAAGGGACTACACAAATGTCAGCTTCATCTAAAACATTTTTAGCCCATAAGAAAGTTTTTAATGGTCAATCACCACTGTTTCCTGTGGTTTGGTCCACTTGAGATTTGGATCTACTTCATTCTTAGAATGATGCCCTAAAATATCATGTAAAAACGGATAGACCAAGTTTGGATCAGGCATGGCTAGACTTGGCACTGGCCTGACACATAAGCCCAAAGGCCTAAGCTTGGTAAGTCCAACATGGCCAAGCATATTAGAGTGGCCTGGTCTGAAAAATGGTAAACTCCCTATGTTACACCTAAATATTACTAATCTATCCATTGATGAAGTGCTCAAAAGAATAGATGTATAAAGGAATGAAACCAAAGGTTTAGTGTCTTGCCTGCTAGCCCAGTTGGAAGACGCCTAGGTGTTTCAATAGCAGGTCTTAGGTTTGAGTGTTAACGAGACACACTAACCCCACCAATGGGTGAGTGCATTGCCAAAAAAGAAAAAAAAAGAAAGAAAGTGTGATTATTTTCAAACACAAAAAACAACAAAATGATCATTGCACTCCTAACATGGTAAGTTACTAGGACTAGCATGTGCAATGCATGGTGAAGAGAAGAGTGGAGAAAGAAGGTTGCTAAGGGTCTGTTTGTTTTGGCAAGTTTCACGGTAAAGTGGTGTGATGTGTGGCGAATGAATAATGATTATCATTGGTCCCTACTCATGGCTTAGTGGTAGACTCACAAAAGTTTTAACACTAAGGTCATGTTGGGAATAAGGACGCCGGCAGTGGAAGCAGAAGCCGAACAACACACACAGCAGAATATATGATCAAACGAGAAACACAATGCAATCACACCACACAAGCATTCAACCACAAGAGAATCCGATTTTACGTGGAAAAACCCCTCAATGGGTAAAAAACCACAGCACAAAGTAATCCACTATGATTCCAGAAGATTACAGAGATAGACAGCCCACAAGCAAGGAAAAATAGAGAAAACCCAGTCTAAAGAGGTTGTTGTGAGAAAAATTGCATTATCGATCAATCGACCTACCCTGGTCGATTGATCAATGGCCCTGTCTCACATAGAAATCATGCTTATGTACATGCCCATGTAGGAACTATGTGAAATCTATGCTCAAAATATGATTCATACATGCCTATTATTCATGTGTCACGAGATTATTTATGCGGATGTTAGATTAATGTACACACCTTGTCCCCATACCGTTAAACCTGCTTGATGTAAAGAGATGGAACCCGTGAGATGTGTCTATGATGGAAATTAAGTCTTGGCTTGACTAAGAGAATAAGTTTGATGTTAGCCAAGGGATCCTTGTGATTTTATACTATTTGAGGTGGATCTGTATGATATATGTGTATGATTTGTTTGGTTAGCCTAGTTGGAAGACAATGACTGTTTCGAGCATGATTAAATTATAACACGGGGCAAGGAGTGGACATTATTCGTACATGTTATCGCATGAGCCGGGGCTGGTGATATAGAAATTAAGCCCGAGTTGTCGGCCTATGTTAGGTTGCTTGCGACTCCCCATAGTGACATTTGAGTTTCTTTAAATTGCCCAGACGCTAAAGTACTTAATTAATGGATTGAACTAATCATGCATTCATAATGGAGAAAGTGTGCATAGGGTCGTTTCTCCAGCCCTCAAGTGAAAGTGTGCATAAGGCCGTTTTACTAGATAGATTAGAGTGAGTGGGAAGAGTAACTAAGGTTCGTCCTAGCAGGAACCTCTAGTGACTAGTGGCTAATGAGAATAGTGACATATTCCCGTCTCATTTAGTCAGGGTGCCTTAGCCAAAGCATGCATATCATGCATCACATGATTAGTTAAGATTTTCTCATGTATGTTTTGTTTAGATATGATTATTATGCTTTGATATTGTTGTGCTAATCTTAGGGGGTAACTTTTACTGAATTGATTGCAAGCAACTCACTCTCTCACGGGACGGTGTTTTAAAACACCACCCAGATTTTGCAGGTGACAATCCATTAGACGAACCCGACTTATAGGTTGAAGAGTATAAAGTTTAACGATACTCAATGACGGAAGACGGAGCTGTATCAGCTTGAAGATGAATTATGTTTATTGTTTTCATTTTCATATAATAAATTTATTTTTATGTAAATCGAATTAAGTCTCTCATGAAGACGGAAAGTGGAATATTATATATTTTGTTGTGATTTAAGGACATAATGTTTGATAATGTAGAATAGAAAAACATGGAATAAGAATTTTGATTTCCGTAATTATGCTATGAATGCTATGAATATGGAAAATAAAGATGAACATGTGGAAATATATCCCTAACACATCCTAGTTAACACTCGGAAACTTGGCCCATTGTATTGTCCACGAGAACTGAAATTTCGAAGTGTTACACTCACCCAAAAGATATTGTAGCCCTTACCGTGGGCCCACCTTGGTGTATGTATTTTTATAGACATGTTGTCCATCCATTTTGATGGATTGTTTTAGGATACGAGCCCAAAAATGAAGCAATCCAAGTGTCAGGTGGGCCATACCATAGGAAACAGTGGTGATTGAAAGCCCCACCATTAAAAACTTCCTAGAGCCCATTGTAGTATTTCCTTAATGTTTATTAGCCATCCAACCTATTGATAAGGTTACATAAACCTAGATGAAAGTAAAAATAAATTTCAGCTTGATCCAAAATATTTGTAGCCCATAAGAAGTTTTTAATGGTCAATCACCACGGTTTCCTTTTGCATGGCTCATTTGAGATTTGGATATGATTGATTTTTGGGCTCATGCCCCTAAAATGAGCTGGAAAAGTGGATGGGCAGCATGTTTATAGAATAAATAAACCAACGTGTAGCTCACAGGTGAGGCCAGGTCCATATAGTTACGCGTTGGGCTATTTTTATACCTTTAATAGAACAGAATTCTTTATAAGCTTTAAAAAATAATTGGTATTTTTCAATATGGGACAACTTTTGCGGTGAAACTTTTACAAACAAGATTTCACTTATTTTAAAATACGCCAAGGGTGTAAATGCCAAATTGTAAGAATTCATGATAAAACTTGTTGTAAAAGTTCCATACTAACTATCAATTTGGCATAGCTCACCTCCTTTATCCAGGCTTTAGACCCAAGATGAGAGAGCGGACTCGTATTGTGGATGGTGAACAACATGCTAAAAAATAAAAATCATGATATTGTTTGGATGAATAACGATCTTATTTTGCCTACTTATCTTTTTTTTTTTCCTCTCCCTTTTTATACACGCACCCACCCCATATGGGCATTCGAACTCAAGACTTCAGTGTTGAAATGTAGAACATCTACTACTGAGCCATGTATGGAGACCCTATATGGCCTACTAAATTTGGAACAATTACCATCTTCTTTTTTATTATCCATATAACGACCATGACTTGGGTGGTCAAGATTATTTGATTGGCATGATTTTTGGGGTATGCTCTATCCACAATGGGGTCCATAGTTTTAAGTTTAACAGCATGGGTTTTCATGCAAGATGCAACATGTGCAATGGATGGGTCATAATGTGCTAAACTCACACAAGAAGGAATGGGATTTTCATTGGGAATTTGCTCACCCCAAAAATATGTTCATATGGAGCGGGCATTTTGATAATCCAATCCAAATATACGGTGGACTTGCCCTTGGAAGGGAAATGTTGAAGACTCTCCCCCATCTGATAATCCCCACCATTTAGTTGGGCCCTTATTTTTTTAACCAACCATCAATGACTCTGCAGTACGATTAATCAACCAAATATATATTTTTGAGGATGATTAATTGGCCTTTATCCACCAAATATAACTCTACATGGGTGATTGATGGTTTTGACACCTCTGATCACAGCCGAACATATTCCTGCAGAAATGGTTGATAAGTCGCCATCTTTTAACGGCTCTGATTGACAAAACACAAATGTATGTGCAATTACAATTTCCTCTAAATCATCCTGACAAGTAAAAATTTGTGGACTTTGGATTCATAGCTAGAGGTGGCAATGGATCAGGTCGGGTCGGGTCAAGTTTGGGTCGGGTCATTTCCCCCTCAACCCTAACTTGACCCAAATTGGATTTGGGTTGGATTTTCCCTACCTTTACCCAGTCCAAATTAAACCAGGTCGGGTTGGCTTGACCCTTATTTTAATGATTAACTAACTCATTTGTAGATTAAACTATATATATATATATATATATATATATATATATATATATATATATATATATATATATATATGCTTTTTTATAGAGTATTTTTATCATGCAAATACTGAAAGAGAGAAATAAATGGATAGAATGGAGTTAAATAGTTAAATTGTGGACACAATTATTGAAATGGAACCATTTGATACTTTCATTTTAACCATCCAATAAATTCTTATTAACAATCAAATAAATATAACCATTAAGATAATTTTATTATTTATTTTATGGACCATTAGCTACCATTTCAATTCTTTAATAAATGAGCACCAGGAATAGAATAAAAAAATCTCATGATATTTTAGTTCTACATGACATAAAATGTGATCATTAGTGTGCACATGTTTATTAAATTGACAAATATGTGGACCGTTCTTGGCAGGATGCGTGAGAAAAAAACTATATATTATTTAACTAATAAGAAAATCAACATATAATAGTCTACTTAACCCCTATATGATTCGGGTCGGGTCAGGTCGGGTCACCTTTAAACCTAACCCGACCCATAAAAATTCAGGTTGGGTCGGGTCAACCCAAAAATTAAATTCGGGTCAAAATTTCCAACCCTAAATTAGAAAAAACCGGGTCGGGTTGGGTTAGCGGGTCAGGTTGAATTTTTCCAGGTCTATTCATAGCATGATCATCAGATATGATCACTTCGATCATTGATCTTACATTGCAAATAAACTTCTAGCCACACGATTCTTACAGATGAACCCATGGCCGTTGGATTTCTAACCTGACTTGTGTAGATAGGATCAGACCTTTCATATGCTTGATTGGATCGTTAGATACAAAACTTCTGGCTTTGGGGTCTTTTTAGATTCAACAGCTATACATGGTAATAGCTTATGCTTGATGTGAGTTGAAATGTGTATGGATGTATCGAGACTTATAGGGGATTCTTTTCTGATTCAAGGCTTCTTCCGCGACCTGACACTCCTCTTTTTCCTGCTCTGGATGGTTTGTTATCAATTCTTACGATTGGATTACTCGAATGTTATAAAACTCTATGGCAGAATCTCTAACGGCCTGTTTGTTTCTCGAATTGCCTTAGTAATGTAAATGAAATGTGTTATCATTAGGATTTTGTCACCACCAAACCAAACACATGAATTGCTTGTCAAATGCAAGTTGTATTCAAGACACAAGATAAGAAATTTATAATAATTGGACTTTTTCATGGCATTAGCATGAAAATCTCGAATCCAAACCGTGACTTCAATATATTTTGATGATAATTTGACACAAATGTAATGTAAAAATGCGACCATTACATTTTACTACAGATAACTAAATATGGGAATCAATGATCAAAAGCAGATGTTGTTAGGAAATAGGTAATCCGTAATTGTTGCACATTTCCTTCATGTTAGTGTGGTAATTGGTGAAACAAACAAAGCCTTAAATAGAATACTTGTGAGAACCCGACATGTTATACTAGGACATTTATTTAGTTGAACATAACATCAAACAACCACTTTCTCGAAAAGCTCGAGCCGTTAGAGGATGGCATATCAATGTATATCAAAGCAATAACACTCCTCATGGGAACATATTGGGTAAGGTGGAGGGACACTCACAATTCACACCATAAACGCCCCCTGTGGGAGAATATATTACCAGTGGTATATTTGTTACTTCTGGGATTCAAACACAAGACCTTCTACTCTGATACCATGTCAAGCAACCGTTTGATCTAAAAACTAGAGACGTTAGAGGATGGTGTATCAATGTATATCAAGGGACTCTAACACAACTTAAGGGAAATTAGAATAAGTCCATGTCTGAAGTTCGGCAATATAGAAATAGCTGCAAACAGATGATATTGTTTCTTAACATTTAGAGCTTAACAAATGCTAGGTATGATTCTACATTTTTTGCATGGATCTATTTCATGCTGTATTTTATAAGTACTTGGTATTTCCTGAAGTCTTATGCTTTCTTATTCATGAACATATCAAAACATAGCAATTCTTGAATTCTTGCTCTCTCGCATGCGGTTATTTCCCTTTGCGAAATCCGCAAATAGGATGAAGGGTGGAAAATCATCGTGTTGGTACACTTCAGGATCCTGTCATTGCTAGTAGAAATTTTGCACTTTGTTATTTGATCTGATAACTATAAATGAGCAGCTAGTTCCCAAGCAGCAATGCTTCCCCATGACAGATAGGCATTTGAGGTCGATATTTCTTTGTTCTTGCAAACGCGAAGGTGTAGACACCCCACCTTCGGCTACACTGTTGGTAGAGATAGCTGGTTGAACGGAGGACCATACCCCCAAATCCCAAGTCCAAACTCAGCCAAACTCACCCTTGTAAGCCCCATTCCATAGCCTAGTTCAAGCCTGAACCTAGTCAACCCAGTCCTAAACACCACCCAGAAAAACCCCCCATAAAAAAGGCCAGTCAAAAAAACCCAAAAAAGTCAAACTCACTGAGTCAACCCGCTGAGTCAACCCGCTGAGTTAACACGCTGAGTCAACCCGTCGAGTCAACCCGTCGAGTCAAAACACCGAGTCAACCCGTTGAGTCAACCCGTCGAGTCAAACCACCGAGTCGACCCGCTGAGTCAACTCACTGAGTCGACCAGCGAGTCCAACAGCAACCCCGAGGGAACGGCCGTACTCACTGGAAACCGAGGAGCGGCCGTACGGGCGGCCCATGGCAGGCCGCCCGGACAAAATTACGCAATCTGCCATTGTCCGCTGCTATAAATACCCCCCTCCCCTTCTCATTTCAACAGAACACTCGGCCAGAGAGAGCCCGTCCGTCTGAGTCACCCTCCTTCATCCTTTAGCCCATTCCTTCACCAAGGAGAGCCCGAGTGAGGAGAGTCTAGCCCTGGTCCAGCCCAGCCTGACTACTGGTCCGAGCCTCCCAAGCCACCCAAGTCTTGATCCAGCCATTCGAAGCTAACCCTTGCGACACCTCCGTCCATCCAGCTACTCTATTCCAGCATCATCTCATTTGCATCTAGCATAAGTGCAACATTTACTTTCTTTCCAACCCCCCTGCTTCACTACAAGCACCTTGATTACTCAAGCACACATGCATATGTCTTTATATTAAGCACCTGTCAGTTCGAGCGTATGCTCTGGGCTTGCCTGTTGTTGGAACCTGCCCATCAGAAACTCTTACTGTTCAGACCTGCATTCACGCTTCACCATAAAATACCTTGATCATTCAAGCACACTGCATACGTCTTACATTAAGCACCTGTCAGTTCGAGCGTACGCTCTGGGCTTGCCCGTTGTTGGAACCTGCCCATCAGAAACTCTTACTGTTCAGACCCGCATTCGTGCATCATGTCATTCATGAGAATATACGAGGATTAAATTAGACTTTCAAGTATTCGATCGATTCTGTGAAGTAGAGACCGTACTTCGGTACGGGCAGTGTGTGGGGTGCTTAACCTCTTCCCACCCTGTAACCGTGATCCCTTACCTTGAATCTCTGACCGCAGATCAACAGGAGTCATTTCAGAGGAAAGGATCTTCAGATCCCCTTCTCTAACATTTCTACGGGGTCTAGCCGACTGTAGATTCGAAGTAATTGGCTAGTGGCGACTCTGGTCTTATATAAATTCACTTAAACACATCCAGCTCAATACGACAACCAAACAAAGCCCTCGAAAACGAGGCAAGCCAGTGGCACAAACGGCGATTTCGCACTCACGCATCCTCATCTCCTTCTTTTCCGAAAGGAAAGGGGAAGGGGGAACGACGTCGTGTGGGAGCGCGGAGAAATCGGCGAGGGTCCACAAAATGGCGACTCCACTGGGGATTAGCTAGTCCCACTAGTCGTGATCCAACTTGAAAACAGAATCCTTCCCGTACTTGAAAGTCATTAATCCTCATACAATCTCATCTGCATAGCATTCTACCCAAACCCAAACACAAAAAAAAATAGAAAATTCCAAAGCAAAAAAAAATAGAAAATCCCAAAACCCAAAAAGAGTAGAGTACAGTCCTCACCATTGCGCCTCCTCGGGCTCAACGTACGCGGAGACAACTTCCCTTCCGCAGCATAATCCGCACTCGGGCTCAGCAAGCCATGTCCGACCACGAAGAAGAAACTCATCACTTCCCTGCTCTCGAAATAACCGAAGCGCAATCTCCAGCACAACAGCCCGTTAACAATACGCCAATCATACAAGAATTGGCACAAGGAATGAGAGCAATGTAAGAAATGCTCTTGCAATTCATGCAAGCACAAACCACCGCAGCAGCCAACAATCAGGTTGGCCCAGTTCAGCAAGCTCAGCAGCCATGCCGGGTCCTCCCGGCCTCCAGTTCAAATCAAGCACAACCATCGGAGTCTGCCCAAGACTACCGACAGCAGCCATCTCAGCCCTTCGCTGTGGGGCATCCTTCTCAATATCTTCCTGCGACGACAAGGCCATCTCAGAGCACCTCCGTTGCAGGAACATCCAGTCAGCTTCCAGTCAATCTTGCAAACAACAATCTCAGTAGATCTCAGCACATCCCCGCCGATGGGACACCTTTTCAATTTCAGCACATCCCCGCCGATGGGATTTCAATTCAATTTCCAACAACAGGGACAGCACTGGCGAATGCCCACAATGGGGGTCAGTGTCAAGCCCACATCAATCAGCGGACAGTGGCGAATACCCAACAAGGGGGTCACTTCCCAGCATCTCAGCCTCCTGCAAACAGGAGCACTTTTCAATTCCAGCACATCCCCGCCGATGGGATTCCAGTTAATTTCCAGCAATCTTCAATTCAGCAAAATCCAGTTAATTTCCAGCAATCTTCAATTCAGCAAAATCCAGTTAATTTCCAGCAAGTTCCAGTTCAACCTTCAGTACAGTCTCCAGTTCAGTCACCATCATTTCAAGCTCAAGTTCATCAGAATCCAGTTCAATCATCAAACCAATTTCAGCAACCCGCGGTTGCTTTTCAGCAAGCCCATAGGGTCGAAGACATCGACCACTATGCCGAAGAAGAACGTGCCTTATTCCAGGAGGCACCAGTCGCTCGAACAGATCACTCAGGACTGGACGAGTTGCGGGAGCAGTTCCAGATCTTGCAAAATCAGCTTCAGCGACAGCAAGGAATCGACTTACCTTCGACCAAGTTCAGAGACTTGTGTCCTTTCCCAGATGCTCGGGTACCTCAAAACTTTGAGGTTCCAAAGTTCAAAAGATACGACGGCAGCGGTTGTCCCACAGCACATCTCAAGGCCTTCTGTGGAGAGCTGAGTGCAATCTCAGGAAACGAAGGGGCCCTCATTCGATTGTTGCAAAAATCTCTGAAGGGCGATGCCCTAGATTGGTACACTTTATTGGACTGCCACCGCATCAGAACATGGGAACAGCTCTCCCAGGCTTTCGTCGACAGATTCGCATATAATCTCAACATGGCACCCAGAAGAGCCGACCTCGCAGCACTCAGGCAAAGGAGTGATGAAACACTATCAGCTTATGTGGGACGTTGGCGAGCTATGGCAGCCAGAATGCGGACACCCATCGACGATGAAGAACAAATTTCCATGATTGTTCATTCAACATACCCAGGCATATCCGGGTATCTCATCTCGCATCCATATGCGAATTTCTCACAATTGATCCGTGCTGGAGAGCAAGTTGAAGCAGGAATCCGGGCCGGGACGATCTCCCCATGGCCTCATCAAGCCACTCCAGTCAAGAGGAACAGAGTGGAAGGAAGACCTATCGGGCACGGGAATGGAAACCGCAATGGTTCTCCTCCCCGCCCAACAGAGGTAAACAACATCAACACCGCTGCTCAAGGAAATCAACGTGCTCCCCCACAAGGACGTCAACAGTATCAGCAGAATCAAGTTCAACATCAGCCTCAGCGATATCAGCCACAACCGAATCCTCAGCCACAGCCACCTCGACAACAGCAGCAGTTCAGGGGAAATGGCCAATACTCATACCAGAACAGGCAGAATTACAGGGAGTTCAGGAAGTTCACTCCACTCAGTCAACCACTTAGTCAAATCATGACTACGCTGGTACAAAAGCAGTTACTCACTCTGATGACACCTAGGCCTCCGCCTCATCCTCTGCCTCCAAATTACCGAGAAAATGAGTACTGTGCCTACCATCAAGGACGTGGCCACGCCACTGATCGATGCTATACTTTGAAAAATGCCATACAAGACCTGATTGATGACCGCAAGATCGTCATCTCGGTTCCTGGAACTTCTCCAGCAGCTTCCACCAACATCCTTCAGAATCCTCTGCCTCAGCATCCAACGGACCCCAGTTCGTCTCGTGGCCCTGCCGTCAATAGTATAGAAGAAGGGGACCATATCGATCGCTTCTTCTCCCCTATTCAGTCCATTCATGCCTACACCTATGAGCCAACAAATCCTCCTCCAGTCTTGCAAGGGGCAAGTCCCTTTCTTCCTTCAATCTCCGAGCCAGTAGTGCTTGAAGGAGCACCTCCATACGATATACCAGTTGTTCAAGGGGCACCTTACAACCATTCAAGATGGGAACCAGTCATCCTGGAAGGAGCACAATCATACATTGAGCCCACATACGAACCTGTCATCTTGCAAGGGGCAACTCCAGAACAATCCAATCCGCAATGGAAGGATTACACTCATCAGCAGCAAGAGCCCGTTGTCTTGGAAGGATCTCTTCCAGTCAAGCCTGTCATATTGCAAGGGGCAAGTCCCGGAGGCATATCAATCACGCTACGGCAGCTCGGACGAACAGAGAAACCTCCTGCCATATCAAGAGGACCAGTATTCATTCCATGGGAGCCTCCTGCCCCAGGAACAGTCAAGCCAGGACCACGACCTTATGTGGTCTATGAAGACAAGCCTCGATACTACCCCTTCAGCACAGGCAACAATGTAGTTCTCAAGGCAAAAGCTCTATACGAGGAAGATCTGGTACCCACACCAGCACCGTTGCAAGAACCAGTGGTCCTAGAAGGCAAAAGGGAGGAAAACTACAAAGAGGTTCCATGGCACTATCCAGAATGTGCGGAAGTGGGAAACATGAATCCCAACGGGCGTTGCATCCGAAGAGATAATCAAAACAGAGGAGATCCCAAAGGCGTCCTCTCAGGCCTCGGCAGCAAAAATGAAGCCGCATACGATGTGGCAACTCAGCTCAAGTCAATCCCTGCATAAATCTCAGTATGGGAGCTACTCTGCACATCTCGCATACACCGAGAAATGTTTGCCAAGACCTTGAATGATGCTCATGTCTCCTCCGATACGGCACCAGAGATGATTGCATTGATGATTGGACAGCTACTGGCTCCGCGCGCCATCACCTTCACCGATAATGAGTTGCCACCAGAGGGACGAGATCATGGGCGATCCCTCAACATAGCCTTACGATACAAAGACCTCTGTGTTCCGCTGGTCCTTATCGATAATGGCTCAAGCTTAAATGTCTGCCACTCAAGACCGCGGAACGCCTGGGAATCAGTCCTTCTTCATTCCGACCCAGCACCATATGCGTCAGAGCATTCGACAACACCCGCCGATCAGTGGAAGGGGAGGTCGACATAGAGGTACAGATAGGTCCAGAAGTTTCTACCATCACATTCCAAATCCTGGATATATCAGCCTCTTTCAACATGCTGCTCGGACGACCGTGGCTGCACAAGGTTGGAGCTGTGCCATCAACCCTGCATCAACGAGTGAAGTATATCTGTGGAAATCAAGTGATCTCTATCCATGCAGAGAAGGAGCTCATCATTCCTTCCAATGCTACTGCCACTGAACCAGACATCCCGGTCATCGATATCCAGCACTCTGAAGAAGACATCCCGTTTCATAGTTTCGAATTCGAGACTGTGAACTCTATCGCCAATCCAGAACCGATAAGGGTGGACCGTGTCTTTTCACCGGCAGAGCGTCTGAGCCTCAAATATCGAATGAAGAACCACTTCAAGTCCAGAAAGGTACCGCTGGTATATAACCAACGCAAGTGGGGACTCGGATACAGGTCAACCTGCATGGACAAAAGGAGGAAGAAATTTCGGTGCTCACCCATCCAATTCGTCAAGCCAGGAGAACCTGGCAAAGATCCAGGAGGGAATCAACCGACTGCACTACACAAAGGCCTCCTGATGAGCCTAGTTTGGGCCACGTGGCCCCCCATTCGATGGGATCAGATTCTCGAACCCTCTAAGCCTCCAGAAGAAGGAGGAAATGATGAAGACGAAGAAGGAAGACAAATACAGCAGCTTCAGGACCAGGT
Source organism: Liriodendron chinense (assembly GCA_003013855.2). Classification (NCBI taxonomy): domain Eukaryota; kingdom Viridiplantae; phylum Streptophyta; class Magnoliopsida; order Magnoliales; family Magnoliaceae; genus Liriodendron; species Liriodendron chinense. The sequence continues at coordinate 650,562 of PVNU02002828.1, forward strand.
TACTCTGACACCTGCTCCCAACCAGGGGCACAACTTGCCCACTTCAATCAGCCAGGGGCACAACCTGCCCACTTCAATCAGCCAGGGGCACAACCTGCCCACTTCAATCAGCAAGGGGCACGACTCGCCCATCTCATCACCAATTAGCAAGGGGCACGACTTGCCCATCTCTGCAAAGTCAACATCATCAATCATCAGCCAGGGGCAGAAGCAGCCCATCCATTGGACCAAGAAAGGGAAGTGGCCAGCCCTAGATTGGTCTGATGTCCAGGTTCCAAACTTGTGTCTAGCTGTGGAACCAGACGAACTGCAATGCGAGGTAAGTGATCCGGGAGGGACTGAGTACGACTCAGATCTCGAACCTGACCAGCAAGAAGTCATGGTCATTGGGCCAGATCGTGACTCTTCGCCCAAATCATCAACCCCCACCTCTTCAGGGGAGGAAGTGTGGGGTCCTGAATGGTCATCTGTTCCCCTCACTTTCGAATCAGCCAAAGAGCCATCTGAGGGCTCTGGCTTAAAAAAAAAACGCCTGTTTAGGCAGCGACCGGAACTTTGGAACAAGTTGGGATCAATCATGGTCTGCAATGCCCGCTTGTTCAAAGTCCCGCGAATTTCAAAAAGCCAAAAAAATAAAAAACTTTCAAAAACCAAAAACATCTAGCATCTCAATTTCAGAAAAATCTCAAAAATCAAAAATATTTCTTTCCCTGCATTCAATAGTGTGCCAAGTTCGTCTAAAGAGTCGCATGAGTTTGAAGTCGAATCATATGATTTCGACATCGAATTAGACTTTGAGCTCATGGGTCTGGACGAAGCTCGAGACGAGGAAGATGATGATCCAGCTCCCGAACTAGAGGATCTCCTCAAAAAGTTCGAATCTAAAGCCAATGTTGTAGCCGATGATTTCGAGATAGTAAACTTGGGGACGCCTGAGATCCCTAGGGAAGTACGCATTGGAAAATCGTTGCCACCTGAGATGAAACAGAAAATGATAGAGTTCCTAGCTCCAAGATTGTCCAACTTCGCGTTCTCATATGAAGACATGCCGGGGCTCGATGAAGAGCTCGTTGTACACCATCTGCCAACCAAGGCAGATATGAAGCCCGTGAAGCAAAAACTTCGAAGAATGAAGCCAGAATGGGCTCTGAAAGTCCGAGATGAAGTCATCAAGCAGTACAACGCGGGATTCTTGGTAGTCTCCAACTACCCTGAATGGCTCGCCAACATTGTGCCAGTACCAAAGAAGGACGGCAAGGTTCGAATGTGCATCGACTTCCGAGATCTCAACAAAGCCAGTCCAAAAGATGACTTCCCTTTGCCACATATCGACACTCTAGTCGACAACACTGCAGGATACAAGATCTTCTCATTCATGGACGGGTTCTCAGGTTACAATCAGATCAAGATGGCCGTCGAAGATCGCGAGAAGACATCGTTCATCACTCCCTGGGGAACCTTCTGTTACAGGGTAATGCCGTTCGGTCTGAAGAACGCAGGAGCAACATATCAGCGAGCAATGACAGCACTATTCCACGACATGATGAACAAAGAGCTCGAAGTATATGTGGACGACATGATCGTCAAATCTCGCACAATTGAAGGACACTTTGAAGATCTGAAGAAGTTATTCAACAGATTAGAAAAGTACAAGCTTCGCCTCAACCCTCAGAAATGTGTCTTCGGTGCAATGGGAGGTAAGCTCCTCGGCTTTATGGTGAGCGAGGATGGCATCAGGGTCGACGAGACCAAAACCAGAGCAATCATCGAGATGCCCCCTCCTAGAACAGAGAAAGAAATTCGTGGCTTCCTCGGCAGAATTCAATACATCAGTCGCTTCATCGCACAGCTCACACCTATCTGTGAGCCCATATTCAAGCTCCTTCGGAAGAACGTCCCAAAAGAATGGAATGATGATTGCCAAGTCGCCTTCGACCGCATCAAGAAGTATCTCATGAATCCTCCAGTCCTAGTGCCGCCCGCTCCTGGACGACCACTATTGTTATACATCTCGGTAGCAGCAGAAGCCATTGGCTGTGTCCTCGGCCAACACGACGAGACCGGGAAGAAGGAACAAGCAATATACTATTTGAGTCGAAAGTTCACCGACTACGAGACCAGGTATTCCCCGATCGAGAAGACTTGCCTCGCCCTAGTCTGGGCAACTCAGCGACTCCGTCAATACATGATTGCATTCCCTATTCTCCTCCTCGCTCACATGGATCCGCTCAAGTACCTGTTCGAGAAGCCGGCACTCACTGGAAGGATAGCTAAATGGCAGCTACTCTTGTCTGAGTTTGACATCACCTATGTCACTCAAAAGGCAATCAAGGGACAGGCCCTCGCCGATCATCTTGCGGCTCACTCTCTCCTAGATTATCAACCACTCAAGACGTTCTTTCCTGATGAAGATCTCTTGCTCATTGAAGAGGATGAAAAGAAGAAGAAAGATGAATGGACATTATTCTTCGACGGCGCAGCAAATTCTAAAGGGAGTGGTATTGGAGCAATCCTCTACTCTCCAGATGATGTCCCTATTCCTATCTCGAGGCGCATCGCATTCGAGTGCACCAACAACATGGCAGAGTACGAAGCATGCATCGCTGGCTTAAGGGAAGCCATAATCTTGGGCGTCAAGAAGCTACGAGTATTTGGAGACTCACAGCTTATCATCAATCAGACCAATGGCGAATGGAAGACCAAAGACGAGAAGTTGATACCATATCATGTGTATCTTGACAATCTGATCGAAGAATTCAAGGAAATCACCTTCTCATACATGCCCAGAGCCAAGAACCAGTTTGCAGATGCTCTCGCCACGCTCGCATCAATGCTCGAGATCCCAAAAGGAGCTTCAGAATGGGAGCTCACAGTCGAAATTCAAGAAGAACCTGCTTTTTGCCTGCAAATAGAAGAAGCCGAAGCTGTCCCTGACAAACCCTGGTATGCCGACATCAAGCAATATCTCGAAACCCAGGAGTATCCAGAATCAGCAACAGCAACAGATCGCCGAACCATCCAACGTTTGGCCGGCCAGTTCACCATCAGTGGCAAAGTTCTCTACAAGCGATCCTATAATCACATCCTCCTCCGATGCGTCGATGAAACAGAAGCTGCAAAGATCATGAAAGAAATACACGAAGGAATCTGTGGCCCACACATGAATGGGCACATGATGGCAAAGAAGATTCTACGACTCGGCTACTACTGGCTCACCATGGAGACAGACTGTTGCAAGCACGTCAGAAAATGCTTCAAGTGTCAAGAGCATGCGAATCAAATCCATGCCCCATCATCAGAGTTATACAACCTGACCACCCCCTGGCCCTTCTCCATGTGGGGACTCGACATCATTGGCAAGATCAGTCCCAAAGCATCAAATGGTCACGAGTACATACTTGTGGCAGTCGACTACTTCACCAAGTGGGTAGAGGCAGCCTCATACACCACGATTGCAGCATCTCAGGTGATCAAATTCGTGAAGAACAACATCATATGCCGGTATGGAATCCCCAATGCTATCATCACAGATAATGGAACCCCGTTCGTCAACAAGAAGATGGATGACTTCCTCAGCAAATTCAAGATCCAGCGTCATCGATCAAGCCCCTACCGTCCTCAGAATGGTGGGGTAGAAGCTGCAAACAAGACAATCGTCAGGATACTCGAGAAGATGGTCGTAACCTATCGAGATTGGTCAGATATGCTCCCATATGCACTTTGGGCCTACCGAACGTCTGTACGGTCTGCTACGGGCGTTACTCCTTTCGAGCTTACTTATGGAATGGAAGCAGTTCTACCAGTCGAAGTAGAAATACCATCACTACGGGTGCTATTAGAAAGCGGAATTGAAGAAGGAGAATGGCAACGGGCCAGATTCGATCAGTTGCAGCTAGCAGATGAAAAACGCATGCGTGCACTAAGTCATTCACAGTGCTATCAGAAAAGGATCGCTCGGGCTTACAACAAGAGAGTCCGAAAAAGAAGTTTCAAGGTAGGCGACATGGTCATGAAGAAAATTCTACCGTCGCACCTTCCAGATCCCAGAGGAAAGTTCAAACCCTCGTGGGACGGGCCACTGATCGTCAGAGAAGTACTTCCCGGAGGCGCCCTCAGACTCACCAGCATGAGAGGGGTGGATCTTCCTGAGCCAACCAACGCCGACAACGTGAAGATCTTTCACGGGTAAGTTATTCTGACCTTATCAAAGGTTACTTTAATAGAGCTGAAGTCAAGGGGTCAAAGCTAAGATCTCTGAGAAATCATTCCGTCCACCAACAAGTGTTTCAAATAAGGGGACTCCAAAAGAGAAAAAAAAAAAGAAAAAAAAAGAGGGGGGGATTCAAAAAGAGACAAAAAAAAGAGAGAGAAAAAGAATGCAAAAGAAAAAGAAAAAGAAAAGAAAAGAAGAAAAGAGAAAGAAAAAGGGAAGCCAAAGCAAGGCACCCAAGAAAAAAATCAACCCAAGAAGAAACACAGTCATCCATCCATCCATCTCAGAGGGGTCTTTAGCAAAGACCGACAGCTCTATTATCGTAACTCAGGATAAGGGCTGAAAGACTGCCATCGGCCGGCAACGACGGATTCCCGACCTCTAGCCGCCGCAGTTATCCAGAGATCCAGAAAGAAAAAAAAAAAAAAAAGAAGAAGAAAAGAAATGTGTGCCTAAACAAAGAGGGCGGAGTGAAAACCCGAAAGGGCGCTCCGAGTAAAAACAGTGGGCATACAGCGGACTTGGTGAAAACCTGAAAGGGCGCCAAGGGTAAAAACAGCACAGCTGCCAAGGGGCAGGCAAGACCAAATACCCGGGACGTGGTGAAAACCTGAAAGGGCGCCACGGGCAAAAATGACGGGAAAAAGCCGGCTGTGGTGAAAACTCGAAAGAGCACTACAGGCAAAAATGGCTCAAAATGAAAAAAAAAAGAAAAGAAAAAAATAAAAGTGCAGGTACCAAGAAAGCAGACGGTCCATATCAGTTCAAGCGGTTACAGTTCAAGAACAAGAAGAAGCGCAGTCAGGAGCGAAGAACTCTACAGACTCTGACAATCTCAGGAAACGAGAGTTTCCGTTGCCTACATCTCTAGGGAACCAAAGGATCAAGCAAGTCAAATCTCGAGATATCGGTCAAATCATTGACCGAGCCCCAGTTCTGATTCCTATATCCCGACACAAAATCCAGACACACTCACAAGACAACTCATGGCACAGTAGATTTTCAAACAGTTTTTTCTCTTTTCAATTAAATGCATTATATTTCTCTTACACATATCATCTTTTTCAAAAATACAAAAAAATGCATCATCATCAATCATATATGCAAAAATCAGTGTGCAGGTGGCCAACACAATCAATCTCTACCCTCCTCCTCGGCCACATCAGGTGAGTCCTCTGACTCATAAAAAGATAGTCTCGCTCTCAACCTGCTCACCTCCATACGCAGGTAATGCGCCTCATCGCGCTCAAGGGTACGGATCGCTGTCTCCTCATCAGTCAACCTCTGATCGGCAGCCAATCTCCTCGACATCATCTCACAATGATACCGAAGTGCAGAGATCTCAGACAGCAGATGGCCATGAGTGGCCAAAAGGAAGCCAGGATCGATAAACGGGCGCTCCTCAAAAGGTTCATATGAACCAGATGAAGAGCCAGCATCTCCAAGGATATCCTGCTCATCCTCATCAGCAGTCTGGTGCCAGCAAGGGATACGTCGGTACAAAGACTGCTCAGCAACCCAGTACTGATACGGAGCGGTCGCCATCGGAAAAGTCCGCAGCTCAAATCCTAACAAATCAGCTGTCAAATAACTCGCCCAGGAACAATCAATCCGGGTCCTGAAGTCAGAGGATCTAGGTGGAAGTGCCCGACGCCCGATACCCGTAAAAGCAAAAAGAGGAACATCCTGCTCATACCCAAACTGCCGCAGGAACCGAATGGGATGGTAAGAGAAGAAAGATCGAAAGCCTACCAACATCAGAGGAAGGCGGTGTGCATCGCAAAGCACTGGAGGAAGTGAAAGCCAAGATGACTCCCAACGAACATTCCAGTCACGAAGTTCAGCGAACATCATGCGATACAAGGGCTCGCTCATCCTAGCCGTATGCGGAAGGAACTCCAGGATATAACGCATGATGTCAGAGCTAGGGATGCCAGGAAGAGGTACAGAAACAGTCAGAGAAAGGCGCTCCCATAGCCAGACCTGATCACAGAAAACGAAAGAAGTTCAGCTAAAGCAAAGCAATCCCCAACAAAGCAAGAAAAAAAAGGTGTAGAAAGAATACCTGCAGGAAGGCACAGCAGCCGCGAAGAACACGAGTACGACCAAGGGCGCAGTCAGTCAGCCCATCAAATAGCTCGGCCAAAATGAGAGAAATGATCCCCTGCCGACGAACAGCTCGGCTCATCACCTCGAAAAGCAAAGGAGTCTGGGACCTGCGCCATCCCGAGAACAGCACCTCAGCAATCAAGCAAAACATCAGTGCGTTCCGAGCAAAGGTAGAACCAGCCGTACTCTGGGGACCCGAAAAAAGATCATACAGCAGGTCCAAAGAGAACACTACAGCATCCTGGCCACTAGCTGCAGGCCGAACAAGATAGGGGATCCCAAACCAGTTCTGCGGTGTAGCAGTCTTCGGCGATGTCTTCGGCGAGAAGTACTGAGCATAATCCCAGGGTAAGCCTGTCAAGCGTGCAAGCTCCTCCAAAGAAGGCCCCATCTCCATATCGTTGAACGCAAACAAGTTCAACGAAGGGACCCAGTCAATCAAGGCAGCTCCGAGCATCCTCCAGTCAATGTCAACTCTAGCCATATGAATCAGACTGCCAAAGCCATAAGACTCCAAATCTCGAATCTCATAAGCTGACAAGCTATCAAGCCAAGCAAGCAGTCGTGGCGAGCAGGAAGAACGAGGAAGCAGCTGACAAGTCCTCACCGGTATCCCCTCCAGCACAAAAGGCCCAGAAATCGAGGACAACTCATCAAGGATCGGAAGGTCAACAGGCGAAGGAGAAGGAAAAGCTGGAACCTCTGCCGACTCGACAGCCCCTGACCTGTCCTCAGTGGCGGCTATGTCTGATATAGTCGCATCGCCATCTGAAACTGTCATAATCTCAGCTGCATGAGAAGACTAGCCCACCTCATGAACAGAATGCGCAAAGGGCCAATGACCAAAGGAAGGACAATGCTCCCAACCAAAAGGACTATCAGTGAAGATCACACCGCACATCGTGGCATCCTGACCAATCTGACCGTCAAAGAATACATCTGAACCATCCAAAAGGGTCTCGGTTACCCCGATCGAAGAATCAACTGCCAGATCCGGACCTGCGGCCCTCTCCAGTAGGAGATCATGAATCCAATCATCATCCGATCAAAGGGATCATCGAGGCATCCACACCGTCCATCATCAGGGGGACATCATCAATGATCACATCAAGTCCACCCAAGCAAGTATACCGCACATCCTGGCCCTCATCCAGAGCATCCAAACCATCAAAGGTACCATCTGAGCCATCCATACCATCCAGACATGAGATCAGCCCATCTATGTCCCTCATAGTCCCATCATCACCGTCCATCACATCATCCATGGGACCCACACTCAAGGGATGCATAGCCTCACCTATGTCCCATCCCATCATCTCATCCATACCATCCATTCCTCCCATAATGAGGGCCCCATTCAAATCAGAAAATCCAGCCATCCCACCATTAATGGAGCTATTCAAAGCTCCACCAACTCCATTCCCTAACCCCTCATCAATGCTTCCATTCAATGCACCATCTATACCCTCCATTAAAGGAATCCCTCCATCATTAAAGCCCTCACCAAGTGCTGGAGTGTGGGACCCACCGACCTCTCCCACTATGGCCCACAAGTCATCATCCAAAGCTGCCCAAGAAAGGACAAAATGGGAAGAGGACAAGATGAAGAGAAAAGACAAAGGGAAGAGAAGATTCATGGCTGAATCGAAAAAACAGGCACAGAGAATGTGGGGGACAGGAAAAAGGGACAGCAGAGGATGTCCGAACCAGGGCCAGCCCAGGCCGCTCAAGAGGCGAGCCTTGGGCGGCCTGCCCTGGGCCGCCCGTACGGACGCAGATCCCCTCTCTCCGCGGGATTGGCTCCAGGGCTTTTGGTAGGTGAGGCTGACAGTCCACGTCAGCAGATGGCGCTCCGTGGGCCGCCCAAGGCTCCGGTCCACTCCAGATTTCGACTGAAGATGATCAAGATCATACAAAAGGTGCCCCACTGGTCCAATCATGAAGCAATGTGACCGGAATAGGGCTGATCAAGCCAAAGAGAAGGAAAGGTGATCAAGTGGGGGCCACAAGCAATCTAAACCATTCAAGGGCTAGATCATCAGGATCCAAACCATTGGAAAGCTTACACAAGTCATGGAGCAGCAAGATCAAAGGTTCGATCATCAAAAGAAGGGCCAAAATCCAAGATCTAAACATCAAGTGGGCCCACAAGGCCTAATCAAGCAATCTGAACCATTCAAGTCATCACCCATGCAACTAAGCAGTCTCAAATCATGAAGGAATGAGTCAAGAGTCAAAGCATCCAGACATCACCAAGGAATTTGGGAGAAATCAAAGCCTGTATATTCATCCAAAAGGGCTTGATACAAAAGGAGACAAAAACAAAAATACAAGGCCATATAAAGCAGAGCCAGCTACAAGTCACCAACATAATCATCATCGCCCCTCCTCGCGTCCCGCTCCCGACGATAAAGATCCATCAAAGGAGCAGTCACTGAACCTCCAGCATACCTGCGACGGCCACCTGGAACGTAAAGCGAAGGAAGCAAAGGCCCCTGGCCAAATAGCAGATACCACTCGTCATAATCACGATCCGGGATCGTGAAACGGAAGCCAGGCTGGCCCACCAGAGCCTCAACTCTCTCATCAGCTGGCATCCGAGCAGCTGGAGGAGGTGCAGAACAGGGGACCCGAGCTACCCCAGTGACTTGCCGAAGCAATCTCTCTCCCAAGTACCATTGGAAGGACTCAGCGTCAGAAAGCATAATACGGAGACATGAAGCATCATATGCCTCCACGCGCTGGGGTGTGTAGTAGAGAGGGAAACTAGCGTACGGCATCCGGGCAAACTGCAGCAGAAGAGGTTACCACGATCAGTTACAAGTACAGTACAAGGACAAAGACAAGCAAGATACTTACGTCCTCAACGGTCAGCCCGTCTATATCAGCACGCCAATTGTCCCCGGGAACTCGGGAGTTCCGCTGACGATTCTGCTGATGCCAGTACATGTGGCGATACTGAGCGGGTTCAATGTCATCTCGCATCCTCGGCGCAAGATGCGGAAAATGGTCATAAAAGCAGGTCTGGATGAAAGTACATTTAATGATCAGAGAGAGAAAGGAGGCAAACGGCTCCAAAGAGGATGAAAGAAGAGGTACCTCAACAACATGCCAGAAGCCTGTGAAGGACCGGCTATGCCGACAGGTCTTGTCCAGACCTTGAAAGAGACGGGTCAGGATGGCCTCATTCCAGTTATAGGGGTGATGAAGATCCTCGACTAAACGAAGAAATTTAGGATCAACTCTCTCATTCGCATGGCAAAAAAGAAAGGATCCAAAAGCATAAGTGATCATGGCCCGCGCCTTGTGGAGGGCCTCTCGCTCGGTGGTAGGGACGACAGAAGCAAAATTGTTATAAAACCATCGCATCTTCACTTGATGGCCTTGGAATTCACCCTCAGGAGGGACGTCACCAACAAGCCGTAGCCAATCAGTGGAAGAGAGGGGAGCTAGAGAGCTCACTTGAGGGACAATTGCCCCATGAAAAGGAAAGCCTATCTGCATGTAAATATCCAAGGGGGTTATTCCCCACTCCCCACAGGGAGTTGAAAGGTGTGGGTCTCATCCCGCCACCTCTCACAAAGGGCCGCAAGCATCATACGGTTGGCGTCGTTATTATGGAAGCGTAGGGTGAGGAGGCCAGCAAAAGGAGTACCATCTAGTACTCGCTCAAGCAAGGGCTGTGGCTCCTTCATCCAATTGTCCCAGCGATCCCTGGTACCTCGACCCTTGATAGCAGGAAGAGGTTGATGCTCCATAGCTAGGGAACACATGTGGTCCCCTCGGCGGACAATGAAAGCAGGATCATCCTCGTCAACCACTTGGTGGCCCCTAGTACCATCCGCCATGGAATCCTACAAGCTTGGCAAGGTAAGTCCCTATCCTTTACCCATTAAAATCCAAATTCTCATCCAAGAAACCCATGGGATTGGACTCACATTCAAATGCAAAATCTAAAGTCCAACTCCATGTGTCACTTAGGATATGTGTTGGACCCATTGGAAAAAGTAAGGCCTGCCTTAAAGAAGGTGGCATGGCATGCCTCAGGTAAGAAAAGTCCATCATCCAAGGACACATTTTGGACAACAAATGCACTCAAGTGCCATGAAATCAACTAAGGATGAGAGTCCTACTGCACATGAGAAGTTCCTCTTCAAAGTCCACATGTGGCCAAGGATTGACTCACTTTTATGCCAAGGTCATGATCTCACTTAGGATGTCTCCATCTTTTTACACATATGCATGGACAAGTGGGGAATAGAAAGGAAACGGGTCCCCAAGAGCAACCCAAATGCCTCATCTCAATGGATTGAAGAGAGCACATAGCCCACTTGAAGAACATGAGGACCCATTCATGGGTTAACCATGGGCAACCTTATGTGCCTCATCTTTATGAAAATTTTGACCACGAAAATGCAACAAGGAGGTCTACCCACAAACATATGAATCAAAAGAGCTAAGGGTAGAAAGTCGATGCACATAGCCCACATGAGGAATCAAAGTTGAAAATACCCATGAAAAGGCAAGTTTGGGCAACTTATGTGCACCAACTTTTTCACCAAAAGGGAGACCATTTGAGCACAAAAGAGCATGGCTTGATGAGTCACCCAACCATCATGAAAATGGATAAGAATGGTACACATAGCCCACTTGAAGATCAAAATCCAAAATGTCCCAAGGCATGGGACAAAAATGGGTAACTTATGGGTACCATTCCTTCTCACAAATGGAAGAAGAAATCACTCATATTTGAATGATGATGGGTGATCCCACCAAGCCCCCATAGAAAAAGTTCAAGGAGCTATGGTTGTATGGACACTCACTTGAGGATCATCCAGTTGAGGGTTGATAACATTAAAGGGAAACTCTTGAGAATCACATTCCTACCACAAAGGAAGCCATTTGAACTTAGTGAGATTGTGGGAACAACTCACTCATGGGACTTGTAGATGGTCAAGTAACTCAAGTCCTCCATCCATCAAGAGAGAAAGCATGAAAAGAAAAAGCCCTACATGAACAAAGTGTAGTGGGGCACACATGGTTCAAAGAAGTGCCCAAGTTTCAATGAAGGCCCAAAAGCCCATCCACATGAAAAACTTCCAAGGAGCCCACCACACTTTGTGCAAGGATGTACATCATAATCAAGAAATAGTGGAAGACTTGGGCCTACTTGTCCATATAAGGCCCACTAGGAAAATCTAGCCCACTTGAGATCCAAATGAAGAATGGGCTAGCCACCTTGATCCATACACATGTAAAGAAAGATGGGGTCACCCAAAGTGAGCCCCATGAGCCCAAAACTTAAGATGGGCCCTACCATGCCCATGGGCCCAAATCTTGAAAAGAAGAGGGAAAAGAAAGGATAGTTCCAAAGGAAAAATGACAAAGGCAAGAAAGCATGAGGGAGCCCAAAATGAAGCATTGGGCCCATCAAATACACCAAGGGCCATGACTTCACTTTGAGTCCATTTGATACACATGAAAAGAGGCCCAACTCCCATGAAAAAGATAGAGTATTTTGCCATGCACACTTGATGACATGGCAAAATTACTCCTTACATGCACATGGAGGGAGTGTGAAAAAGGAAAAAATGATGAAGTGGAGAGCTTGCAATGTCCTTCTCCATGCACCACCTTTGAAAGACTTGAGATCTAAGAAAAGATCAAGAATGCTTGGGCCCACCTTCACACCCCTTTGAATAGCTACATGAAAAAGAAAGAGGATCATGAGAGGAGACAATGAAGATGGAAAAGGACAAGAAAGAGAAAGGAAGTGGTCCATACCTTTACCACTCACCAAAGAAGGACCACCTTGCTGTCCCAAGATTTCTCTAAGGCCCACCACTTGAAAAGAGCAAAGGACCACCAAAGAAGAGAGAGGAAACTTGAAGAAAGAAAGAGTATGAGAGAGAGAAGAGAGAGATTGCACGTTTGAGGGGGGGAGGGTGTCCCATGTTATATAGAAAAGGGGAAGGCACCCTTTTACCCAGCCCCCTGAAGAGACCAGGAGGCAGAGACCGGGCGGGCGGCCCATGGGAGGCCGTCCTAGCCTCTACCTAGGTGAAACGACCTCCCTCTCCCTCTCCTTGGGAAGAACTCCTCCTTGGGAAGGGTGGTTGCAAGTGAATCTTGTACCTTCATGTAAGAATGAAGTGATGGAAGAGAATGGTGAGAAAAAAGAGAAAATCTCACCAAAATCTCATCTCATGAGAAATGGGTGAGAAATTGGGTGGATGATGTGGAAAAGTTCCATGGAATTTCCAAGAAAAAGAAAGAAGAATTTGACTTGGTCAAACAATGATCTCAACCATCCAAAGGCATGACCAGATGATCCAAAACCATTCCAAGAAGAATCCCAAGAATCTCCGCCCTTGATTACTGTTCACATGTATGAATTGTGGTCCGAAGACCTTAACTACGTCGGGATCAAGATCCCGAGGGATTGTCAATAAAACCGGCATCAGTCTTCTTCAAGATCTGGTGGCTCCGGACATTTTCAGAAAACCAAAAAATATATACATCACTTGTACAGTTTCATGGTCCGAAGACCTTAAACTACGTCGGGACCAAGATCCCGAGGGATTGTCAATAAAACCGGCATCAGTCTTCTTCAAGATCTGGTGGCTCCGGACATTTTCAGAAAACCAAAAAATATATACATCACTTGTACAGTTTCTGGTCCGAAGACCTTAAACTACGTCGGGATCAAGATCCCGAGGGATTTTTAATAAAAATGGGTATCGATCTCGACCATCAAATCAGAATCGATGACCCAGAATTTTTTCCAAAAAAGAAAAAAAATGTCTTTCCTCTTTTAAAGTTTTGGTCCGAAGACCTTAAACTACGTCGGGATCAACGTCCCGAGAGATTTTTAATAAAACCAACATCGATCCCAGCCTTTCAGGCCAAGATCTGATGATCTGGATCATTTCGAAAAAAACAAAAAAATGTGTTTGCCCCCCTTTTACTAAGTCTGGGTCCGAAGACCTTAAACTACGTCGGGATCGACATCCCGAGAGATTTTCAATAAAAGCCGGCGTCGGTCTTGTTTGCTCAAGATCAATGACTCCGGACATTTTCAAAAATCATAAAAATATACCATCCAGCCCCGCTTTTAAAGTTTTGGTCCGAAGACCTTAAACTACGTCGGGATCGACATCCCGAGAGATTTTCAATAAAAACCGGCATCAGTCTGGATTGTCCATCCGCTGACACCAGACATTTTTCCAAAAACAAAAAAAAATATAATGTTTGCCCCTCTTTTGTACAGTTTCATGGTCCGAAGACCTTAAACTACACTGGGATTAATTTCTCGGGGGACCTTTCTCGCTTTCAACTAAAAACCGGCATCAGCCTCGACCGTTGGGATCATGGTTCGATAACCCGGATCATCTCAAAAATACCAAAAATATTTTAAGCTTTCCATAAAAACCAGTGTCAATCTCGATTACTCGAGTTGAAGTCTGGAACTTTTTCAAAACAGAAAAAATATATACAACATAAAACAAAAAAAAGTTTTCATCACCAGTTTTGATCCACCAATTTATCCCCAGTGGTCCGAAGACCTAAAACTACACTGGGATTAACTTCTCGGGGGCTTTCTTTCCTAACCTGTTCCAGACATGGCTGACACTTGATCGTACTGGGTGTCTGGAATCTTTTAAACAGGTAAGGGCTGAGGCGGCAGAACTCCGCAATCCTGTTCGTGTTGAACGCACCCGTGATAGACAACCTTGATTTGGAAGTCGCTGTTGAAGCTGACGGATGTTCCCTGGTCCTAGAACTCATGAAGGGGATTAAGGCTGTTGGGAGGTGGAGCTCACCCTCACGGAATTGTGAGCAACGTAAGACCCCAAACTGGATTGACTAAGGGAAATGTGAGGATGTGGCTCATTTTGTGCCGAAGGAGTCCGTCGGACGATACGTGGTCTATGTGCATTGCACATGAGGAAACAGGCAACTTTGTGGCGTGTTGGACTGAAAACCCTCAAATATCCCCTCATACGAAGATGTAAAACTACGGTACACTTAACTGTGTGAGACTCGTCTTGCTCGCTGACGTAAAATGGATCGGTTGCCTTACCAGCAGTAGAAGCTGAAGTGGATGGAAATTCCATATATTTTCCCTGCATTTCAGAAAAATCACAAAATACAAAAACATTGCAAAATCATCTCTTCAAAAATCACAAAAATATTTCCATCAAATATCTGCAAAAATCACAAAATATTCCCTTGCTTTCAATCAAAATATTTCAAAAATCACAAAAATATTTCCTGTGTTTTTCAATAACCAATCTCTATCCTGATCGCTCAGGTAAAGATTCGGACCACATATCTACAAAAAATCACAAAATTAGCATCCCCCGCCTACAATTCCGGAGTCTGAACTCCGCTCACTTCACAGTATGGGATGACGGATCCAATCGCCCGCAAATTGGAATCTTGACCAAAACGGGCAACCAAACACCATCTCAATCACATGTATGCCCAGAAGAACATCTTGAAGTCGATGATATCCTCGTACATTCTCATTAGCAAAGAAACAGCATCTTGGGACGATGGACCTGATCGACCACGGGTCGGGATCTTGACCAACCCGCTGTCCAAACCTCCGTATCAAAAAGAAAAATCCCCAAGGGAGTACAACCCTGCAAGCAATAAGCTCAAAGTTCTCTACATCCACAGCAAAAGCAAAATCATCAAATGAGAAGAGAATGAGCCAAGCCATGCATTCATCATGCATCTCCATGCATCAGCATCCATCGCATCAATCATCATGTTTACCTGCTTTCAAAATAAAAGCCGGTTAGCCAAAGACCCCACAGGCATCCCTAGTGGAGGCACGTGCAAACCAGGATTTCCATTTCAAAAAGATAAAAAAATATTCTATTTGCAAATAAAAACCCCACGGAGTATCACTCCCCAGAGTGGGTGACTTTCAAAAATCCAAAAATAGTTTTCCAGTAGAGCGTTCTGCCTCCAACACGCTGGGAGATCTTCCATATCTCTGGGTAGGGAGCCGACGCAAAAATCAAATAAGATCCGATGTCTCGCGGTTTTCCCGGAGACCATTGGATCCAATGCACTCAAGTACTGATCGAACTGAACTCCAGTGTCAGTGCGGTCGTACCACATGCCAAGATACAAAAAAGATGAAAGCCAAAGGCTCGGTCACAGAAAGCCATTTGAACAGGTGGAAACGATGAATTGTAACCCAAGTATCAAAATCAGCAGATTGGGTGGAAAGAGTTCACCCGCACATACCTAGGCGTGGATGCCTGAAGTACCTTGACTGAGTCCAAGTCGGCGTAGTAGAATCCCGTAAGACTATCGGACGCAGGGCGTCTAACCACTTTGACAGTCAAGCGAAACAAGTACTCCTGGAGTGATCTGGGAAAACATCAAACATCATTACAACAGTCTCAGGGTCAGCATCCTCGTAAGACTACGGACGCAGAGGCTCTGCTGTACCTTTCCGATGTTAGTAACCGATCGGGAATGGAAGGGTTGCGATTGGGTACCCAGGTTGCAGCAAACTGCAGGGACAATCGTCAATGTTTTCTCCAAACTCTCGCGGTATGTGCGAGTTATCAATTTCCAGACAATCAACTGACTCAGATACAAAGGACAACAAAGATTCCAGACCACAATCAAGGAAAGAATGAATTGCAAACTAAGCATCGAAACCAGCAGATCGGGTGGAAAAGCCCCACCCGGCACATACCTAGGCGTGGGATGCCCTGAAGTACCTTGACTAAGTCCAAGTCGGCGTAGTAGAATCCCGTAAGACTATCGGGACGCAGGGCGTCTAACCACTTTGACAGTCCAAGCGAAACAAGTACTCCTGGAGTGATCTGGGAAAACATCAAACATACAATCAATAACAGGTCAGTAACCTCGTAAGACTGTCGACGCAGAGGCTCTGCTGTACCTTTCCGATGTTAGTACCGATCGGGAATGGAAGGGTTGCGATTGGGTACCCAGGTTGCAGCAAACTGCAGGGACAATCGCAACGTTTTCTCCAAACTCCCCGGGTATGTGCGAGTGATCGGTTTCCAAA